>OZ021725.1:92955804-93555804 GCA_963978545.1 Linyphia triangularis | reverse complement strand
CCCCATGGTATTTCTTTTGACTTTAACAATGTTTTTCTTTTTCAGCTGGAGTCCCCTCCTCTTTCCCCCCTACCCCGACTCAATGCCCACCCCTCCTCACCCTGGCGAAGGGTGTCCAGCAAGCACTCAGTTTACATTGCCCCCCTTCTGCACACACAGTTCCCTCCCTCACCTGGAAAGCCACTCTCCTGCTGCTTCAACAAGAGCCCTGCTAAGGTAAGAGCTTTGCTTTCCTTTACTCATTATATCTTGGTTAGTGTAAAAAAACTGGCTAATACAGTGATATTTCGAAGGAAAATCAGCGAGGCTAGGACAAAAAAAAAAATTTAAAAATGGTTTTGGTAAACCAATTGAGCAACTTGCACTGATGTGATAGCCGCTATTGCCTAAATGCTCTGGTGTGATTGGCTGTCTCCAATATTTATGTTATGATCGTTTTTGTTGAGGTTGAGTGCTTAACTTGATGGTATTGCCAAGATGTTTGCCACCAGTTTATTGGCATTTGCCAGGATTTGTGGCAGTGCGAAATCACTGCTATTGATTTGATAACTGCTGCATCGAAATTTGTGCCGATATGATGAATGATTTTGCCCTATCAACTAAAATTAGTCGCCACTTTTTTTTTGTATAATTCTTTTTTAAAATTTCAATTCTATACACAAGTTTTTATTGATCAACTATAGGCAAGTGAACTGCAAGTTTTGTCCATTTTTCAAAATTTCCCATATGAGTTATCAGTATGGGCAATTTTACCCAGATCTAATTTTATCTTCGTTCTATAATTTTGGCTCTAGACTCTTTTCTATATAAGTATTAAATTTGCTAAATGGCAACGTTTTCCGATTGTTACTTTTTGAGTTAAAATTTTCCTAACTTCGCTTAACAGGATTCCCACGGTCATTGAAAGTCATTAAGAGTGCTTAATATTTTTGAACTTGTTTTCAAGGCCTTGAAAATGCTCAGAGGTCCTTAAAAGTCCTTAATTTTTGCAGATGTTGTGTGGCCAACTGCAAAATTTATAAAAATACAATTCGGACTTGCTATCCCCGCGTGACCGCCTCTTATCTGCACTGTATCAGAATCCTCCGACACATTTTTATTATGCAACCACCAACTTGTAACTTTTTTGGTAGAATATACTTTATTAAAAATTTATATATAGACATGACGCCTGAAAACAAATTTTCAACTATCCTTAAAAACGTTATTTAGGTGCTTAAAAGTCATCGATTTTCATTCTGTGATTTGAGTGGGAACCTTGCTTAAAATTTTTGAACAATTAGACCAATTTTGACTCGGATCCAAATTTCATGGCTGTTCTAGTTTCACCTCAAGACTCCACTATATATAAGTTTTGATACTCGGCAAATGCAACATTTTCTTATGTTAAATTTTTGTTACAATTTGCTAAGTTGTTAAAAATCATTCAAATTCAATGATAAGGGTTCAAAAATTTTCAGGATCTACGGGCAATCAACAACTTCGTAAAGCTGGGAGATAAAAAGGTTGTGAAAAGACTACTCCAAGACGACAACGAAAGCGAGAACCCACCGAAGCGACTCTGCGAGGACCTCACTTTGCGAAAGATCCAGGACGTCATCACCGAACGACAAGGCGGAAACAACAATGGACTCCCAGAATAAACTTATTTGCTTAGTCTTCAACCCCAGCTTTCACTAATTTGTTAAATTCAGTCATTTCCTAGTTTGTTCATAGAAAATACCCTCATACCCACAAAAAGCTAAACAGTTACTGTTTTGTTTACCAGTCATATTTTTAGTATCCTGTTTGGTGTTCTATACATCAGTTGAGGGTTTTTATCATATCTAGTATTCAAGAGGAATCGTCAGCCTGAGGCTTCAATTTCTTGTTCACAATATCTGCCACAGTATTATTTTAAAGCATGCTATTTTTTAACTCTAGGTAGGACAGTTGCAATAGGAGCTTGTTAACAAAATGTGTGGAGAAAACTAACCTATGGTTCTTTTATCAGAGTAACCCCAGAACCTGGAAATCAGGGAATTTTTTTAAATTTCTCAAAAATCAGTTTTCTGAAGGTATCTTTCCCCCTTTCAACCATATTTTGTCGCCATTTACCCAGAAAATTATGGCGATAATCATTACAAATTTAATGCTATGGAATAATTTAAACTTTTCATTACCGCCAAAACTATTTTTTAAAAATTGGCATGTATTATCTCTTTAGCATTGCTCTATTTGATCAGGATAGCTGCAAAAGTTGGGAAAATTTGAAAAAAAGTTTACCATAAAGTCAGGGAATTTTTTAAGAATCTGTCGGGGGAATTGTCAGGAAGCTTTTTTTCCCTGAATTTTGTGACTGTCCTGTTTATTATTGAATCTGTTCAAATTTTTATAAACTGGCTTATAAAAACTTAAAAAAATGTAATAAAAAAAACCCAATTTATTTTCCCTTTTAAATTTTGTCAGTGATCTTTTATTACTGTTGGTACCCGTTATAAAAATTCTCGTTTATAACAATATTGTGGGAGGTATTGTGGATAAAAAAAATTTAAATATCAGGCTGACAATTCCTTTTTTAAAAATATGTATATTTCATTTTCAATTGTTTTTTTTTATATATATATTATATATAATGTAGCTTAATGATATGTTATGTATTTGTGTACAGAAGATCATATTGTGTCCTACTACATACTATTTTAAAAATTTTAATCTATATGACTTTTGTCCCTATTTTTTTTTTTTTAAATCAAACTCTCAATCGACTTTTTTGCACAGATTATTAAAACATTTTAAAACTGTTAATTTATTGCTTTATTTTGTTCTTGTCATTAAAAAAAATAAACTAATTTTTTATTATCTCTATGTAATTTAATGTAAATAGAACTTTTATCCTAACCTTCTAATCTTGAAAGATGACTCTACATGTAATCCAAAAGGAATTATTCTTTGGAGTGTGTAACTTTATAATAGATGTGTCAACCTTATAGCAGATGTACAAGTATGTTTTTTGTCTTGTCGAGAGCCATTAAGATGAAAAAATCTATTAAATTATTGTGTTGCAGGTAGTTAACTCATTTTCAAAACAATAACTTCAGTAATTAATAAGTGCCCAAAATTTGGCACTTGTATTATATCTTAAAATCAGATTCCCTCTTTTGATAAAATTAAAAATCATGTTTACTGCTGTCAAAAGTATCACTAGCCTACTTAAAAATGTAATGTCCCTAGATATTTTTTATTTATTAAATACTTTTTTTTAAATATAGTATTCTTATCCAACCATGCTGATTTATGCAATACTTTCATAGTAAGCATATGGCAGACAAAATTTTGAAAATATCCAGGCAATACTTTTCAATATTTTACCTCAAAGCCTACTTTAATATGCATTTAAATAAGCCTAGTTTAACTTAATTAAATTTTGTTGTACAAGCCTGTACTTAAGTGTGTTGATGCATCAAGATTTAGAAACAAATTCTATACTGCCACTAAGTATTTTTTAAAAATCTATTTTATGAAATCAATTAGTTTTTTGTGTATAACTATATAAGTAATTACCTTTTTTTGTAAAGTGTTCTTTAAAATTGATGAAATTAACTAATTAGTACATTTTTGATCAAATCCAAAAATGTAGTTATCAAGTATAATTAGAATAATTTTATTTCCAACTCGATCTGCAGTATTAACATTTCAAACATTAGCACGGATCTAAGACATTTTCTTAAAAATGGGATATTTATTTGCAGTTTGTTTCATCTTAACTAGTTTAACAAATACTTGAATTCCAATCCCATTCTATTTCATTGACAGTAGTTTTAATAGGATGATGCTAAAGTTGATTGAGAGTATACTGTAGTTGTTATGCTTATGCAATTTTGTTATGTTTATCTTCCTTTGTTTTCTTAGATTCTTTATATTACTATTTTTGTATGTTTATCGATTCCTCGAAATTGGAAAAGTGTGTCTAATGTATGCTTTTAATCCAAATCTTGTCCTCAAACAATAAAAATCTTTTATAAATTAATTTGTGCATTTTGCATTTAATATTGTTACTGTTTAGATTTTGTATTTAGTTCTATATGAAACATGACTTTGCTAAACATATTTCCTCTTTAAATTTCTTGCTACTTTTACTAGTAGCATTCGTCTTAAAATTTTAGTTAGTCCTAAAATTGTACTTAAATTTTTCGATAATCCCTAAAAAATTTAAAACCCTGTTATTCCTGGGGGGGGGGGGGGGATAATATTTCCACACTTACTACAGCTATGTTGATGCAAGACATAAAATCACTGATCTTTATAGGGTTGTTGACCTAAAAGTTGGCAATGGTTGGTGAAATAAAAACCAATGCCCCGTTTACTTATGACTTGAAAACAAACCTGATGCTAAAACCAATCAAAACAAACATTTACATTTCTTGAAGATTGATATTTTTTTGCCAGTATTGAAACAGACTTTGCCTATGTCAACTTTAACTTTTAGGCAACTCGCTGCGCCCCCTGTGAGATACAATCTGTTTTACAGCAGCCTCTTGTATATTCAACTTTTTTTAATGCATTATTGGTTTGGTTTCTCTATTAAATTAAAAAATGGCGGTTGAGCTTATATTGGGCATTTGTGGTACAAAAAGGAAAAATTATTATTGGTGGATCTTACCTATATTTAATGATGTAATAGTAAATGTATTGCAATACCGAGATATTTAGGGAAATAGTGGTTATTAAACCTATTTCAAGAAGGCTGCTATGAAACTGGAAAATCTAGTTTTCATTGTATACCATTGTTCTATATTCAGAGCACGAGAAAATTTTATTGGTCTCCCGCAGTGCTTTATTGGTAACAATTATTTTTTCCCAATTTTTATTTCAATTGGCTGTATCCATGTTTGGATGTTAATTTGTTTTGGACTGTTCAAATCCCGAGTTAGGTATGGATGTTAGTAGTATTTCGGAATCGGTGTTAAGCAATAAGCAGTGTTTCCATGCATATGGAAAGTCGTGAATTTGGACATGCAGTGAATTTCATGGATTTCTAAACATTTTAAGTAAAATCACACAACTGTGAACTGTGATGTCATAAACACCATGATCGCTATCCGACTTTTTATTTACGTTTTGACGTAAACAACGGTCACAATTAAAAATTGCGATCAATGAAAACATTTCTGAACTCCAAATTTGTGACATCACACGAGTAGGTGAATAAAAATTTCATGAGAACTGAATAGAACAGTTTTGATAAGCTTGTAATTACATTTTTTGGATTTTTTCCCCCATCTTCTTTCTTCTGTTTTGCATTGTTGATATCAAAGCATTGATTGTTGATGACATATTTATTATTATTGACTTTCTTCAAATATTTCTTGATTATTAAAGATTGATTAGCTTTTTTAACACTGAAATATCAAAGAATGGAAAATTATTTCCCCCTTTTTCATCTGATTTGGAAGTTACTGAAACAAGGATTTATTACTTAATTTAAAATAAAAAATTATTTAATAATAAAAAAAATGAGTTTTTTTCGCTGCAAATAACAGGTTCTAGAAAACTACTAATTTTTTACTTTTCAATAGCTGTATGAACCCTGATTTATCAGACTGGATTTTTGAAAATACCAATGGAATTTTTAATATACATTAATCCTACAAATGTAGAATATAGCTTGCTTTGCATATTTATAAAATGTAACAATTTTAGTAATTGGCATTTTGTGAAACTTTTAACAGGGTACATAAAAGATATATGAAAAAACAATAAAAAAAAACCTACCTTATTTTAGTAATATTTAAAAACTACATCAACAAATTGGAAACAATTTTGGGTCTAATTTTTAGTTTTGGCTAAGAAATTTAACCTTGAAAGAGGATGTACCTCTTTCATAAACTTATCCTTGCTTCATGCATGTATAGCGCGAATACAAATATTTCTAGGGAACAGAACAAGACATGGAAGGTTTGGTTGTATATTAAGTGTATATTTCTTTTGCTAACCATTATCGTGAGTTATTTTTCGCCACTGCGCTAACAAAGTAAAATGTTTGAATCTCTTTATTTCCCAGCCTATATACAGGGTTTCTGCACACATGGAAAGTCAGGAAATGTCATGAACTTGGACATTGGGTAAATTTTCTTATGGAAAGTTGCGATTTTGAGCAAAAAAATGGCCATAAGTCATGGACAGCAAGTTTCATGGATTTCTAAATATTTTAAGTAAAATCACGTAACTGTGACGTCATAAACGCTATTCATATTCAGCTCATTGAAAATTCATCTATAATTTTATTTACATTTTGAAGGAAACAATGGTCACAGTTAAAAACCAAGGTCAATGAAAACATTTTTGAACTTCAAATTTGTGTCATCACACGAGTAAGGTGTCATAGGTGAAAATTATTTTCATAATATGAAAACTGAAATGCACAGTTCTGATACGCTGGTGTTTAAATTTTTTGGATTTCTTCCGTCTTCTTTTTTCTGTTTTGCATTGCTGACATCAAAACATTTGATGATATAATTTATTAATACTGACTTATTCTTTCTTCAAATATTTCTTTATTATTAGAGATACATTAGCTTTTTTAACACTGAAATATCAAAGAATGGAAAATCATTTTTTTCCTTTTTCTTCTGATTTAGAAGTTACTGAAACAAGGATTTTTTTTACTTAATTTAAAACAAAATTTTACAAAAATTATTTTATGGTACATTGATTTATTTACTATGTTTGCGTTAGTAAAATTCATATCATATAGGTTATTATTATCATTTCGTGATTTGATTTATTGAGTCATGGAAAATTATTTACTTCAGTCTTGGAAAGCCATGGATTATTGATATTTAATTTTGGCAGAAACCCTGTATATATGTGTCTGAGTTTTTAGACTCTCAACCACATAGTTTTGCAACAATAAAATCAATTTAGTACACTCAGAGATTTTTAGAATCATTGTGTCACACGAGACTGATTTACATAAAAAAAAAATTACATCACTTAGATGACGGTCATACTTACTGATAGATAGGATGTAAAAATATCTTATCTTCACACAAGATACTTCTTGTCACTGAATGAAAATCGAAGGCATTTTAAAAAGCACAAAAAAATGTAAAGCATCTTAGACAATTAGATTCTTTGTAATTTTTTATATACCTTTTAGGTGTATTTACATGATTTTGTTATTCCCTGATTGACAAATCTAAAATCAGGATAAAACAAATACATTACAAATGCAGAATTTTGACAAGACAATCTAATTTAAAAAGAGAAAACTAATTCATAAACAACAATAATTTATCAGTTTGATTTTAAGAAAATTTCATTTTGATAAATTGATCGAACTCATGAAATATGAACACGAATGTAGAAGATTGAATAAATATAAAATTCATTTACAGTGTAATTCAAGAGATATTTTTAGAAAATTAATGTAATGTGAAACTTTTTAATTAATATAAAGATTACATGCCAAATTCATAGCATTTTAGCTGCTTTAAGATATTTACATAAAATTCAAGTAAAAAAAAGGCAAAATTAACAAAAATAAAAACTTTAAAAAAGGATTTTGAAAGTACTCACAAATGGTATGAATGCATAACAACCAACAATAAAACTATAACAGCATAAAATATAAAAAAAGAAAATACTAAGCTAATTACAATTAATATCTATCAAACATTTTGTAAAGAATCCTAAAAATTTATAGTAAAGTACAAAATATGCTACCTTATAAAAACAGTCAATTCCACTAAAAAATTGCTTCAAAGTGAGAAAATTGCGTGAAAAATCGCTTACAAAATGAATATGGAATGCATGTATTTCGACGTTTCAATAATTTACACAGGACTGTCCAAGTGTTTTGAGATTCTTTTAGTATTAAACTAATCTATATTTTAAAAATTACTAACATTCATGCAGTTTTACTCATAATGTAAGTGAATAATAAGAAAATCTCTTAAAACACATATATTAAATCAATTTAAAGTTTTCATAAATTCCCTGAAGTTAGTAATAATTTTACTATGGCTTTATAATCAAAATAAACTTAATGTTTTGTTTTAATTTAATAAATATTTAATTTTAGCTTCTTCAGAACCATGTAAGTTGGGATAGTTTTTTGTAAAACAAGTTTTTAACTATTGTTAAACCAATCAATAAAGGATAAAAAAAATATTTACAGTGGGTTAACAAGTCATTAAAGACGGAAAACGTTAAAAGTTTCTATATAGATTTGTGCTATTGAAAACATATTCATATTTCTTTTTAAATCTGTTGTATTAACTTCAATTTTGTTTGTGCGTGTGCCTGCTGGGCAAATCTGTGGATGCCTAATTAACCCACTTGCCGTCATCTGATCGGATTGAAACATGGCAGATAGATTCGATGCCAATGCATTGTATTAAGTTTTGGGGACTGTCACTAAAAGTTTGCTTTTACACACGTTTCTATAGCCGTTTTGGAATCGTATTTAACTGATCATCATTGAAGCTCTTTCCTTATACCAAAATTATATTAATCAGGAAAAATAAAAGATAATTGGGTGAAAATGCATAATTTAATATGGAGTGAAGTCTAATCAATTCCACGTTGCATTGCATAGTAACGCTATAAGTTTAAGAGAGTTAACCAATCATTGTTGAAACTCTTTCCGGTTGCCAAAATTGTTTTAATCAGAACAAATAAAAAGATATTTGAACGTGAATGCATAAATATGTATTCGATTTTGTTCAGTAAATTTTGAAACGTAGTTTGCCGCATATTTTGTTGATGGAAATGTTTTTAATATTTAAAATTAGATGCAAACACCGAGAGCACACTGGCAACATAATCGGCGCAGTATTAATGAATATAAAAATTGGCAATGCGTATAAACGATTTATATTAAAAACTTGGTTTTCACAATTTATATTATTATAAAGTCTGGTTCATATGTATCCTGTACTACAGACTGAAGTTATACTTCAGTGAACAAACGAATTATAACTCAAATTATCTTGGACAATCCTGTTGGAAACCAATTACTAATATATAAACTTTCAATCCAGTTTGTACTGAGCTTGGGCCATGTGTGTGTGTGAAAGAGAGAGGTGGTAGTTTACTTGAAGAGATGCAGGTTTCCATGTAAAGACCTTTTATCACCTAGATGACATCAACACTTTGAAAATTGTTCGAAGGAAGTAATTCTATAAATATTCCAACTATGCTACTTAAATGGAAAAGGTAGCCCAACTTTGATGCAATCCACGATCTTAAAGTTTCACTGGGATGTTAATTGCTACTATGATTTTTTTTATTTATTTATGGTGGAGTTTACAGAAGCTTTTTTTCTTATTATTGTATATACTTCCAAGTTAAATGGAGCTTATAGGAATGAAGTTTCAGCCCTGAAAATATAATAATTAAAATATCAGTAATTTTCGGTTAGCCGAATGTAGTTTTAGGACTTAATTATTTGGCGACTTTTCGCTTACGCCCAGCTAACCGAAAAGTACCAAAATAACTTTGGAATAAAATAAAGTTTTCTGGACATAAATTTTGGAACTAGTATTAAGAATGTAACATAGTTTCAAGGTTGTATGAATGGCAGTTGGACTGCAATAAACTAGGTTATACAAGTACTAGAACTGTTTGCTCCATCAAAGTGGAAGAGTTAAAATCAAAAATTTGCTTTGAAAGAGTTGTTCAGTGTTAATAAGAGCAGTTACCATTCTTGATTCATTAAATATGTTTTAGGACATTTGAAAGTAATTATAATTGAAAAAACACTTATAAGTTAACAATTACATAGTTTATTAGTACACTCTTGAAATTGCGTTGTAGCACAGTTTAAAAGTTTAACTGCTCTACAAACAGGGTTTTTGTTAAACTAACTCATCCTAGTTAATTCTCTTAATCACTTGTCAAGCATTGGTGTAGTAAAGCCGAAGAAGCTATCTAATTGTCGCACATTCAGTAAAGCAAGCTCTGTAGCTTATCGGAATAGTTTAGGGAAAGTAAAAAGTTCCAACACAAGATAAAGCTTATGAGAAAGATCTCATTTCTACAGGAAATAAATATACACTTATACTTTATGTGTTTGGATGTAAATGAAAAACAATACAAAGAATCTTCATAATAAATATTTACAGGAAGATTAGCTACAGGATTTAAATGAGAAAAGGGAGAACCGGCTCACCTAGTAAAGGCATTGCTTAGCACCTATATAGCACAGTTAATTACAGGGTATTTTAATACATGACTACAGCTTAAGAGTTTTCCACTCTTCCAAACATATTATTATACATATTTTCGTTTTGGGCATAATTCCCCAAGCAAGAGAGTAAGTTTGAAGAAATTCTCTCCCTCTAAGTGTGATTGACAGTCTTTGCCTGCCCTAACGCAACAACATGTTGTTAAACATAAATTTGCAGAAATATTGCTTCAAAACAATTGAAATTTTCATCCAACAAGATATAGTAATTCATTCAATTTTGACATAAAATTAATGACAAAATAAAAAATTTCATTTGAAAATAAAATTTCATTTTTTCATTTACATGCTAATAGTAAAAAAGCATCCCTTAATTATTATTCCTTCAAATCTTGTTAAACAGTACCTATTTTTGTTGCAATAACTGGTAAAAAATTTCACGAGTTTTGATACAAGGCGATTGGACATTTTTTGCTTAGGCCAACAGGGCAGAAAAAGACCGACGATCATGCTTACGAAAAACACCAATGAATGATATTGGCCCCCTAAAATATAAATTTGATGCAATTGGTAAATCTCCTACGCGTTTAAGAAAAATTTACGATTTTGATGCCTGCGCTATTGACATCCTGAGGTTATTTGCCAGAAGTGACACATCCACAACACTGTCCACCATCTCTTGCACAGCTGCCACCGATGGAAATTCAGTTGCAGCTTTCTTTGTGCTTCCAACCAGTGTCTTCAAAGAGTCACAAAGACTGTTAGAGTTGTGCATCACCCGAGTCTTAAGCTCAGAGTTGCTGAGATTGCGATGCACTGAGTCCCCTATGTACACCAGTTTGTGAGCACCGATCACTATGAACTTGCTATGTCCTACGAATACCTTTGGGGGCTGGTTGTTTTTAATAGTCATTAAGAAGGCATCAATGGCATTAGTTAAATGCATGATATGCGTTTCGATCTGTACACCATAGAACAGTAAGAGCTGGAGGTCTTTAGGATCTAGAGGAGAAGTGATCTTCTCCAGAACTGCCATTTCTTGAGGATTCTCAGAGTGACTGACCACTTGGACTTCGGACTGTTTCACCAATTCGTCGAAAGACTGGCACATATCTCTAGGTAGAGATGCTTTGATGGATTCGTTTTCTCTTTCAACAGCTTCTTTTGATTCTAGGTTGACGTAATCATATTCGTTGCAGTCATCGACAGCACTTACCTGACTCTTTAACAGGTTTGCCGGTGTGGGTGGTAAGGGTCTTTCTTGGAGTTTTGGACTTGGCTTTGCTTTTAAGTTTGGTTTAGGAGCTACAGGTGGTTTGTTGGGTTTATCAGCAATAGTTGGTTGAGTTTTGAATAGAAGTGTAGAGTTCCCTTGAATCAGAGAGGTGACTTGGCGAACATCTTCAACAAGACTTCTCGCACATGCTACCAGCATATCTAGTTCATCTGGTTCATTCAACTCCTCGGTATAAGTGAGCCTGGAAGCGATCCAACCTTTGTCATCTAGAGCCTGGACACAGGCTTTTACAGTGGCACAAGATTCCTTAATGGGTCTAACTAATTTATTTAACTTAAAAGAGAGGGATTTATCAGCGGCATGAGCAGAATTAGCCAATGCCCCTTGAGCAAAGTTGAAAAGATCTACTAACGAACTCTGTAGCTTACGACAGGTTCCTTCAATCTCAACCACCTTACTTTCCATGTTGTCATACTTTCGCCAGGTGGTACTGACAAAACTAAACAACTTTGAAATGGCGCTTTGCACTTCTTGCTGGTACTTCATCAGCAGTTCGACGGCAGAATCCCGATCCAGGTTTAGTTCAGAACACTCCGGCAAGATGCTGTCAACCTTTTCTTCAGGAAGATCAGAGTTAACAATGGCAATTTGATTCAGAGCATCCACCACATCAGTTCGAGGCACAGGACTGCTATCTCTCACTGCTTGTGGAGGAATGTCATATACACCGTCCGTCGGAACTTGAGGCTTCAGGTGCTTTACAGGGGTATCATAAAACTGTGTTGGCATATTATTACTAGGTACGTCGTACGTCTCTTGGGATAAGCTGCCCTGAAAGGGAACAGTGACACCACCAATGCGAATTTGGTTGGGCAATTTGGGATCAATCACTGGCTGAGGTTCAGGCGGAATATCATACACATCACCAGGATACTGTTCCATGCTGGAGCGGTTCGACCCACCACCAACACTGGACAAGGACAGCGTTTCGATGCTGGAGTGACTTCCAGAAGGGGACCTAAACGAAGAACTGCCAGAAGTGTCATTGCTGGAGCGGCTGAATGCCCGACCATCATAAATGGGAGGGCTGCTTTTGTAGGCAGATGGCGGTACATCATAATTGTCAGAGATGGTGATGATGTGGGAGATGTTGTTGCTCATGTCAGAGCGTGGTACATCGTATGTTGGGATTTGTTCCATGCCTGGGATATCGTAATCTTGGGAGTCATTGGTGTTAACTGGGGCATTGCTTTTCGGGGAGTCGTATACAGAGGATGATGGGAGAGGGGAACGGCAGGGATGGGGCTTGGGCTCGTCGTAAGCTTCCCCGAAGACAGGCTTTGCGCTTGGGGGAGTGTCATAGCTTCCTAAAATAAATTTTTCATTGATTTTATAAATAAAATTTGTAGGAAATTCTGTAATGCATTTTGTTCAATATCAGTTATATAATGAGTACAAGGGTAGTTAAAAATTCCAAATAATGAAGCAAAGTAGGTGTAATTACTTATTTTATAAATTGGAATTTAAAATTTTGACTAGTATTTATTTGTTTAATAAAACACTTGAAAACAAAACACACAAAAAGTTTGTAAGCTTAGCATGCTTAGGTTTTACAGTTTCACTTGAAAGATTGTTTTTAAACTGTACTAAGTTAGATAACACAATGGCAATTTTTTTTTAAATCTTAAGTTTACAATGTGGTTAAATTAATATTTGCATACACTAAAATGTTAAGACTAAAGTTTTTTTTTTTTTTTTTTTTTAAATTTACTTTCAATCCACAAATATTACTCAAAAGGGATAGCACATCTATACCTAGTAATTCAATCAAGCTATTCAGATAAAAGTGCATTTTGAATAGTAAGATGATCAATTTATTTTGAGTTGCTGGGGTACCCCTGAAAAGTTTTTATACAATAAAATATTATGACACTGAATGTCCTTAAGAGGTGAGACCGCTAATCAGCACTGTTACATTTTGCATTAAAATCACCAGTCTTATTTTGCATTTTCCCCAAAGTTGAAAAATTTAGTTATGCAGATTTTACATAAGTTTTCTTTGTATCTGACTTTTTTTTTTTCAGGATTATCATACAGCAAAATAGCTAGAATAAGAAGATTTAACAGTTAAACAGTTGAAAAAAGAAAACTTTAACTCAAGTTATACGTTTCGAAAATGCTTAAGAGCAAGTTAAAGATTATTCTTTTTTTTTTTTAAAAATTTGGAATTTGATGGTTACATTTTTATATTTTATTTAAATTTAGATAACTTTAAAATTTATTATGGAAGTTTGTTTTCTGATTTTTACATACTCGAGCAACTCAATTACTGCCACTGCATTACTGTTAAAACAGTTTATTGTCTCAAAATATAATAGACATGCTTATATTTTGCATTCAGTTAACCTGAACTTTACTCTGTACAATTCCGTATATGCTTTTTTGAAACAATGCAGCAGTGTTCAAGAAATTTTCCAACTGATGGTATAAAATAGAATGGATATTCTTTTAAAGCAAATTCAATGAATAAAGTACTTAAGCAGTGATAATCAGGAAACATAAATTTTGATGCCGAAATACAAAAACTTGTGAATTGGAATGCTGGCTGGGATGAAAGGAAGCAGAGAGAGAAATCTATTACAATGAAATGTTTGATATTTTTCTTAAACATAACAGATGTTGCAACAGAAACCAGCCTTTGTTAAATATAAGTAATCACGGATCTTCCTGAAAACATATAACTAGAGTTTTGTATTATGCATAGCAAGAGAAATACAAACCCTGGCCATTTCCCTGCAGCATGTATCGTGGTATGGGTGAGGAGGATTTCACGACTTCATTCTTTTCGTTGAGCTTGGCTCCAGGAGGAACATCATATAGGTATACTCCTCCTATCTTTTGAGGAGTAACAACCTGGAAAAAACAAAAGTGGTATTAGTAATCAAGATAGACACTACACTATTAGGGTATAGGGACACACATAAATTGTCATACAAAATTTTGACTTTTTGAGCCCCCATGAGACGCTCAGTCAAGTTTGATTGAACTTCCCACCCCTAAAATTATGCCATGTTGCAACCACTCCCCTCATAAAAAATTTAATTTAATTAATGTTACCATCCACCTATAATTTAAAAAAATTTGGAAAAAAAAAAAAAAAAAAAAAATTGCATTTGTATTTATGTTTTGTAATTCTGATAGAATAAATCCAGCAAAGTTATTGCAGATAAACTTTCTTGGTCAAATGACCTTTTTGATTGATGACCTGATTTTTTAAAACTTGAAATTGACAAAAAAAAACAAAAAAAAAAAAACATTTACATTTTTTCCACTAATGTAAAATTGCTCCGTCACACAAGCGATTCTGTTTTTTCCATGTAGCGATCCATCATGTTTGACAAACCCCCTCCTTTAACCTCAATAATATATGTACCATGTTACCTATGCGCATATTTTCAAAAACCAAAAAGATTAAGTTTTATACTTTTATCTCCAAAATTAACGTAATTTCCTGTTAGAATAAAACACAAACAATTCCCATTTCCATAAATCAAAAATATAACATTGATTGCTTAATGTAAACCTAACAAGAATCATGAGAGTCACTAGAGCTCCCTATTTAATAATAAAACCCATAAAAACTGTTCTGTTGCCAACGCATCTAATTTTATTTTATTAATTTTTTTTTATTAAAAACATTTCTATCGGCAAAAAATGCGGCAAACTACGTTTCAAAGCTTATTTATAAAAAATGAACGTGAACTTATGCTCTCACATCCAAATATCTTTTATTTATTCTGATTACAGTAATTTTATTATTTATTTATTAAAAAAAAATTGGCAACAGGAAAGACGGTTAATACTATAACTACTGCAATGGTCGGTTAAATGACGTCAAGTTGGATTATTAGTACTGCGTAAAAGCGACCTTTGAGTGACAGTAACAGCCCCAAAATGTGATAGAATGCATTGTCATCGAATCTATCTGCTAAGTTTCAGACCGATTAGATGACGGCAAAGGGGTTAATTAGGCATCCGCAGATTTGCCCTTTGACAAATAACTCTACACCAACTGATATTCCATTGTATGCAAAATTTCATCACTAAAAACAATCATTACAACATGCATATTAGAATTGGCAACATTCAAACTAGAATTGATAATTTTGTGCAATTTTTTCATTCCCTTTCCCTTCACGTAAGACCTAAGTAGTATTCAATGATAAGATTTAATGATAAATAATAAAATCCCAGATAATTTATAAAAGTATTAAAACAAAATTACCATTATCTGAAGGCCAATATATACAAACTGAAGAGAACAAAGGACACTCCTAAATATGTTAATTTTATTATGACCATTTTCCAAACTAGGGTAATTCATACTTTACTTTGAACCTGAAACCATTCTTTACCAGAGACATAACAAAAGCAAATAAATGCCATGTTCTTAGTGTCTTATTAATATTCCAATGGGCCCTGAACGAATGTGAATCAAATTGGACCATAAAAATAGAACGAACAAATTGCTGCATATCATTCCTTCCAAAACACCTCAGTTCACCGCCGACTCCCTGTGTTAAGTACCGAGCAGTCGAAATTCAATGTTATTGATAACAATCAACACAATCCTGCCATTACTTTTCCCGCGCCTTTTTCTAAAAGCAGTTGAGGGTGTTTAAATTCGGAATGGTTCCAAGTCAATCAATTTTCTTTTGGAGATAGATACAAAAGGTTGTACTCTTAACAAACCATCTGTTTTGAATTGTGCTACAACATGGTGGACGAATCTGTTCACTTTTTATTTCAATTGTTTAAACCCATCCAGGGTTCTCACTCAAATCACAGAATGAAAATCAATGACTTTTCAGGACCTAATTAATGTTTTTAAGGACCTATGAAAATTCGTTTTCAGGCATTATATCTATATTTAAATTTTTAATAAAGTATATTGTACCAAAAAAGTTAAAGTTGGTGGATGCGCAATACAAATATGTCAGAAAATTTTGATACGGTGCAGATAAGTGGCGGTCACGCGGGGATAGCAAGTCCGAGTTGTATTTTTATAAATTTTGCAGCTGGACAACATCTGTAAAAATTAAGGACTTTTAAGGACCTCTAAGCATTTTCAAGGACTTTTAAGCACCTCTAAGCATTTTCAAGGCCTTGAAAACAAGTTCAAAAATATTAAGCACTTTTAATGACTTTCAATGACCGTGGGAACCCTGCCCATCTCAATTGATGGTATTAAATCGTTGGTATTGTAGTTTGAAATGACCACGCCATCAATAAATAATAAAATACATGTTCATTTAATAACCAAAAATATAGTCTTGGAGCAGGTGCAATGTGTCTGACCGTGCGATAATAAGGCTCTGTCAGTTCTAAAACCAACTGATATCACAAGCAAATATAAAAGCAATTTTGATACCAGCTTTCCCAGAAAAGCCTTCGAAATCCAAATACACTCCGATATGTGCATTCCCAAGACGTGGGAACGAACGAGCATTAAGGATGGCTCCGTTTTTATCTTCCACGCAAGCCAGATGACAGGTATTACTTCAACATTAATAATAACTGGACCTCATTACAGAATAGTTGACGTTGCTAGGAGCGATAATAATGATAAATAAATCAAGCATTATCGGGGCAAACATTTTTTCCCCTCTTCTCGAAGAAAATCCACAAAAAGAAATCACCAAAACAAGAAATAAGATTTGCGTTAAATGAGACTACTATTTTTCCATCGTCGTGCTCACATCGTTTTATGAATGAATAAACGTTATTTTTTTTTTTTTTTTTTTTTAAACTCAAGTGCGTGCCGACGAAAAGTCGACGATTGGCGCCAATGCCAGATTCCTTTATCGAGATGTTTAACTCCGAAAAATTGGATGTTTACAGTTATGTTTTTTTTTCTTCTCTCTCTTTCTCTACTTCATATGGCGACGAGACAATCTGTTCCTCTTCAAAGCGCCAGTTTAGTTCATGGACTGTCAGAGGGGGAAAAAAGTCGGGTGTTCAAGTTCACACACACATGCCAACGAAATTCCTGCTGGAAGGTCAAATTGAAACGCCGGACCTATTTTTATTTTATAGTTAAGAAGAAAATATAGGTTATTTATTTTAAAAGTACAATAACAAAACCTGAAACTCGGAATTTAAAAAAAAAAAAAATATTAGATCTTCATCAACCCATTGGTGTCATGGATCGATCAACGGGTTGGTTGGTTGTTTTCAGATTATCTGGCGCCGTCAGCAACACGAGGGCTATAATGCGCCGAAACATTCGTCCTTAGACAAGCCAACATACATTTACAAACACCCATGCCTAACATGGGACTCGAACCCGCAACCTTGCGGTCTAGAAGCCAGCACGCTAACCACTATACCGTTTGGTCGGCAGGATCGATCAACGGGATCTTAGTAATTCCGGTCTCGATCACTGTGCAAGAATTACATGAGAGCCAAATTGTGCCAAACACTGTTACATAAAGTCTTGGAAGTCCAAAATTAATCCGAATACGTCGCCATTGGGCGAGAACTACACCACGGTATTAATTTATATTTGACGCGGCGCGCGTGGGTAAATCCAAGAATAACAAAAACGAACGCGACGAGGACGTTCATTCAGAGGTAAAAAAAATTCTTAAAAATCACATTCTTATTTTGGTGTTTCTAGACAAATAAAACTCGGTTATTATTCAGTGTAAAAAAAATAAAAAAATATTCAACAGCGTTTGCTGGTCGCAAACTTTTTTGACAATACAAATATACCATAACATTCCAACGCGGCGTGGATAACTGGCGGTCCCACGGGGCTAAGCAAATCAGAGATGAATTTTCATAAATATTGCAGTCAGGCAAGCAAAGTAATCAACAATTAAGGACGTCTAAGCATTGTCAAGTACTTTCAAAGCCTGGAGAAGAAGTTAAAAAATATTAAGTACTTTTAATGACCGTGGGAACCCTGTTATGCGGAAATCTAAAATATTAGCATGTAAAAAGCTTTTGACAATGACGTAAGCAGCGTTGGCGATGGAAAATCTTAATTTGCTTTAATAATTTCCAGAAATGAAAAACTCCAATTTTTCTCGAGTGTTTAGCCATTATTTGTTTGTACAACTTTACCTTGTTGGGATTGGAGGCCCAGCTTCTTCTGAGGGCGTGTGACGTGTCGGCTGCCCCGATGTTGCCCAATCCTGTTGGGTCATACATGCCCGGAAGCAGTCGGAGTCGGTTTCCGGGCACAATGCCCTGCCTGCCCCTCAAAGAGCACAGCCACCATCCTTCCAAGCTGTTGGTGTTCTGCTCTAACACGGTCAGGATGTCCCCCTTTCGAAAAGCCAGCTCGTCAGGGGCCTCGGCCACATTGTCGTACAGAGCCTTTGCCAGACAGTTCTGCAACACAGAGAAACAACGGTCAAACACATTTGACTGTAAAGAATTCAATGACTGAAGTAAAATAACGATACATCATCATCATTATTTTGAATTTCGTACTTATTCGCGAGTTGGGTATGAGTGAAGAAATATATTGTTTAAAGAAGAGGCCATATCGATTTGACACAAGCACCAATATTAAACACTTTAAAACTATTTTAATGGGATCTAATCTAATTAGGTTAACCGAATTAATTTCGCCTGAATAAAGTTACGGTGATCTAAATTCCTCATTTTTTTTCTCTTTCTAATATCACCACTAGTAAATTTCGGAATGACTCATTCCGACCTTAACCCTTTAAATCCCATGGAGTCAGCGTTGTGGGTTTCACAAAATCCCGATGACTTTCCATTCATAAAAACTGGAAATGAACTCGCCCGACTCGTTCTCCTGTCTGCCACTCCTGGGATTCCTGTGGGGGGTCACTGTCGACCATTAAAAGATCATTACTATATGTCTACAACCTGCAATAGGGTTGTGCGTTGGGTCATTTGCTTGATATGTCAGAGAATTTAGTTGGCGTCTTATCAATGAAACAAACGCCACCGCTAAGTACATGACAAGATTCGCATAAAAGAAAAGTCCCTGACTATCTTACTCCATGTCCAAAGGGTGGGGCAGTTTGACATTGAGTACTTTAAATCCATGTCTCCCCTCTACATGCCCCACAATAGACTATTGTTGAGGACCGTCACGCTTTAAACAACTAAGGCAGAGCAGTTCCCCTCACTTGGAAATATACTTTTACCCCTGCACCCGCCCGAAAGGCGGTTAGCTGGGAAATTCTCTACAAGGCGGTATAGGGCGGGTTGGGATTTAAAGTGTTAAAATAAAATCTTAAACTATCTTTTAGGTATTTTATTAAATAAATACCCCAAAAATAACATCATTGTAAAAAGGCACCAAGTTCTCCAGGCAACAGCTACTGTCGTGAAAATTATTGAGATCTTAAGTACAGTACGTAATCCAACAGAGTACGTAATGGTCAGGTGTCACAGTTTGGCAGTGAACTTGGCGGGTGCACTTCCGTGCATCGTCTATAGATTCCTAACTAGGAATATATTAATGTTTTGAAAATAACATTTATGACAATTAGCATATTTTTAAACTGTTCGACTTTTATCTATATCATCTTACGTCCAACAGGTGCGCACCATTTTAATATGTACAGAGAAGAAAAAATATTCTGTTAATTTTTATTTGATGTACGGAACAATAAGCTACACCGATATAAATCGAATTTTTTCTGTTGTCGCTTTTTACCTTTAATTTCAATAGTATCATTGCTCTGCCTAAGGTATATTAAATTTGATCTTACATTTTCTGTTTAACCATAGTCTATAACCATCTTTAATAGGCTTTGCTTACCCAATTAAATCGAACACCTAATTAATCGTACACAGACATAAATCGAATTTTTTCTGTTGTCGCTTTTCACCTTTAATTTCAATGGTATCATTGCTCTGCCTAAAGTATATTAAATTTGATCTTACATTTCTGTTCAACCATAGTCTATTACTATCTTTAATAGGCTTTGTTTACCCAATTAACACTAGAATTTTTTTTTTATTAAAAAAAAACAAAAAACACCCATCATAAAATAACTACGTGGCTATTGCCAAAGCATAAAAACAGCGCATTTCAATTAGCTTTAAGTACTTTATAGAAATACAGAATATCTTTCATATCTGCCCTCAAACACCACACACTCATCTATCTCCACCCATTGCAATGAAAATACAATAAAAAGCAATATAAAAAGATTTTCAAAAACACTCGACCAAAAAACAATACTATCACAAACGAAACGTCCATAAAAATAGCCGTCTAAAATAGAAGTGATTTCTCCACGAGCTGGGAAAGCAATGTCCGTTCATGGTACGATTTAAGGCGCGTCAGTTTAAGACAGATAAATTAGGCTTTAATAAGGGAAATAGATGGACCACACTCCAAGTCCCCGACGTTCGTTAGCCAAACCCACCCCCAGGGGAAATGAAAAAGAAATTATTGGCAATGAAGTAATAAGCAAATAGAGGGTCATCCACAAATCTAACACTGCGATCAGATGAGGTTTGACACGCAATTTCAAGAAAAAATAAAGTGGATTTTTGTGTGTGTGTGTGTGTGTGTGTGACTGCAATAAAGGCAATAACAGGGGTCAAAGAGACAAAATAAGAATATATAGGATTTTTTAAAAAAAAATATAGGACAATATAAAACATCAAATAATTGCACACAGTTGCTACTGAACTTGAAAATTAACTCGTTAAACATTTATATAATCGTTATATTGAATTTAAGAGAATAGAAAACACACGAATAAAAAAAGGGTAAAAATACGTTATACGCGATTTTGCAAAATGCAGCCAAGTTGTAATGGAACCATATAGGCGCCGGGTTACCATACTTGGCGCAAAATCACTAAAAAAGGGGAGGGGAAGCGTATAACAAAAAAAGAAATCGCATGATCCTGAATATGTCATCCTTTTTTTCCTCAATATTCCATCCCTAGATCAAGTTTTATAAATTACATTATTTGCAATCTTGAGTCTTTTGCTTCCAGCATCTATAACTGCTCCAATTTCTTTTTATCCTTGTTTGCAGTCTTTTGTTGGTTCAGATTTGCTGTTCAGTGGATGGATTGGTGGCGAAAAGTGGGAGATTTAGTGCCGATTGTGGCGAACCGGGACTTGATTTTCCGGAAACCCTAGAGACCGTTTGGATTTGACAACACAACGCATTGACGTCATTTTCAATTTTGACGACTTTTATGAAAAAATCGTGGCTAAAATTCCGAATCAGGTACGGATTCTGCGCCAAGGTGATTTTCACCAAAAAATGGCCATTTATTTAAGAGCAAGAGAACTGCCTATGGTTGCCTTAATTTGGCCCGGTTTGATGTAAACAATTCGTGGCGCAGAATTCGTATAGGATTCGGAATGAAAAAATCGCCATCCGACACTGTACAGTAAATCTTAACCCTTTTGCTTCCTCCATCAATTATTGACTGAGCACTCGAAATGTTCTTCAATATTGTCCTGCAAGTTAATCACAAGTTGTTTTTATTCTTTTTCCCGAGGCAGAGTTTTGTTACTGCATCTCTCTCTGTATTATGACCAATTAATTTACTACGTTGGAGGAGAAAATAGTTCAGAAATTCAAGACCGCAACTACGGAAAAGTTCACGTTTACATTTAACAACTATCGCCGGTCCAGTAGAGTTGAGTTGTAGGTTATGACGCACGTGACGTCACAAGAGATAAGACGCAGCAGTTACAAACATCGCTTTTGTCAGGTCTTCTTCACCTACGATCGCGCCAAAGAATCCGAAATATAAAAAATGGCAACGAACGGCCCGTTATTACGAATTCGAAGAAAATATAGGTCGAATCAATATAGAAATATATAGGACAATTGTAAAATGCAGGACAATATAGGACGTTTTTGCCAATTTTTAAAAAAATATAGGATTTATAGGACATATAGGACGTCTGCGACCCCTGCAATAAGATTATCAGCGATTGATCAAATAAAATAGTTTGATTGGAATAGATAGTCATCGGAATCTTTATTCTTAGACGAACTAGTGTTTTGTTTTTTCTTGTACCAATAATAATATTTTGGCGATCTTCGCTAAAATATTTAAAGGTTTCGTCTTCAGTAGCGTGTGTTTGTATTTTTTATGGTTTTCAGTTAAAAAGCTGGATTGTAAGCTGTTTTTTTATATAACATATTTTAATGACAAAACGGAAATTATCTATGAAAATTTATAAAGAAGTTTCTTAAGCACAAAAAACAGTAGTACACTGTATGGGCAATTAAAAACCTCACACGAGTTTACAAAGATTTCAAAGCGCGAAACGTAATTAAAGACTATTTTCATGTGCTATTGAAGTGGCCAGAATTTTGAATTACGCTATATGTATAGTTATAAGGGTCTCGGGAAACAAAGACCAAACTTAAATTGATTGAAACTTCTTACAGCAATCAACTTATAATTATTACTATTTACTAATTATTACTATTTATTGAAACAAACGCACTTTTGAAGAGGAAAAAAAAAAAGTTCACAATAAATCCCACGTACATAATACAATAACCTTGCAAACTTTCTTCTTTGATTACATACTTTTGAACAACTACATAACAGCAAAATAAATGTATGCGACGAGTATGTTTTTAACCCCTGCGGTTAGAAAACACCTTCGCCGCGTTAAAAATATGAAAAAGAAAAATACAATTCGACTGGAATAGAGTGGGTAGCATTTTTTCGAATGGAAAAGCCACAAAGGGCAGACCGAAAACTTATGTTTTTCTCATTGTTTGAGAATTGCCGACTGGGGAAAAAAAAAAAAAAAAAAAAAGAAGTACCACCAGGCACGATGGGGAAAAACAATGGGACGACCGGATCGATCACGCTCTTCATTTAAATTGGAAATCGAGGATTTCAGTCTGGAAAAGTCACTGACTGAAAAATAAGAGGCTTTTTTTTTTTTTTTTTTGTAAGTTACCGCCGATCAGCAGGGCCATGATTGATTTAGAAAACCAGGGACTAAAGACACAAACCTCCCGATGGGACCTTTAGATAAAAATTCGAACAGGCAAGATAAATGGTTTTTACGAACAGGTGCAGATCGCAAATAGGTGGTGAAAGGCAGCTAAAGTGTTTCTTTAAACCTTGGTTTTTCAAAAATGATCATTGGATTTAATAGTGAAATATTAATTAATAGGTATGCAGTACACTTGAAGGAGACAAAAAAATTCAAGGAATTCTCAAGAACTTTTCCAAGGATGCATTATCAAAACAAATACACTAAAAAAAATTAAAATTTTTTTTTATTGGGAAACGGTGCATGTTGAAATCGAGTAAATACAAAAATTATTTTTATAGTACACAATCTCGGCAGTTTTTTTTAGCAATTACTAAAAAATATGACTTTTTTAATGGCAGCTACCCTATGCGCATGCGCGATTTTGACGAAAACCTTCATGGTAGGTCCTTGTACCCTCACACCAAATTTGAACATCGTAGGTCAATTTGTTCGGGAGTTATGCTGACCACATACACACTGACAAACATTATTTCTAGCTAGATCACCTTTTTTGAGATCAGGACGTTCCAAAAAAAAAAACAACAACAACCACCCAGATACTATATTTTCATTACCCTATCTATACATATGGGTAATTGAAAGTAATTATACATTGGTGACCAAGAATTACTTTTCAACTAAGTAAAATGGATTATGAATTTCAACACACAGTAATTAAAATTCTATTAGTTCAAATCTCAACTTTTGAAATAGAAAAGAGAATCCGCCCATAAATTAATGAAACTATTTAAAAGTGATTAACCCATTGAAGACGACTTTGATATCGATAACCAGTCATTGTTTTTAACTTTTACCTTATTTAGATCATTTAAGGTATATTTTGAAATTTTAAGATTTTTTTTATAATTAAAAAAAAAAAAAAAAACACTAAGTGGAACCACAATCGCAATTTAATTGCAAAGGAGAAAAAAAAAAAAAAAAAAAAAACTACAATTTTGACTGGTAAGCTTTCTTGTCAACAGCCGTTAATGGGCTAAGCGATGATTAAAATTAAAAACTGAATGAAGATTTTTTTTTATATCTGGAGTAAAGAAAGTGATCGGATCCAGCAGCCGTTTCGGGTTTCCCAGTTCGAGCAATCATTCCCTCATCCTAAGACGCACCACAACATTAACCAGAGCGATGAAGCACACACACTGCCTGCAGCCCCGTGAAAAAAAGCCTTACCAACGCACAACCCTGCTCTATCTACTATCTAAAAGCCCTTCCCCAGAGCACACAAGTGTCTGTGCGTGGGCTTTAATCCCATGTTCCAACATAGGAATAAAATCGATCGTTCCACAGGACTCTTCCTTTCCATTCCAACAAGTACTCGGGGGGGGGGGGGGGAAGAGCTGAAGGAAGTGAAAAGAGAAGTGCCCGTCCACAAAGAGATGCTTCAGATCGTGGCATGGGTGAAGTCTTATAGCCCAGGGAATGTCTGGCGGGAACGCGGCAGGGATATCGGATGACATCGGTTGGTTTCACTCACCCATATCGGTCCGTTATCGCGACACTTGCATCTTTTGCTGAAATACGCCACTAGAAATAACAGTACTCGAAGAGGCAAAGTACCTGACAAAAAGTGCCCTTTTAGCGTGGAAGTTTTAGAGGGCTCTTTGTATGAGGGCATGTTATCGTATGGCCTACTGGTTGCGGGTGTAGAAATGTCGAAAATGACCCCGCTTCTCGCACTTTCCTTTAAAATAATGCGTTAATAGCTTTGGAGAGAATGATAGTCAGAAAAAGGGAACTTTCAATGGTTTTGTTACGAAGCTATTTTTAAAATTAAAATAGACCAACAGAAAGAGTCTCTTGTTTTGCTCCCGATTCGTTTTAAACAGCTTATCTTTTTTAATTTATTTAAGCGACTGTCCAAGGACACTTGACATTCGCTAACAAAAATTTAGTCTTGCAGATACTGCTGCACTATAATGGCAAAACAAAAAGCAAATATTTATTTTTCTATGAAATCGTCTACTTATCAGAAGTGAATTATTTAAGTAGTAAAAAGTTGTTTTTCTCGCAATTCTATCAAATACTTGGATGATTTTTCTTCGGAAGGCTTATAGCTACGAAAAGACCCAGTTTTATGAATGGACTGATCATATTTAAGCTTTAATACTATAGAAAGTAAACAAACGAAATTAGTGCATTTATCCCAATCATGTTTTGCCAACATTCCTACTGTGCTTCAGTTAATATCACCAGACAACGACTTCTCCAGAGCACCACCATCTTATTGCTACACAGTTCACACTTAATTAACTTAATTTATGGAACACAGATTTCAAACATTTTATTTCAAAACTGGGCGTTGAACTCGACGGCCAGATATCAACCAGAATTGACAAGGATGGGCGGAGAACACTACACTTTATTCTAATCATTTACTTGGAAGGCGTATCCGTTCACACGAAAGAGCGCCATTTTGCGCTAGAGTAATGATCCTTCGTTTTTTGATATTAAAAGAAGAACAAAAATGACACTGGAAAGTTACGAAAGCTTTTCCAGGATCTAAAATTGGCACTGACGAAGCATCAGACCGTTTATAAAGATTGACATTAAAGGAAAAAAAAAGAACACACGTATCGCATTTGTAAGACAAGCCCTTCTTCAGATCACAATCTCCGCCATCCTGGTAATTGACTCGTGTCTTCATCATGGGACAGAACACGATAGAAATCTTGTTCCTACAAGAACGTCGTCTCGCCGGGCAAGCAAGTAGGAGGCTATTTTAATTACGCCACATTCATAACAGGCCGTGTAATCCTCACGGTTGGACGACGATAACCGTTAATGCACAGCCTTTTTTTTTTTGTTAATTTATAAGCAATAGACATGTTAACATCCGAAGAGATGTATAATATATTAACTTGTAACGGATGGTAATACAGTATGATAATGATATTTCCGAGAAGGTAATAAACCGAATTCATGAATTTAAAAAAAAAATCAGCAACAGGATGAGGGGTGTTTGGAATAGAAAAAAAAAATGAGAATAAATGCAATGATATAATCGATTAGGCAAGGCAAAAGGGTAACAGCCTTTGAAGCTTGGAAATGCGCCAAGGGATATTCCTACTACCCCACGCTTGCTTTATTATTATTTGGTTCTGTATGTACCGATTGGGAGGTGTTTGAAATATATGGCGGCAAATAATAAAGAAATAAAGGGTTTTTCGACCTTTTCGCACAATTCTTTATTCTTCAGTCAATAAAAAGGGTATTTTTATGAATTGAATGGTCATTCTTGAAATATAAAAAAGTAAAAATCTCAAGATTATTTTATAATTATAAAAAATTGCCAGGATTAGATTGAGAAAGTTTAATTTTGCGTTAAATGTTAATGTATCAGATTCTACAGTTAGAATTTGTAAAAATTCTCGTATATGTTGTATATTGTATTTGTGCAAATAATTGAAAGTAACATAAAACATTGATGGCTTTTTCCAAGCTGCAAAGGAACAAGAATTTCCCTGTCAGGGTTAATTCATTAAAAGCAAAGAATTTTTTTTAAAATTGAATTATAGAATGTTTTCTGACAGTAGACATTTCAGTCAAAAGTTTGTCGATTGTTAAGGTAATAATAATAATAATAAAAAAAAAAGAAAAAGAGCAATACTTTTTAAAATCGTCTTTATTTTTACATTCTAAGCTGCAGAAAGTTAAAGCTTTGTCTATTCCGATATAGAGTTCGAATAAGGGATGAATAAATCTGAAGCGAAATGGAATAAAAGGAAAGCGAAATGGAATAAAAGGAATTTCTTTTCAGTTTCAATAGAAAGTCGAAGAAAAATGTCGAAGCCAAATAAAAAAAAAAAAGTAAATAACAACAAACCAAAAACGCATATATGGACGGACTCCCAAACAGCGAGCATTTGCGAAACACTTTTGTGAAAGGGATCGAATCGTATTTCGAACCCACCAATTCAAATTTCAAATGAATATTTCATGTGCCGGCCCCACATCAAATTATTTTCCAGTTTATTCTCAGATTATTGTTTTTCGCCTTGGCATGGCTATTATATCTTACGATCGTATCGATCGTTTTTTATAATAGCTCAATTCAAATAGGAATTCAGATTCATGTAAAAAAGAATAGGGAGGAAAAAAATCAAACAAAAACAAATTCCCTGACCTTTCCGTTAAAATCCCTCAACGTAAATTTCAGAAGATCAAACCTATATTCTTTTCCAAAAATAAAATTAAAAACTAGGGGTGTGGAACATCGAACAACTTTCAATAACATACTTGCAATTGCATTTAAATTTGAAATTTTTAAAATTTATCTTTTATTCATTCAAAGAAAATGGCCATTTTGATGACAATTTTGGCGATAATTCTTGCAATAGCGATATACTTTTTGACAATTCTTATAATTTCTTGCAAGTAAAACAGTCGTTGATGGGCGGTGCTCAAAGGAAGAGAACTCTATGTTAAAGATATTCGGTTTTCAAACTCTTCACGCCTTTTAATCGCACTTTCCGAGAATTTCGAAGGTAGGATGTTTCGAGCACATTAAGAGGCATGACCACAGAGATTTTGATCAAAATCTTTATAGTCGTATTTTTTAGCAATTGCTGAAAAATATAATTTAATGGCAGGTCCTATAGCCACCACTAACCAGCATGCAAAAGTTCAACCCTTTCTGGGGTAATGACGGACCCACGTACAATGTTCTATATCACATTTTTGAACACATTCAAAATGTGTAGAAATACACACACACACACACACACACACACACACACACACACACACACACACACACACACACACACACACACACACACACACACACACACACACACACACACACCGAAATTGTTTTTTGACCGAATGCATTACTTACATTGCCATATGCTAACATATGGGTAATTGAAAGTAGTTAAAACTAGGGGATGTGAAACATCGCACAACTTTCAATTACATTATAATATAGTGGATCTGTCATTTACCCTTTTATCTTTTCATCATTCATATAGAAAAATCGCCAGTTTGGCGATATTTTTTGCGATAATTCTTGTATGGATCTTTAAAAAAAAAAAAAACTCCGCTAAATTAGTGATTTTGGCGCTATACTTTTCAATAATCCTTATAAAATACTTTATTACAAGTGAAACTGAGGAGAGAAGAAAAAACGATCATCGTTGATGAGGTATGCTCAAGGAAAGAGAACTCTGTGATGAAAGCATTCGTTTTTCAACTTTTTACGCCGTTAAAGCATTTTTACGGGAATTTCGGAGGTGGGGATGTTTAGAACACCATAAGAGGCATTACCACAGCCATTTTGATCAAAATTGTTAGGGCCGTTTTTTAGCAATCATTGAAAAACATTTTTTTTTCAAAGGCAGCTACCTTATGCGCGTGATTTTGACGAAAACATTAATGGTAGGTCCCATGTCCACCACCAACCACTACACCAAATTTAAACATCGTAAGTCAATTTGTCTGGGAGTAATGCTCTCCACACACAGAAATTTTTTCTAGATAGCTTTTTTGAAATCAGGATATTCTCATTTTGAAGAAATATTAAACAAGATAAATGGTGACATCACCACGACCATGCCTGTTCACTATTGGATTAAAATTATAGATTTATTTTTGAAGGTGAACTGTGTCAGGCAAACCCACTCCAAATAACGTTGTTTACTAGTTCACAAAACCGTTATGGTTAGAGACATTTCGAAACGTGTGTTCCATACCAACAATTAATATTGTATTATGCTTGTGACCGATCACAACGAATTTTTACGTTCCAGTATCCAGTCACAATGCCTATTTCATTTCCCCCTGAAAATAACAGTAGCTTGTGACGTAGCCATTCACAGGGAGGCCACAAATTTTAGGAACCCTGATAAATAATTCCCTGATTTCTAAGAAACCCCCTGATTTTATGGATTTTTTTTTTTGTGGAGATACTCTGATCAAATAGAACATGTAAGCTAAAGAGATAATATACCAACTTTTTTTTAGAATAGTTTTCACGGTAATGAAAAATTTAAATTATTAAGCAACATTAAACTTCTAACGACTACCACAGCAAATCTCCGGGTAAATTGACGCCTAAAAACGAATAAACGGGGAAACGTATCTTTAAAACAATGACAAAAAATCTCCCAGATTTTCGTGAAATTTAAAAAAAAATTCTTCACATTACCCTGAATTTTTCTAGAAACGGAAAGTTCCCCGACATTCCCCGATTTCCTGGTTCTGTGACCACTCTGCATGTATAATCACTTTGTTAGCATTGCCACTTTTACACTTCACTTCATACACAAAATTTATTTTGCAAACTAAATTTTTACTTGCAAGTAATTTTTGGTATTGCCAGAAAAATACCGCGTAGCCACGCATTTACCGGCTATTGCAGGGGTCGCAGACGTCCTATATATCCTATATATTTTTTTAAAAATAGGAAAAAACGTCCTATATTTTATAATTGTCCTATAAATCCTATATTTCTGTGTTGATTCGACCTATATTTTCTTCAAATTCGTAATAACGGTGTCGATTGTTGCGATTATTTATATTCCGGATTCTTTGCCGCGATCGTAAGTGAAAGAGAACTGACCAAACACACCAAAGCTATGTTAGTAAGCGGCCGCGCCGTATCTCTTGTGACGTCACGTGTTGCATTGACTACTTCACTTCCTTTCTGTGTGACCATTGGGAAAGCGCACGTCGACAGAGGTAACGATGACTTATTCCTACAACTCTACTGTACTCGACCGACGAGAGTTGTAAACAAGTGAACTTTTCCATAGCACGCGTAGTAAACTAATAAGGTCATAATGCAAAAAGAGAAGCGAAAAAAAAAAGAGGTTAAAATTCCAAGTCAGGTACGGATTCTACGCTAAGGTGATTTTTGCCAAAAAATAGCAGCCTCGCCATTTTTTTTAATGACCTGTGAACTACCTATGGTTGCCATAATTTGGCGCGGCTTTATGTAATCAATTCTTAGCGCACGATCCGTACTGGACTTGGAATTTTAACCAAAGAAAGCGATGCAGAAACAAACTACCTCGGGAAGAACAGAAAAAACAAACAAACAGTTTATTATACACTTGCAGGACTAAAATCGACATTTCGAGTGTTCAGTCAATGATTGATGAAGAAAACAAAAGGGTTAAAATTCGCTGTACAGTGTCAGAATTCGAATAGCGATTTTTCAAAAAAATCAAAAATTGAAAATGGCGTCAAAAATCTGTGTTGCTAAATCTAAACGCTCACTAGGATTACCGGAAAACTAAGTCAACGGGTTGCTACATTTGGCACTATATCACCAATCCGTCCGGCACCGTAGGATAAATCTATACCAACAAAAGTGCTAATAAGGATAAAAAAAAATGCTTAAAAGAAATAGCGCAGCTCAAGCACTTATACATGCTAGAAACAAAAGACTCAAAATTGCAAATGTAGCTAATATAAACTTGATTTATTGATGAATACCACGTATGAAATATTGAGGTAATAACGAATAAAGGATGACATATTCAGGATTAGGCGATTTCTTTTTTTAATGTTTTTTTTTCTGTTTTCTTAAATTCAATATAACGAGTTTTAAAGGGAGATTGTAATTTTCTAAGTACTTTTTATTAATATTCCTCTATTAAAAAGAAAAAATTTATAGGAAGGAAAATTAGTGCTGTGTGAAAGTCCTCATACTTTAAATAAGTATGTCTTATATGTTCATTTCAGTAATTTTCATTTAAAGTTTTAATTAATGAAATATATAATGAGTTAAAATTAAAGTTCAGTAGCAACTGTGTGCAGTTAATTGATATTTTATATTGTCCTATATTTAAAAAAAAAAAATCCTATATATTCTTATTTTGTCACTTTGACCCCTGCTATTGTAATCATCGATATAGATAAACAACTGGATAGACTGCTCCATTGTCAATGAAAAGAGAAAAACGCGCCGGGGATTGCGAAGCTGGTGGGAATATTAACCAATCACAGTTCACTTTTATAGTTGGATGGAAATGCGAAAAACCTTGTAAAATGCTAGAGTATATATTTTTTTGCACATTATTACTAATTAAGTCTACTATTGACATTTCTGCTGTGTACAACCCAAAATTTTATTTTCAATCCTCGGCAATCCGTATTTGTTATCCCACCAATGGCATCTGGCAACGGCTTCATTTTCTCAGCGTTAAGCAGTCTATCCAGTTGTTTATTTATATCGATGATTGTAATAGGCAAAAAATGCAGACAAAGGCCTAGGCCAGGACAATTTGCTACGAATACTACTTCCTGTTCATAAATCACATTAAAAAAAAAAAACTTTATTATCCAATTTGTCTTGGGAATGGACTCGGATTTCCTTTCAATGTCAAGTTTTATTATCTTTTTAATATTTTCTGCCCAGTTGGAAAGAAACAAACAGGTTTCGGAACTTTCACCTTGATTGACATGCAGCTGTGCAATGATGTAAAGCAAACACTTCAGGGAGGAAGGGCCGATGCCTTATCAGGATTATATCAGGAATTCAATCAATTGATAACGCAGGCGGACGCGAAGGTAGGTTGTTGTCAAACACCTTCCTTTTTCTCACCTTCCTACAACACAAGGATTCTAAGTGACTTTTGATGGACTGGGAAGAAACATTTACGAATTATAGAAGTAATTGAACACTGACCAAAAACAAAGTAAATATTGAAGCCGTTCTATCCTGGTGGTCAGAGTAACGTGCTCATGATCGGAGCATCGTGAGTTCGGTTACCACCAAAAAGAGGTGTGTTTCTAATGGGGAATGGTGCACATTAAATCTGTCGTGGAATCAATATCCTCTCGTTAGTGTGGTGGGGTCGGAGAGAGGGGTTTACTCTAGAAGATTTCGATCTCGTATTCTTCTAGAATCTAGACACTCAAAATTACGAGACGTATGGCTGTGTTAAGCACTTTATAAGTGGCAGAAATATACAGTCGGAGCTTGCAAACCAAACCAAACATTGAAGGCAAGTCTATGAGCAAGTGACAACGATAAATATTTCTCACGTCGATTGAAGCCCAATGCTTTCTTAAAATTACTTTAAAAAAAAAAAAAATACAGATAAGAACAATTACTACTATATATTTAAATATAATAACTCGGTATCCAATGAAATATATATTTTGTAACAGTTCCATTTTTCAACAAAGCTTGATATATTGGAATTTTCTTTTCGCCATACGACAGCTATATTGCACCGAAAGGGGGAGGAGGGGAAGGCCTTCCAGAAGCTCTTTTAAGGAAACTGGTTTGCTCCCTTTTCGAGACATCTCGGAATATCAACCTCTTTTTAAAGAAATTTCTCCAAAATTAGCGTTTTAAATGGTAGAAAAGCCAGACAAACCTCCTCCAGATAAATACAATGGCTATTAGACACCCCCCGCCTGACAAGCGATGAGTCTGGTAAAGACTAGATGTCCAGTCAGACACCGCACCGCTGGCCACCAGTCGGGCTAAGAGTGCTTTGTTGAGGTTGGAATAGCAAAATAGGTTATTGTTCATTAACAATTTTTTAATGTATCATACAGTGAGTCATAAAACCATACCCTCAACCACACTCATTAGCAACAGAGACCATTGAAGATCTTCCAAGAGCTTTCCGGTCTTTGTTGATCTTTGCATCATCACAACAAAAACCGACACTAATTACCCCTTTATCTAGAATACCCAAAACTCAACAGTAAACGCAACAGCATTTAATATTCTACAAGACCCTAAATCTTAGTCACGATTCCGGCCTTTTAATATCACAGGAACTACACGGCTCAAAATAAATAAATGCCAACAAAAGCGGTATTGTGCGTCCGGGCTAACGTCATGGCCCAGTGGGTTTGGTCTTTTTTTTCTCTCCCCAAGTTCTTTCAGGAATCTTTTTTTTTTCATTTTCAAGAAGTGTGAATGAGAAATGTAGTAGCATCCTCTTCATGTCGGAACTGAAGAGTTGAACTGTAACAGATGTTTGTATAAGCCAGTGGACTGCAGTTACTTTGAAAATAGCTGAAGAAACAGATCCCTGTTCGTTTTTTTTTTTTTTTTTTACGTAAAACGAAAACAAGGAAACGACGAAAGTGGAATGCGTCTGGTTATCATTATTAAAAGCGAAGAATTGTCTGAAAATAGATGGGTTTGCCCACTTAAGGCTGATTTACACGCTAACAGCCTTCGTACCAGTTGAGGACACCAGTCATTAAATATCAGCGACTAGCACCATGTAAATGCTGCATTCCAATTGCTAGAGATGCCAGTTTATCACTTGCCCGCTTGTAGTTGGCAGTTTCAGAAGATGAAAATTTTTCTATTTGCTGGAGCGTCGATACCCACAATACGATCTCCAGGCCGTGTAATACTCGTTGAATAGTTGGATTGTTCCAGCTGTCGGCACTGTATAAACGCCCAGCTGGCTCAACAATCAAAGCTGACAGTGGCCTTTCCATTTATGTACCAACTGGCGTGCCAGCAACGTGACATGATTCATTTAATAGCTTCTTCGAACTTGGCATATTGGCAACAAATACCGAGAAATCTCGATATTATATGGTCAACAGGAGAAGTGACTTGATCAATCAGTGATCAATGTGAGTCGAAAGGATATTGTAATTTAATGAAGCGTTTGAGACCAGGGTTGAAATCACAGAATGAAAATCAATGACTTTTAAGGACCTAATTAATATTTTTAAGGACCTTTAAAAATTTGTTTTCAGGCATCATGTCTGTAAAAAAAATTTTAGAAAGTACATTCTACCAAAACAGTTACAAGTTGGCGCATGCGTAATACAAATATGTCAGAAAATTCCGATACAGTGAGGATAAGTAGCGGACATGCGGGGATAACAAGTCTGAGATGCATTTTTATAAATTTTGCAGTTGGTCAACATACACAAAAATTAAGGACTTTTAAGGACCTTTAAGCATTTACAAGGACTTTTAAGCACCTCTAAGCATTTTCAAGTACTTTCAAGGCCTTGAAAACAGGTTAAAAAATATCAAGCACTTTTAATGACTTTCAATGACCGTGGGAACCCTGTGAGACGTATATTGTAAATACAAATACGGATAAGACCAGTTTTTCCATTGTTAAAACTAGAGCACGTATTTCTTTTCTGCAAATATTCAATTAAAGAACAGCTTGTGTATATAAGCATAGTTATCGTCAAGTTTTTATTATATGGGTGTACGACAGGGGTATCAATGTATTTCCCAAGTATCAATTAACACAAATGCAAGTATATACAAACAGTATTTTAATATTGATAACATATTAAATCTAGGTACACCAACTATACTGACGAGGGGGCGTTTAGAAGTGTACATAGGTGCAAAAATAATAAATCAAATTACTTATTGAGGGACTGATTACTTGGGGAATTGTTAAAATACTAGCTTTTGTTATAGCTTTGATTTTTGGTAATCTTTTTATGTTTGAAGAGAGTGCCGAAAGAAAATTTACAATTTAAAACGAATAAGAAAAACATAAACAGTTATTTGGGTATTTTTTTTTTTATAAAAAATTACAATTTAGAATAGGTTTGGGAGACTTAAATAAGAGATAAATAATTTGAGATAAATTGGGGGCGAAAGGGATAGCGATACGAGAGTCTAAATTTTTATGACTTGCCAATTACTCAAGGCTTTATTAAGTTATAGGAATAAGGAAAATTTTTGGTAATAAATTAGAATACTAACAACTGAGTAGTGATTATATATTTTTTATTAACTGTTTTTTGTCTGAAGGTATTTAAAAACTAACTTGAGCAATAAAAAATATCTTCGAAGGGCGTGTTAATTTGTCTGCGGAGGTTGTATACTTTAGTAATAACCACCAAGCAGTATAATTAAAATAGGTCATCTGTTACCACAGCTGAAAAGCAATCCGTTGCAATTTCAAAGGTGGGTTGGGATAAGGTTGACAGAGCATAACGTGGACAGGCATTAAACAACGAAATACATGCAAAGAAAGGAAAACAGGATATTTTCTTGAAACATTCTAATGACTTTTTGTTGTTAATAGTAATTAGGCTATAAAATGTTTTTGAATTTTGATCGTAAATCGTACAAGACAGTAAATTTGTAACCAATGCAATTAAATAGAGTGCAGCGATTAAAAATCAATCAGGTGAAAAATATTTTTTAAAAAAAGTAGAAAAACTAATTATCCAGCAAACCTTCGACAATCCACAAAAGGCAAGGAGTGAGCGACAGAGCAAATCCACTTGGTAGGTTTTTTTTTAACTGGATTAGCCTTGAATGAATAAGAGCGAGAATAATATTTTTATTTGAGTTACATGCTCGTTTAAACTTAATCGCTCTATTTTCATAGTTGTTATTTCCAAAAACAGTATATACGTAAGCCTACACATTCTGTAGCCTATTTGGGGATACCAATGGAGTGTTACGTCCACATAAGCTGTTGTTTTGAAAGGAGAATGTAATCGAATAAAACAGAACGGTGTGAAATTGGAATTCATTTCTTCTTCATACACTGAATAACAGAATAGCCCAAATCTAAAACGTGCTTTTTAAAAAAATAAATAAAATGGTTGTGGTTCTACCCATTTATATGAACTTGGATACCTTTATGGGCGTCAGATTTCACCAGTGAAGGTCACTCATTGGTGTGTTCGAAAATTGTCCAGAACATGTTATTAAAATAAAACCATTTTTCCCAAAAAATATTTACACTTTTAATAACTCAGTTATGGCTCGATTCAAACAATCATGTATCACTCATTTTATTCTTGATTTGACTAGATTTCTGAAATGTTGAGCATAAGCCATACAGTAATGGACATACAGTAAGGTGTTAAGTTTGGTTCCATCAACTGGCAACACTAGTAGCAGGCTTGTGACCAATCACAATACACATTTAAAAACAAATTCGAATCTTCCCATACCTTTAGCCAATCACAATGCACATTTCATTTCCCTCGCAAGCATAGCAACTGATTGTGATGTAGCCATGCAAAACCTCGTTTCTCTCATGTATCAAGCAGACTATACAATGTACTATATGCGCAGTGTTATTAGGAGTGGGGTTGGATGGAATTGCCAACCCCACTGTTTTGTGATTGTTCAACACCTGTGTGTGAACAATCACAAAACATCTTTAAAAACAAATTCGAATATTCACATTCCGCTATCCAATCACAATGTGTGTCCTATTTTTTCCCGTGCAAAGGAATTGACTGAAACGTTATAACGCATAACCTCCATTATGTATTGTATATTTCAAGGGTCGACAGACTTTTCGGCGCTAAGAGCCAAACATTCAATAATCCGCATCGTAAATTTTTTAAAGAGACGCAAAATAAATATAAGCAGTACCAATATGAACTTACAAACATTTTTATGGCATAAAAATTATGGCAGATGAGACAAGTCAGCAGTTCATATTTGTTTAGAATAAATGCATACAATTAAGTTAATTCTTTTTTTTTTTAAATTTAAGATTTCCATCGTCATTTTTTTCTTCTTTCTTTTAGACGAAGTCGAGGCTATGTTTTTCGAAAGTAGTACATCAAATCCCAAGACGTTTTAACAACGTGCGTTAGTTTACCGAGAAATGTGCTTTTTAACTCAATAGGAGACGAGAGATCAACGAAAGTCAACAAAAGTTCGATGCGACTGAGACAGTGTTGCATGGTTGGATCACTCCTGTTGAAATTTCTGATTGTTCCGTATTTCGACAAAGAGCTGCTAAAGCGAGCTGATTTGAAGTTGGTATTTGAGAACAGTGTTACCAGTACATTTTACTCATATCTCTGCGTTTCGCCACGTTTCCTTTATTTCTCGTGTATGAAATTACGCAATAATTTTATAATGGGTATACCCAAACAAAGCACTTAGTTTCACAAGTTACTTAGAATATGAAGAGCCGCAAATATCCATGAGAAAAGCCGCATGCGCGGTAGGCCGACCCATGGTATAAGTTCAATATGGTCAGATCATTCAGTTTAGCACAAAGCGGATGCCGCAAGTGAGAAGTGGAAGGTAAAGCATATTAATTTTGTAAATGCCATCCCAAATTAGTCAGTTTTTTTTACGCTTGTTATTAATGGAGGCGAGAACAGCTTGGATATTTGACTTTAATGAATTTATCACGCGAAGGTGATATTCGGCTTATGTGTCGGACATAAATCACTCTCTCCTCAAGAGCACACGCCCTTCCGCACTTTAATTTTATTACGCGTCTAAAAAAAAAAAAAAAAAGGAAAAAAAGAAGAAAAAAAAAAGAGCAAAATGGAACAAGACAAAATTTATCAGGAAAAACATCCTTTCAACGATAAAGAATTGAAAGCGTGCTCGCGGAAAAAACATTACACAAGGTGTAAGAAATAATAAAATTGGTACATAAGATAAGAACATTGAGAATCCGCCCAGAGGTGCAATGGGTAGATTGCTGTTTCAATGGCTTTCAACTTACGATTCTGGGCCACATTCCGAGTCGTGTTTTTGGAAGTTATTAAGACACCATAAGTACGATTCTTTCCAATTTAATTGAGATTGCGATTTTTTGCAGAGGATAAACTTTGCTACCTTGCACAGGAAAGGGCTCAAAATTTAGGAAATGGAGTCCCCGATAGATTTCTAAAAAAATTTCTGATTCTACGGGAATTTTTTTTTGTTCAAATTTCCACAACTCTTCTAGGTGCGTAGACACCCTGATCAAATAGAAATAGTTATGGCGTTGATGAAAAGTTTAAATTACTCCGTTACGCGGAACTTCTAACGATGACCACAATTCTGTGGGTAAATGGCGGCAAAATACGGAGGAGAAACGAACTTTCAAAAAACAATAGAAAATTACCCTGAATTTCGTAAAATTAAAAAAAAAAAAAAAAAAAAAAAAAAAAACCCTGATTTTTCTCAGAATCATAAAGCTCCCTGATATTTCACTGATTTCCCAGGTTCTGTGGCCACTGTGTTAGAACACAAATAAAATTCAAAATAGTTCTAAATTTTGGAACATATGTTGCAAGTTCAAACTAGATTAGTTTGGTCTAGGTACTTGGCCGAACAAGTTCTTCCTCTGATGGGAATACAGCTGCATCTATCGGTAAAACCCTTGTCTCAGTATATTTAAGAGGTTGTGGCTAAAGCCAATATCTTACTGCAGAATTAGCGAGTAATTTTCAGATTTTTTTTTTTTAAATAAATATTATATTTTACTAATTTTAAAGTGATAAACTACACGCCAACCTTATAGCATGTACTTTATATCTTACTTAAAAAAAATTGCACTTTTTATTTTTAAACTAGTTAAAATATATTTATTACTTAATATATTTTTCACCAAAAACATCGAATTGTATTTCTTAAGCAAAACATCGAAACAACATAGGTATAAAAATTAACAAATATAATAATAACAATAAAAAAAAAAAAATAATAATATTTTGTAATTTGTGTCTATTTTTCTCTTCAAAAATGCCGATTTCTTTTTAGTGTAACACATTCCCCCCCCCCCCCCTCTCTCTCTTTAAGGGATTTTTCTGCTGTATGGGGTGCAAATATGCGGATTATAACGTTTTAAATCCTGACCTAAGTTAACTTCAAGTAAAAAAAATCGGTTTCGGCCATCAAACAGATAAAATCTGAAAGGCAATTTTATAATAAACAACAGCGACTTAAAATAACAATTAAATACATATGAAAAAAAAAAAAAAAAAAAAAAAAAAAAAAAAAATACAAAAGGCTCGAGTGCAAAAATAGTATTCGTTAAAAGCTTTTGTTGAATGACTTCATTCTTTTATGCACTTTTAATAAAGGCTGAGATATAAGCAACAAAGTTTTACATGCACGGTTGGTTTCTTAGTTATAAAGGAATAATAACGGGACGGGATGCTTAATTTAATGGTAGAGCAAAGAGCCCGATTAAATAGAAGATCCAATTAATTTTGATTTGATTTGCAAGCTTGGGCCTATGGGAAAATAATGACTTCTATTATATATTACATCTAGAAAGAAAAGAAGTATGTTTGATGAGAATGACCTCTCAAAGAGAGACAGACGATGGTAATTCTAAGCGTGCCTTTATTCCAGATGAAAAAAATGGCGTCAGGTGAGACTCGGAACTTTTTCACCTGAAGATACATAGATAGAACAGGAACAATAATAATAATAATAAATAAAAAAAAAAAAATAAAAAAAAAAAAACAGGCTTGTGTGTTTTCGGCAATACTATAGGAATAATAAATAACAAAAATATCACTAATTTTGCGACTCTTTATTTATTTTTTTATTTTTTATTTATGGCAAAAAAATTACATAAACATTTTTTGAACGATTACCAAACCAGGGTTCCCACTCAAATCACAGAATGAAAATCAATGACTTTTAAGGACCTAATTAATGTTTTTAAGGACCTTAAAATATTTGTTTTCAGGTACCATGTCTGTATAAAAAAATTTATAAAGTATATTCTACCAAAACAGTTACAAGTTGGCGCATGTGTAATACAAATATGTCAGGAAATTCCGATATAATGAGGATAAGTGGCGGACACACGGGGATAGCAAGTCTTAGTTGCATTTTTGTAAATTTTGAAGTTGGTCAACATACACAAAAATTAAGGACTTTTAAGGACCTCTAAGCATTTTCAAGGACTTTTAAGCACCTCTAAACATTTTCAAGTACTTTCAAGGCCTTGAAAACAGGTTCAAAAATATTAAGCACTTTTAATGACCGTGGGAACCCTGCAAACTTTCATCATTTGATGGATAACTAATTAAGAAGACTAATATTAAATATCTGTGAATAATTAAATAATAACACAATAGAGTATTCCGACACTTGCACAATATGATTTTTTTCAACATTACATATTTTCTTTCTTGAATAATTTTTGATTTAATAACAATAAACAATAGAGGTAAATCTATCTTATTTACAAACCATATTTATTTTCAAACAATTACTAAAATTCTTTATTTTCTTACAACGACAAATACCCCCACCCCTCCTCTATTTTGATAAAAAAAAAAGTGTAACTTATAGTTTCACTCTTGATTTCAATGCAAAGTAAAACTGTGGAAACAAGGCTTTAACAAGTTCAAGATTAAGTTTTTTTTTTTTTTTTTAAAGAAATAAAACTATAATAACCTACATTTGTAATAATTGTAGAATTTCTTTTCCTTTTTCAGCAGTACAGACCAAGCTGAAAACATCTTAATTCCACAAAACGCATTCACGCAGCCAAAAAGTTTACACGAGTGATAAAAACCGCTGCTAAATCAAATGAATCAACGAATATAACTTAATCACGTCTCCATAAAACATCAGGGGTGTAAGAGTTGCAATTTTCTTTAACGACGCACTAGAACAATTTTAGTTGGTTGGCGGGATCGACGAAGTAGTGGGAAACTAAACATCTCGATCGACCATAAAAAACGGCGGGAGTTCCGAATTATGCATTCTTGTTCGGATCTCGCTGGCCTTCACATACACAAGAACGAAAGCAAAAAATAAATAAATAAAAAGAGTAGGAAATACCTCTAAGACCTCTCGCTGGGGAACAGCATTCTGGGAACTGTATGATAAACTTTCTATAGACTCTCCCAGGGAGTCGTCGCTTTCTTCAAACACGTCCTTTAACATCTTTGCCCGGTGAATTTTAGTTCTTCGCCCAGACAGTGGTGAAATTTCCATAAACAGTTTTGTCGAGGGCCGTTGAAATGCAATAACAATACTCTGGAATTCCAGTGCTGTTACAGGTTGATGGAACGGCAGGTTTTCTTTTTAAAGAATGCGGTCTTCATTATCTATCGAATGTTTTTTATTCAGTGGTATTAGGGCAGTGGGAATAAGACTATACATTCCGGTTGGAATCTAAAAGAATAATCTCGTGATTTTTTTTTTAACGGAATAGAAGAAATACTACTTCGTGTAGCAATAGAACCATCTCCAATGAAACAGATAATCGAACCCAGGCTTTTCAACGAGTTGAGGTCGAAGACAAAGAAAAAGAAACTTAACAAAGTGCATCACGCAAGCAGGGCAGATAAGGCTGAATGTGGGATTTTATCACAACACACATGGCAATTTATCGTGCGAATTTTAGCTCATCGGTCGTTTTCGAAGAACAACGTCTTGCAGCGAAACCAGTCGAGGTATTGAAACCTACCCACTTACATCGCTAATGTTTGCAGAAACATTTACACTTTTTTTTTATTGCCTTTAATTTCGGAACTTTTTTACTAAGAAAGAAGATGAATAACATTAACTTAGAATTATTAGAAGAAAAGTATGTTTTTATTTATTTAAGTGTGTTTAAAAAATACACCAATGAGAACAACAATGTCTCCAGGAACTTTCCAACTTGAGCTGTATCATCTTCACGTGTTGCTAAATTCAATTTCCTATCCGTGCCTTTGTTTGATTGTGGAGCTTCAGAAGAACAACTTGTTAGGAAGTATTGTGAAACACGTTTCAAAGCATGACATGACAATGCTGGCAAAGAAGAATGGTAAAATTCAGCCGGAAAGGAAGCGGATACACAATTCATTCGGTAGTAATTGAAAATAAACTTTGAGAATTCATCAGAAAATGCAAAAAATTCAGATTATTAATTAACGCTTGGATTTTTAACCTTTTATTATACAAAAATTAAATCCGTGAACGTATTAGAATGCTCAACATTCGATTATAAATGATTTTATTAGTTTATTACAACACTGTTAATAGATAGAATCTCATGTCCAGAGAAATACGAATAGAACAAGCAAGGAAATGCTGCCGCCGTGAAATTGTAATCATAAAGTTTTTAAAAAGCTTTGCGAGCAAATTGGTAAGTAGCAGATTGAGAGCGTTTTCAGTAAAACAGGGTTCATACAGTTTTGAGAAGTAAAAAATAAGTCGTTTTTAAGGACTTCCTTATAAATTTGTACCAATAATAATAAAAAAAAATAAAAATTCTTACATATAATTAAAAAAATTACATTATAGGAATCAAAAAATTGCCAAAAAGGATTTTATTTATAATTTGGACAACTTATTTTTTCTATGTCTAATAGAACTGCATACACACTTGAATTAAAAAGAACGTTAAGTGCTCCTGATAATGGATTTCAAACAACTTGGAAAATAGAACTACTTTACTAATAAAATGTGTTCAAACCGGTATAAGGGTGAAGGGGAAAATCAAATTTGGATAGCTAGCTAACAAAATTTTACGGTAAAAAAATTCGCAAACGAAAATTAAGGACTTGAAGCGTCCTACAGAAATAAGTAGTTCTTAATGACTTTTAAAGACTGTGCGAACCCTGTAAAATAATAATTTAAAAGAATAAAAATTTTTTTTAAAATTATTATTTAACTAAATACTATGAAGAAGGATGACAAATAATTTTAAGTGATTTAACTCACAATTCAAGTATAATTTTCCAACATCGTTTGCTGATCATTAAATATATAAACACACCCAAATATTTATTGTACATGGTAAACGGCAAGAAAGATGTAACAAGTTCAACAAATGTTTCAAATAGGTTAATCTAATAATGTACTAAACAAATTAAACCTGACCACTGAGTATTTAATTTCAAGACTATGTTACATCTAGGGCTTTAAAAAAAGCAAGAGAAATTTCGTTCACGCACTCGTTAAAAAAAAAAAAAAAAAAAAAAAGGGGGGGGGGGGGATGTTTGAAGTAGAATGAAGGACATTTCCGCTGTTTTATAATGAGCAAAAATCTTAAGATGCACTCCTAAGAGAAAAGTCAAGAAGTAGTGAAAGTTTTATTTAAAGTGAAAGTACGCTGAGGTTTCAGATAATTAGATGGCGTAAAAGAATTTTCTATGCAGAATAACTGCACCTGAGATAACACTTGCGGTCTTTTTGAAGAAATCTTTCCTCGTAGATTTAAGGTGTTTCTTATTTAGCTTCTCACATAAGACCAAGTACAGAAAAAAAAAAGAGATTTTTTTAATGTTTTTTCAGAATGGAATAGAATGTGTTTGAATTTTTCTGTCTGAATGTTTTAAAAATTAACAGTAAAATGCTTAACGATAAAATACAGGTTTTAGAAAGAAATATTTCAAGAATAAGTTATGGCTTTTCAATTTATTTCTCCATAGCATATGATGAATTTTTAGCAGCAAAGCATCTGAATACACTCGCTGTTACTCTATTAAAATTAGACATTACTGTGCCGAACTCGGAAGACGAAACTATAGTTTAGGTTTAAAAAAAATAAGCTTGAAGGAAGGGAGACCTGGATGCAATAGATTCTGATATTTAAGTCATATAACAAATAAAAGTAGCAGCATTTTATTAGTTAAGATCATTCCAGCACGAACGGCATATCTGATTGGGTTAGGCTGATCAGGATCATTAAGAAAGGTTTACTGGTGTCACGACGCTCTAAGTACGTCTTTCAGAAGGCTGATTTATACGTTGCCAGAAGTTGACATGCTAATAGGTAAATTAATCACTTGAAAAAGGTGTCTGGAATGTAAAATTTGTTTACACTGTGCCAGCAACTAGAACAATCTGCGTATTGAGCGTTGCATTAAATCGCCAGTCAGTAGTTAAAGGAGATGGGAGTTGACTCGCCAGCAAATAAATATTTGATCCACTGGAGTCGCCAGCTAATGGCGTCTCATATGATTGATAAGAAGCGCTTTCACGGTAATGGTAATTGCTGGTACAGTAGGCAAAAGAAAGAAAAAAAAAATTAAATATTTTAAGAATTTATGGCTAAAAAAAAAATTTCTTTTTAGCATTAATTTGCCATTTTTTTTTTTTTTTTTTTTTTTTGACATCATTTAAATTACTAACCACTCATTGGAAAAATTATGAAATTTGGTATTTTAACTTTTTTTGGATCCTAAATCTAAATATGGTATAATATTATGGGGTTGAACTTTTTAAAGTTTGGTTTAGTTTTAATATGTAGACGACCTCTCATGATGAAAAAAATTATATACAATTAATAAAGACCTTCCACGATTCACAACGGTACTTGACTTTTGTTATTTCATCAATTAGAATACAAGATATAACCATCGTTCGGATTTTTTTTTTTGTGTACTGTACCTAGGGACAGACGACGAGGTAATCAGCCTATAATAAGAACTTTTCAATGGATGGTGCGTGATCGATATCGAATTTGCTAAGAATTATATTTTCGATAATTCGTTCCACAAACTAAAGGTTTTTAACAAAACGGTAGACACACACGTTGAATGTCACATTTAAATTTCACGTTGAAGGAATGGCGAAACACGGTAGAAAATCTAGTTAACGTTTCTGAAAGCAAAACAAATTTAGTTCATGCTGAGTTTAATGACCAAAGGATGATGTGATTGGTTAATACATTATAAAATAAATAAAAACACATACACGGATGTGGAAGGAGATAAAAATATGCTATACCTTGACATCCAAGAAGTATTTATCTTTGATCGAATCGAAGCGTTCATCTTAAAGTTCTTATAACATCGATTCATATCACATCATTCATCGTAAACAACGACAACAAACATAATTCGAAAACATGAAACCAAAAGACATTCCACAAATGATAGCTGTTGTTTGTTTTTTAAAAAAAAATGACGTTTTGACTGCAAATGTCTAAGCAGAATTTTACAGAAAATAGGAAAGCATAAAAAAATTCTTTCGAAAATTTTAACAAAATAAACGAAATATTTACAAAATATTATGTTGAAGCAAAGTGCGGGTCAAATATGTGTTTGTTTATCAAAGAATTCGATCTTTTTTCACCAAAGTGTTTACTTTATGACGTTTTGATAATGTGATATTTCTCATGAAATAGCTAGGCAGATTCGTATTTGAAATAATAGTTGAGTAAAAAACATTAATGCCTCTTCGGTCATCAGCTTTAGATTCTTTTTATAGGAGAGAGAGAGAGGAAAAGGAAAAAAAAAAAAAAAAAAAACAGACAAAGACAAGGAAATGAGAAGCATTAACCAAAACTTGTTATGTATTGAAATACATTGAGTTTATCAGTAAATGATGCCTTGGGTACAAACGTACAAATATAGTTTGGGCAAGTTCTTCTACTAAAGCAATAGGGTGCAATTTTCTGACAAAAAATTACGCCCTTTCTTTATATAATTTGTAATGTAAATAAAGAACTGACGATAGTTAGCGATGGCTTAAAAGTTATAAGAATATTGCGATGTCCATGTAGCCTGGGTTGTTATTTCAATTAACCTCCTGTTGGGATCTTAATGCTTAACTCCAATTCTATGTACATTGAGAGAATAGAGTGTACTTAGAAATTAGTAGACCGCAAGCATTGCCAATTTATTAAAATTGAAGTTTAGAAATAGCACATTAAATACCACAGTAACATAAACGCAATTTGTTGGTTGCATTTGAAAGTTTGCACGAACATTTTATTTGATGAATTTAAAGTAATTTGTACATGCCTAAGTTTTAAAATGGAATATTTCTATTTAACACTCAAACAAACAAAAAAATTGCAATATAAATTGAGTGTTTGTATAAAATGAATTTTTTTTTTATATAAATAAATTAAAAGGTATATCCACATCAACAGAAAAAGATTCCTATTCGCTTTTGATATACAGTATATTCCAAACGTCCGAAAGCAGTCTCGTTCTTTTGCAGTAGTTTAGAAAGAGCATACCCAAGGAAGAGAATATACAAATCACTCAACAGTTCCGAAACATTTTGTAACGAGCTGTGATAACCGCAGAGAAGTTGGAGCAGATAGAAAATAATATCACCCCCTTCCAACAGACCACCCACAACGGATAGGAAACACAACCCCACGCCTTCCGTCATTGCCTCTGCATTCTGTTTCATAACAACCTTCAACAAACCGACAGAGCACACCTTTTCTTTTACTCATCTTATGCAACAAGGATTTATTATTTACCTCCTTCGACACACACAACATTTACTTTAGCTAATCCTTATACCGTACACCTTATTAGAAAGAGGTTCCAGAGATATTATTCTTCCTCATTAACAACTGTTGGAACCTAGCCGACCACACAGAGCGTAAACAAAGCAAGTGCACCTGCCTCTTGCTTAGCTTGGAGGTAAAACGTTCCACGACTTAAAAAGGGCGGGAAATATGAAAGTGAAAGACAGGTAAGACACGAATTTTAAGAGTCACGTCCGGCGAGTTGAAATCTGTGCTTGAAGAACACGGCAGGGAAAGTTGTAGATGAGAATAATACCAAGAAATGAAATATTATTTCCCATCACGTTCTTAGCATCTGCCATTGGTTACTCTCATCTCAATTCATCACAAGAATAAGAGATGCGACGATTAAGCCTAATCATAAACGGAATGTTACACAACTGAGTGCGAGTCGTGGCCTTGCCATCTTCGTTTCGGAATTGATGTAGTGGAAGGCAGAGCTCGAGTGCTTTTTAAATCTTAAATGAATAGATTTGTTTACAACGTTGTATCACATTCATAAATATTTTGTAGATTACCTGGATGTGATAATAGTCAATAAAAGGCACGAGAAAATGAATAAGGCATGACTGAACGATCCCCAGCAAGCAAAATATCCAGGTCTTCCAGCTTTAGATTACCATGACAACTATCTAATTGTTTTCACGTGGCAACTAACAATATCAAGATACAAGAGCGTTCTCCTAGATAAAAGTGAAAGATTGCTGTTCTTCACTAAGAAACATATGACATATAAAAGCTTATAATAGCGAGATTACATCATTATTTGCGATGAGCAAAGTGATTTGCCAGGAAACTCGGGTCATCCTTCCTGGAAACAATGCGGGAGAGTATATACGCATAGACTTGTTAACGTCACTTTATAACTGTGAATATTAAAAACCCAACCTTATACTTAGAAAATGAGGATAAGATTTTCAAATTTCCTAAAATGTAATGGCTTATCTGATGAATCCAACTTAAGAATAGAGAGATTCAAAAGAAATTTTGAGCGTGAAAACCGCAGGTTTGAAAAGGCGTTGGGATTTCCAACCAAGTCTTATCATACATCAATCATAAAATCCTTGAAAACTGAGTAACAGGAAACACATTTTTGATAATAAAAATGAATAAAAGAAAAAAAAAAAAGTATTTCCCATCTTTCCAACATGAATTTTATATAAATAATAGATATAGAATTCCAATACAGATTTGATCAAGAGTCCAAACAATTGAAAAGAAAATCAGAGTGAAGCAGATTCAATGAACTGCTTTGAAGTATTTTAAAAAATGACGTTGAGTGAACGCATTTTTAAACACAGCTGGTACGATGATAATTGCTTTTGTTGTGGCAGACATACCATTGTGTGCAAATACGAAAGGATAAAAGGCAGAAAGTAGCACTCATGTGTTTCGCCCAGTGATTAACAGAAACGTGCTTTAAGAAACTCAAAACTACTCAAGGATAACTTCCACACAACTCTCTAAAAAAAAGAAATATTTCTTTCTTCTACTCATTTGTTACCAGAACATTAAATAATACATTGAAGTTTTCTGTTCGCTAGATATCTGGTTCAGAAGACCTAATTTTGACACGTTTAAAGTGAACATTTTAAAATAATACAAAATACCGTGTGTTACACGTACATTTAAATGAATATCATCATCAAATATGAAAGTTTTTTAAATACTTTTTAAAAATCGATGCAATTTCAGATATTAAAATATTGTTGCGTGGATGGGTTCGAAAGATTTAAAGCCAAAGCAGATCAAAACTTGCAGAAATTTATTCCAATATAACTCTTCACAGATTCCTTTACAACTCCAAAACTTCTCGTTCTAGTAGACTTAATACAGCTCTATACACAACAAAACAATAGAGCACAAACAGCAGTTAAACTTGACACACAACTGCTAAATCGCTGCAAAAGGCAATGCGATACAGTTTGCTTTAGAACTACTCGGAATGTTCACTGAGACTCGGTAATTCTAGTCAACTAACTGACTCAACTAATTCAATGACTCAATTCACTCAGGCTTATATAGGGGAGGCGGCGAACCTTCTTGAGACTTCTAGAGGTAGATATTTGGAGAACTATCCAGATCGTAGTCGAAAAATCCTATACATGTACATGGGGATCGAAAATGTCGCCAAATGTGGCGACAAAAATTAGTCGCCAAAACCGTCGCCAACTTGGCTCTATCTCGCCAATTGCCATTACCATAATGTTAAATGTCCTGCTCCTTGTAAAACTCGCTTCCCAGCGTTATCTCTGTAAAACTCGTTATCAAGCATTAAGACCCATATTGCAGGGAAGCCAACTTTAGACGAGTTATTGCACTGCCTTATGCGAAATGTACATAAATTTTCCAATTTACAAAATTAACACTACGAAATATTTACAAATATACAAAAATTCGTAACAATATGTATATTTATATATAAATAAAACCACAAATACGTTTTACTTTCAATCCCTTTTATTGCATTCGATACTTGGGATGGAAATATTTGTAATTTTAGTTTCTACATTACATTACAGAGAGGAACTGTAACGAAGGATGTTTAATGCGAGTCAATAACTCACATAAAATTACAAATAAGAGCGATACGTCAAACGGATTTTTTATTTTTATTACCAGAACTCTCTCGCATATCAGAGCTCTACCAGAAGTCCATACAAGCAAAAAAAAAAAAAAAAATACCGTAAGTCAATTTGAGTTTCCGTCTTAAGACAGGGGGTGCAGTGAGTTATCTAAAAAAAAATTAAATGGAATTTTAAGGATAATTCCAAAAATTTCAGGACAAGGCTATGAATCGTTTATGCTTTTAAAATAAATTTAGCAGAGGGTCAACTCCAAAAATCAATTTGCATAAAAAAAAGCACTTTATCAAAAAGAGAAACCGAAGACGGAAAAAAATAAATAAAGTGAATTTTATTTCCAGTGGAGCGTTTTCTACCATGCAAATGATTAACTTACATCCATGGTGGATTAGTTTGTTGGCCGTCCACAGCGATGCTGAATCCCCACAAATTCAAGAAGCAAGCACACACATTTCTCAGAAATGGAAAATTATTTTAGGTGCTAGAAGAGGGGAAAATGGCCCGGATAATGAAACCAATGGATTGAGTCTCGTACTTCTGAGGGATCATCAACCGGGTCAGTGTCCTTAAATCTAATATTATTTCATTTTTTGAGCAACATCAGTCGAAGTATTGATTTAAGAGGGCTCTTTAGTCTGTTCCACATAGGCTTAAGGATTATTTCTCTCTTTTGGCAATACAATATCTGCAGAAGTAGTATTGCTTTAAGACGGTGTTGTGTTTAAGCTGGGGTAGGTGAAATCACAATTTTTATTTTGCCAAAATGATTACGAGTTCCAAGGGGGGCAGGGAGTTTTTTTTAAAAAAATAAATAAATGAGGTATGCATTTTAGGGATAATTCTAAAATTTTTTAGGGATAATTGCTAAAGACTTGCAAGAAATTCCAAACATTTTAGGGATAACTTAAAAAAATGTAGGGATATTTCTTTTAAAGTTGACATAGGCTCCAAACACGGTAATTCTTTTCAAAGTATACTTCAATACCGGCAAAAAAAACCTGCCAATTTTAAAAAAAATAATAATTAAAATTTCAGAATTTTTTTTTTTCCTCTGGTGGATTACCTGGGTCTTTTCGCGAGTTTTGGAGTAAAATCGAGGAGTTTTCGAGATTTCTTTTTCTTTTAAAGGAATTATTGAAAAATGTAGGTACTATTTTAGGGAGAAAGAAAAATTTAAGGAATATTCGGGCGAATGTAACCCATGGAGTACCATTACACGGGATGTTTAACGGGACTTTTTTTTAAATATAAAATCATTATTAACTTTAAATATAAACTTATTTGATACCAATATCAACTGGAAAAATGCTTTAAGAGCTTTTTAAAAGGTAATAATGCCAACCTGTTATTTTCTTATCAAATTTTGTTAATGATACTTTATTGTAGTAATAGCATGAATAAAAATTCATACGTTTTAAATCAATACTTCATCAGCAAATATTGTGATCAAATAATAATGATAATAAAAAGAAGCCTTAGGTCTATGGAAAAGTGACAGACTGGAGAATTCTTCTTGAAACGTTACATTTCGCACCACGTTTTATAGCAGCAATAAAATATTTACAAAATTTTAAGGTAAAAAAAATATGAACAAAAAAGTTTTTAAGATTTTGACGATATTCTTGGCAATAATTTTTACTAGGAGGAAAAATATATGTAAATATATACACGAAATTAAATTAAATGATTTCAACATATTGCGCATGCGCGATTTTTATGAAAACCTTAATGGCTACCACTAACCCGCACACCAAATTTGAACATCGTAGGTCAATTTGTTCGGGTGTTATACTGACCATGTACACAGACACACAGTTTTTCTAGACCACTTTTTTCAAATTAGCATGTTCCAAAACATGGAGGGAAAAAAATATAATTTTTTTTTGACCGAATACTATACTTTCATTACCCTAAGTGAAAGTATGGGTAATTGAAAAATACCCGTTATTTTACCTTAAAATTTTGTAAATTGTCATTTATTACTGATGTGCATGAAATACATCGAAATCGTTCGTTTTAAAGAAATACTATGGTATTAGAAGATAAAAATGAAAGATTGGTCAGGCAAAATATCCTTCACAGAAAGGAAACATACTGAAATTTAATTTCGACAAATTTGATCTTCGTCTTGTTGTCTGTAAGAAAAACGGTCTTATATAAAAAACTGAAATTACAATATTGGAGAAAATAAAATAAATATATTAACTCGAAGAACCAAAAGAACACTTTATAAGAAATAAAATAAGCTTAAGGACAAAGGCCCCCAGGGTGACAAACAGAAGATAGTGTCATACAGAAAATATCAGCTTTAGTTGCCAAATATACGTATTCTCTAAGTGTATGATATAAATAGTTTAAAACATAAAACACATTTAATACTTTTGTTGCATTTATGGCAAAGGATAATTTATATTGTTGCGTTGGTGGGTTCGAAAGATTTGAAGCCAAAGCAGATCAAAACTTGCAGATATTTATTCCAATATCACTCTTCACAGATTCCTTTACAACTCCAGAACTTCTCGTTCTAGTCGACACAATACAGCTCTTTTCACAACAATAGGGCTCAAAACAGCAGTTAAAAACTTGACAACACAACTGCTAAAATCACTGCAAAATACAATGCAATACAGTTCGCTTTCGGAAGTCTCTGAATGCTCACTGAGACTCAGTATCTCAATACAGTAATTCCAGTCAACTCACCAGTCAACTAATTCAGTGACTCAACTCACGGCCGGCCTTATATAGGGGAGGCGAACATTCTTGAAATTTCTAGAGGTAGATATTTGGAGAACTTTCCAGATCGTAGTCGAAAAGTCCTATACATGTACATGGGGGACCGAAAATGTCGCCAAGTTTAGCGACATTTGGCATTAAATTAGTCGCTAAAACCGTCGCCAACTTGGCTCTATCTCGCCAATTTGGCGAGATTGCCAGTGTTATATCTGTAAAACTCGTTATCAGGCATTAAGACATACATTCCAGGGAAGCAAACTAACGACGAACTATTGCACTGCCTTATGCGAAATGTACATAAATTTTACTATTTACAAAATTAACACTACGAAATATTTACAAATATACAAAAATTCGTAACAATATATACTGAAATAACATGTACGCACAGATAAGGCTACGAGGAAGAATTCAACGTTTTAAAGGAATGTGAAAGGTATTCTTTTAAATTCATCATAAAGACACTTTAATAGTTTTTTTTTTTTTTTTTTTTTTTTTTTTTAAATAATAATAGTTTTAAAGTTTATCATCTTTATTTTAAAATAATATCAAAGCTAATTCACGTAGGGAATTTTTTCGAATTAGTCTATTATACTTTTAAATAATCTTAAAGTTTTGAAACCAAAGCATGGTGTTAAAACTTAACGATTTCAAACAGTTCGATGTTTATGTACTTGAATTTCAACAAGGTTGGTCACTTTCCTTAACGATCACTTAGAATCCTTCCAAAATGCAACACAATATGTTATTTAAACACAGTTCCCATTAAATTAAAACTATCCGCGATTTCGATTTATTGGTGAAGCCTAAATGAATGAACAAGTTCGAGTTACATGGTATCCAGAAAGGAAAGCCTATTAGGCGAAAGGAAATCAAAATCGGTGATTACATGATTGAACAATACATTTATTACGTAAAGCACCACAATGCAGAATATTGCCATTAGGGAATTCGCACTATGAAATAGATTTTAAATCCACGGAATGAATAATATAAACCTATGAAAGCAAAGTTTTCAATATAAATTCTGTATAAGCATCGCCAATTTTTATATTCATTAACATAGCGCCGTTTTTACTGACAGCGTGTGTCACCAAACACATCTTTGCATCTAATTTTAAATATTAAAAACACCTTTATCAGCAAAATATGCGGTAAACTACTTTTCAAAATTTATTCATTAAAAACGAATGTGAATTTATGGATTCCCATCCGAATATCTTTTATTTATTCCGATTAAAACAATTTTATTATTTATTTATTAAAATAATTTTGGCAACAGGAAAGAGTTTCTTCAATGATCGGTTAAAAGCTGCTTCAGCTCGTTTGGATGAATGTAAATTAGTTTATTAGTATTACGTAAAATACATCGGATCTACCAGCCAGGTTTCTGCACGATTGGATGATGGCAAGCACGTTTATTAGACCTCCGCAGATTTGCCTGCCATTGGCGCCCCCCCCCCCCCCAACACACACAATCTAAGTTAATATAAAGGATTTAAAAAGCATAGTTGGTCATTACACGGACACTCCAAGAACACATCTTCAAAATAACATTTACACCGAAGTATTTATTTAAAATAAAAAATAAATATTCATTTCCCGAATTTCCAACCCGTATAATTTCCTACATTTTATGTTTACCGCATGAAAATTCGCAGAATCTCCCACCCATCTCTCAATCAGAAACGCAAATCACCATCATTTGCTCCAGTAACATGTGTCGATCCATGCATGCGTAGTATAACTTAAGGAATAACAGGACCACTTCAGGCGAATTGAGCGTAATAACATAGATTTAAGTCGACACAACTACCTGGAAAATAAGCATATTAAAACCCGATTCAAAATGTCATTGAAGTCAAAATTCAAAACAAAATTAGTCTTAAAAATGAAGAAGGCGAATCAAATGTTCGAAAATTTCAATATTATTGATGGACAACGAGCAGCCGCCCTATATTTTAACTGGCAGAATTATTGGTACGTCTGATGCCTCAAGAATTATGATTGGGCATCGACTTGAATTTTAATTAGATATTTTTTCTTAATTTATTCTTCACAAATTTATCGAATGTAAATAAAATGTCCTACGAACAAAAAGTACCATATTATCTCTCAGAAAGTTTTTTAATTCGTTAAATTAATAATGATATTTCCTCACAAAGATTAAATGGGTATCATGATAAGAATTTTATTCCAAAACGCTTCTTTTTTCACAATTTCATTCATGACAAAATGTTTTGGATCCATGTTCTATTAACGATAGCTTCTGGTATCGTAAATATAACTTAGATCGGTAAATATAACTTAGACTGCACGGTATTTTTTTTAAAATTGACTATTCGTTTTTGGATTCCAAGTAATTCTAGGTTGCACTTGTACAATACCAGCAAATAATCGAAACATTGTTTTGCTCCATATTCAGTGATTTTCTAAATATTTCTAAGTAAATTTTAAATTCGATACGAATTACATAAAAAAAAAAAAAAAGGGGGGGGGGGGGAAGAGTGTAAAGAGTATTAGATGTAAAGCACGTGGCGAAATCTCCTTCATAATTAATAAAATTCCCTAATAGGTAAGCTTTTTCGATCAAGCAATACTTATCATGACGTATACTCTGCCGAAATATTGTTTGCCATCAATAGCAACAGCTATTCGAGGTTCATTGTAAAGTTCGCATTAAAATGTCAGAATAACAATTAAAAGTAATTGAGTACGAAACAGAAATGGAATTAGTGTTAGCCGTTGGAAATGTAAGATTTTGATTTATTTTCCAACATATTGACTAAGGAATAAATATAAATGGTCGAAAAGCCACACTCTCCTCATCAAATTTCATTGAATAGCTTCTAATGCAAGCCGGTTGTTTTTTTCATCTACAGCACACAATCTCAAACGATTTAATGAAACTCGGTCAAAAATATATCTCTTAAACATGGCGACGTCACAGGCAACGCAGGAAAAACGATTGTGATTGGCCAGGCATAAGAATTTAATTTCACAAGTTCATTGTAATTTGAAATTGTTCAGAAAAGCTTCCAAATGAACCACTCCAAATAACATCGCGCATAAGGTCCACGATGTTGTGGAATTTTTTTTCATTAGGGCCATCAAAAACTGTAAAGATGCTGGATTAGTTCCACGTTATCGGCATGCTGAGAAGATGACAAGGAAAGACATGGTGTATAAATCAATAAGGGTTAAAGCAAACCGTCACCTCATATTGGACCCTAATGAGGGCTGATCGTTCCACTGGAATAAAAGTTTAGCTTTCATCCCGAACGGGTCACATATGACTCATGGAGGGGAGGGTGATAGATGGATTACGTTAAGTGGGTGTGACGTCATGAAGTGTTTATTCCGTTATGAGGGAATATTATGTTTGTCTGGCTTGGAGAGGAGGGGTAACAATTGAAATTGGAGACCCGATATCGTGTTTCCGTTAATCTCCGAATGGAAGAAAGAAAAGTCCAGTTGTTGTTCCGTAGGTTGGTATACCGACATGGGTTGGTGTGCCCCGTAGAATCGATAAATGGCCTGCTTTTGAGTTAATGAAAATTTATGTTAGGAATAAAATGAAGATTTAAAAATGAAAGAATTGATTGAAATGGTGATGGAGGATAAAAGATATGTCAGTTTAAAGTGTTTTTTTTTTTTTTTTTTTTTTTTTTTTTTAATAAAAGGAAAAAAGTTATAGTCGAATAATACTCTGTGGTGTAAACGTAAAATAAAGAAAAGTAGTGGAATGTTACTCTATTTCGTTTCCCTTCATTACAAGGGGGCAGAGAAGTTTCGGGCAAAAAAAATACGATTTTCCACAAAAACACTATCATCTATTTGCGACTTTCTAGCTGAAAAAAGGAACTAGGAATTTTTCTAGAAATTCTATTTCTTCGATTTCACAAAGATCTTAATTCAATACTTATTTTTAACCCAATAACGCCAAAATTAATACGTAATTGAATAACTACTTCAAAAATAACAATATCGACAATGTTTTTGCTCAATCGGAATCTGTAGAACGCTTGTCCGACTCTGGCAACTCCACCATTGAGACTTAAGTTTTAACAACTATTATTCTGTATTTATATGTCTCTTAAAATGTTTAACATGGAGAAAATAATAATAATAATAATAATAAATAAATTTATCAAATAAGTTTTATGGTCTGTCAAAAACGAAACTGAAAGTCCCAAGTCCAAGACTCTTCATCAAAGAGGGGGTACTACAAAGCATAGGAGGTTAACCAACGCCAGTGGGAAAACCCAAATTGATTTTTCATCGTTATTTCTGCACTAAAGGCTTGAAGAGTGGGTTTCTCCCCTTAATTTCCATGACCAAGCATTGATTTTATGACACGCAGTGTGACGATTATTGTTTGCGAAAAAAAGGACCTACATAGAAGGACCACGCCCTCCCACCAACATTTTTCTGAGGTTCTGTACTGAATTTTCTCATCCTCAAACATCTTTATCAATAGAGCGAATTTGCTAGCACAAGTCAATGTAACACAACTTTTTAAAGTTCTTTAATCAGCGTGCGCAGTATTATGAGTAGTCTAATATGCTTAACCGTCTACGTCATACTGATTATGCAAGGAAAACTCAAAACTTTTTTTCTTGGAATTCAAATAATAGTTTCTTGAGGACTAATTATTATCTACAGATTACTTCTATCGACATATCATTACGAGCCATTTCGTAAGAAGAATAAACTCTAAACACAATTTTGATTTGAAGTCAGTTCTGTGGTCATAAACATAAGTCTACAACAAAAAAGAACTGTGAAAGACCCAAGCAGTCGAATCGACTCTTCCAAGAAAGCATAGGCTTATGAATTCTGATAAAACAAATACCAATAAATGGACTGTTACAAAAGAAGAAAAAAAAAAATCAAAATCAAACCAATCAGCACCTTGTAATCACTTTCGAACACCAATAATCGGTGGAGAAAGTGACTAAATCCACAACTACATTAATAAAAAATCAAATCCAGATCATACCCAAATTATTCCTTAGCAGTCTGTCGCCAAACTGGCGTTCTACATTCTTTAAACGCCTAAGTAACCGCGAACTGAATAATGGATGACCTTCCTCATTAGTAAAGAAAAAAAAAGGAAGGTTCATCTTTAGAAGTATTGGTATTCTTTCCACAACCCCCTTTTTCCAAGCCATTTAAGACCTGGCCCAACTTGAAAACGCCTGCCAACCCTCCCCAACGATACGTGGTGAGAAAGCTTAGAGAACCATTTCTTTTTAGCTCAATTTTTCATCTATTACCGTAAGATCATTGAACCTTCATTTGAAGTCTTTATATCGTTTTATTTTCTCACAAACACATGAGAGAAAAAAAAAATAATAATAATAAAAAATAAAAAAATAATATTCGGCTTTCGATCAAATACCCTATTTATTTAAAATAAAAATATAATTTTATACACACTAGATATATTTTTGAAACCTAAGTTTTTATTTAAACAGAGGCTACATGATTTCACCATCAATTCCTTAGAGAAAAATTGGATGATATTTTGAAAATTGATTAGTTTGACTACAACCAAACTAGTTTTTGCGGCTCCAAGAAATTTCTAATTCGCTTTATAAAACATTTTTATACTTTAAAGAAAACGTTTTCATAGCCTTTACTTTTTCCAGCAGTTAGAAAGAATGCATACACAATTCCATGAAATAGCATTCAAGACCAAACGCGTGTGTTTTCACTTCTTTTCCAGGCTTCAATGAATTTTTTTTACTCTCATAAACGAGTGATTGATAACACATGATTGCAACTGCATATAAATCCAAAGAGATAGCTTTTCAAACTTCCAATAACTACAGAATAAAGAAACAGTAAAAAAATAAAATCGAACACAAGCAGGTAGCTTGAGGCATCCTCGTCTGAGCTTTCAACTTCGCACAGGTTCGAATTTCGTTTTTCCTGCAGGATAGAATATCAGCACTCTTAACTGTTAAGAGAGTAAAAAACATCATAATAATTGCAAAAATTAAATCGAATCTGAACGAAATCAAAAGAAAGAAGTCATTTGATTGTTGCCTGGGGGTTGATTTCCGAACATCAACGCAGAAGTAATCACATAGAAGTATACACACAAAAGAAAATACGATCTGCACTATAATTTATCCCATCAATCAAGATAATATTCCGGAATGATTTATCCTGCTGGGCTCCTCAAGAATGAAACGAATGTAACCATCAATTTTCTAAATGGTATTAGGTAACAGCCATTGGAAATTCCCAAAACGCAGTTTCAATCGTAGAAGCATTTAGCCTCGTTTCCAGATTAGCTACACAATAATTATTTTTGTTGAGTACAAAATTCGATACTTATTTTCAACTCTTAAATAACATATTATCCAGTAAAATCTGTTAGAAATGTAACCAAAGCGAGCTTTCATTGAAACTATTGTACACTTCACTCAAACTTTAGGCTACCTGTAAATGGACTCTGGATCCCCCTATTGTGACGCCTGCTATTACTCACTAATAATCAACAATTCATTTGAAAAGATAAGATTCCATGCTTATTGTTGTTAAGAAACATTGTAGCGAATTTTCCGTCGTTGGGATCAACTAATTGAAAATAATGTAAAAATCTAAGACGTCTTATTTTTATTTAAAAAGAGATATTTACGGATGAAAGTGGAAGTTAATAAGACTGAACAACACGATTTAGAAATTAAATTTCTCAGAACACAATTGATATCGTCTCGGAGATAAAGTTTTTCGTAGTTCAATCGAATTAAAAAAAAAAAAAAATCGAAAGTCTCATTCGAATTCAGCCAGAAAAATGATGACATTAACCTGCTACCAGCTAGTATGTTTAAAACGACAATCTAAAAGTAAACATGTTCCATAATTTTATAAAGCTTAAATGTTTTCTTTAAAATAATTCACCACTTAATCTGTGATACAAATGCTTTTTGGCAGCGATACAGGTCGATTATTCTAGCATTACTTCGCATCGACAATTTCAAAAGTTTCAGGGATTGCTTTAGTAAACGAAACATTGAGTCCCCCTCCCCATGTAATTAAACATGAATTTTCTAAGGAAATGCATTACAGTAACAGTAAGGTCTCTCAGCGTATAACAAAGTCGTACCACACTCGATGAAGCCAAAGATGAGTAAGAAAAAAAAAAAATCAAAATCAGTGAAATGAGTAAGGAACGCGGAAATTGTTAATTTATTAATATGGATAGGAATCGTGAAACAATTAGCGAAGGAAAATTGACACTGGTCATGGCTATATGACGAACTGCAATGAATAAACAATGATGACGGCTGTGGCCTGTCAAGTCCACAAGAAGGAAAAAGAATGTGTCAGAATAATGGGAAAACATGTACTTTGTATTCCAAGATTAGTCATATCTTCTCTGACAAACAAGTGCACATATCTACATTGTCTGGTCTAAAAGTAAAAATTGAGTCGCGTGATAACCACCAACCAAATAACATACAAATTAGCGTGATATCCAATCTAATGAGAAAGAAAACTCAATTCCACTTTTCAATCTGTAGCTACATTTTTTTTTTTTTTAGAAGCTCAAAATATAGTTTTCTTGTGTTTGTACAACGACTTTAATTAGCTCCACAATGGGATCGAAGGGGTGTAGAAATTTAACGAATTCGGCCGTGGAAAGGCTTGAACAAAGGGATACACTAAAACGAAAAGATATCATGACATGGCCAGAGAGGGATAAGACACACTTAGAATCCTCTGGCATTTGAAGTTAAAAATAAAATGGGACGAAGTAATAAAAGTCACAGGAAAAAAAAAGAAGTATATCCTATATTAAAAATTGATCATTGAAACATAAAATAGTCAAACTATTTCAATAACTTTATAAATTTTTTAAAAGTCACAACACATATTCGGATTTCGTTTATGACATGATCGATATGCTTGTCATCAATGGCTATGATGTGATAGCGGCGCAGATGTACAGCAAAATGTTGTAAAACTCGGAATAAATATCAAGACCATTTCTCTTAAATTTTTTTATCTGATTTTTGATTGTTATAACATTTGACCAGTTGTCCTCGGCCGCAAGTTTATTTTGAGAAGCAGTCGAGCCTTTATTTGCTCAAATAGCAGTCCTTGACGGTCAATATGCGTTCGGAAACGCTGTATTTCGACCATTCTACCGAAAAATGAACAATACAGTAAGTGCGCATGTTAAAAAAAAAAAAAAAAAAAAATCCAACATGCACTACAATCAACCGCTACGTTTTATTAACTCGACCCCGCCAATGGTTCAAAAGTTATCGAGTTTTTTTTCCTTCTTTTTTTTTCAGATACGCTATACAGGGTTTCCACTCTCAAGAACTTCAAGCTAAAAACTTTAGATTGAGTGTGTGATCCGTAAAAAAAACCCAGAAAAAAACAAACATTTTCCCTCTCCAGCTGTATGCTACAGTATTAAAGACATTTCATTTCTTGCAATTTAATGCACATTCAGGAGGAATCTTCTTTAAATTCGCTGGTAAGCAAACACAGTTAAAATCTTAAACATCAATAGCGGGACATCGTCAATTTTTTACAGAGTATGTTTATCTGGTAGAAGTTGGTGTCTGTTTACTCATTTTTAAAGCCCATATAAAGAAAGATTGAGAGCAATATTACTAAAGATAATGATGATTTTTCCTTTATTGAGGAATAAAAACGGCAGAAATGATTTTCTTACACAATTCATTCGGATTGAAGTCAATAGGTCATTTTGTCTACGAGCATAACCAAATATGTACCCATTATTCGCGCATTTGAATTTGGGTCTAGTGGCGAAACATTGCTACATTTGAAAAGAAGAAACGAAACATGCCATTTAAACAATGGAAGAATCGTGGGCAGTGCCGAGAAACGCTAAGAAAACATCAAGATAGAAGAAGCTATTTGACAGAAGAGAAGTGAAAATCATGCAAATTTTTTATTCAGTAATAATCCAAAAAATTATACAAATTTGTCAACGTGTCAGGAACAAGAAAGAAACTACACTCGAATCAGAGAAGGTGATTGGATGACTGAAATCGCAAAACACGAATTTATCATCAAAATCGCTAAAATTTCGAAAGGAGAATGATAAATGTCCTTTCCTCCTGAATACCTCCTATTATTCATCTTATTATTTTTAATTATTTGAGGACGCTTTTGGGAAAGACTTCAACAACTACATATTTTGACCTTGGAATATTAATCAATTATAAGAGTTACGTTATTAGTTCCTCGATTACGCTGTGCAAATGTTCATTAGTTTTAAATGCTCAAAACCATGCTTCTAATTGTTTTAGTTCTATTGAAGAATCCCGACTTCGTAGTAAATCGCCAATGAACACTAAAATACCAACACTAGGAAAGAAAGTAAGGGATTCAAAACCCTTACATATAAGAATCTGGCATCACTCGCGTTCACTAACTATAACCTATGAACCACAATGATGAATTATAGAACCCGTTGCCAATCCTACATCTACATAATAGAACTTAGAGGTCTAAACTTGGCAATGCACTCAAGCATACGCATGTCCTTTACAATTTAACTAAGAAAAAAAAAAATACAATAAATCGTTTTTCGAGTTCAATAAAAAATAAATAAAAAAATAACACATACAATCAACTTCCACTATCAATCTGCAACATCATGTTCTCTTGTGTTATTCACTTAAAATCAACTAGTTTTAACTATCAAATTCTAACTTTCAATTGATGAAATAATACTGAACAAATCAGCTTAGTGCGAAAAAACACAACTTCGGATAATAACATCAGAGTAATGAATATTCTTATCCCTTTTGCTTTTTAATTTTCTATAAATAATTCTACCGCGCCTTCAATAATGACACCCGGCAATATAATTACTACAGAAAAAAAAGAGGAAGATGCCATAATTACCTTTTGTTGTCTTTTAGTCCGTGGAAGAGTGAAGGAGAATGACATGTCTTCCTTACGCCAAGGACGGGATTAATTTTTTCAATAACTAAGGCAGTTCATGTTCCTTTTTCTAATGATAAGCCAGGCAAACTCAGGATGCTTGGCACCACGCCAAAAAAGATCAGAGGGTTTTTCGAGTCTCGAAAATTGCCTTGATCTTTTGATGTTTATAAACACTGAATATTTTTTGCTGGAATGCTATGGAAATAGGTTAATGTTAAATCCAGTCTCCTCGAAATTTCAATGATACGATCAAATCCAGTGGTGCCGTAATGCAAGCTTCCAATTAAAATTCTCTGCGCAGGCCGAAATCAAATACTGTGAACTTATTTTACAACTTTTTTTTTTTTTAACTTCAGTTTTTACTGTTCATGCATCAGAAGCAATTGGCTTTAAGAAACTATCAATTGAAGACAGCCATACAATTTTATTGATTTAAAAAAAAAAAAGTATTCGAACGTTACTTATAATCTTACTTCATTCGGGTGTCAAAGTTCGATCTCAAACGATATGGGCTCCACTTCCAAAACACATGATCTCTAATTCTGTAATCACCACTTTCATTCTCACTTAATTAATTCCAAAAAACCACTTTATTCTTTCTTGAATCGCAGCTGGTCGATAACGAAATCCGAATCCAAAACCGAACACTGGCTTCGATTATCCGGAGCGCATATTTTTACGCCATCAACCGAATCGGGTCTGAAAGCTAAAAACTAGAAGCCGCCGCGAGAACAAGACCCCAAAGCAAAAGCAAAGAAGACCCTTGAACTGTAAACTCCGGCGACTGCTATTCGACACGTGATTTGATTACCGACGCTCATTCAATAAACCCACAGTTGAGAGTGGCGGACTACATTACTCAATTCGGTCTCAGACTGGAAACCTGAACGAAAACGTGGGGTGGGACCAGAACACTTTCGAACCCCCTCCCCATCTTTTCTCGCTTTATATTTCTCTCTTCTTCCATCCTTCTTTTCATTATGTTCTTAAAACCTCGGGAACCGGTTGAAGTTAAAAGAATTTCTAGGAGTTAAAAGATTTGTCAGATGTTGTAAAATAAAGGCGGGATCCCAGTGGTAAGACTACATCAAAGAGGAAAGGTTTAAGAATCCAAAATAGATAAAATAAAGACGTAGGAGGTAGATTGAGTAGTGTCAATATATTACAAAATACCGATTTGACAGTTGGGAATAAAGTGTACTTTCTGTATGAAAAATATATTTGAATGATACTTAGGTATCATTCAAATATTTTTAACTGAATATCCTAAGAGTGAAATTATTATTTCCAAGTTGTTAAATGTAATATATCATTATTAATATATTTGTTCCTAAAAAGCTGTCACATATGTTTCTTATGAGTAACTTTTTCACCCTGAGATATTTTCCACACTATTTTTTGTTTAGGAACTCTGTTTATTTAAAAAATTTAGTTTTTCGATTTATCTACATAATACAATAGTCGAAGGAATAAAAGAACAGCTATAAAGTGGAAAACTAAACTCAACAAACATTTTGAGAAACGAATTTCTCTGAAAGATGAACTTATGACAACAAGATGTGTGTTAACATTTATTTAAATACAGTGCACTTATAATTCAGTGCAAATGATTGCTTAAACTTAATAAATTGTATACAAATAAACATTTTGTAGCAGCAGTTGCTTTAGGTAATTAACAAAAATATTGGCATTACAAATTTATTTTAGCTTGATTTTTTTTATGTTTAACAAAGCTTAAGACAACGATTTTTGTTGTTGAAATTTCAGTATTAAGAAACTGAATTTCTGAATAAATGCTTACGTATAGGATTCAGTAACTTTCTTTAGGATGGCCAATCAAACTTTTGGCAGGACACAAAAATAACTTAAGAGTAATTAGAAATGCTACTTTTAACACAATTTTTAATTAATGAAAAGTAAACAAATAAATTCAGGACTTGAAATTTCTTCTGACAATTTTTGTTGAAACTCTTTGATTTTGCATAGTGAATAAGCAACATTCATGTTCATTTACCTGGGTATTGAGTTTCAGGTAAAAATGTAAACCACTTAAATTTAATCAAGCAGTTATTATTTCCTGCTCTCACCAGGTAATCTAGAACTAGTATTTGATGCTGTATAATACACCTAACTCTGAAAACTAGTACTTGAATACAAAGTGAATCTTTCATGAACTTTTATTTATGATTTACTTATAATTTTTTTTATCATATCTTGATTATCTATTAGAATCTACACTATTTATAAATAGGCACAGTGGTAAGAGAGAAAGGTCTTCTTTCATTTTTTAAATTTTTAGGAATTTTTCAAGGTTCTCACTCAAATCACAGAGTGAAAATCAATGACTCTATAGAACCTAAATAAATGTATTTAAGGACTTTTGAAAATTTGTTTTCAGGCATCATGTCTAAATATAAATTTTTAATAAAGTATATTCTACCAAAAAAATTACAAGTTGGTGCATGCATAACACAAATATGTCAGAGAATTCCGATATGGAGTGGATAAGTGGAGGTCACGTGGGAATAGCAAGTCCAAGTTATTTTTATAAATTTTGCAGTAGGGCACACAACATCCTAATATGAAATTAAGGACTTTTAAGCATTTTCATTGACTTTTAAGCACCTCTAAGCATTTTCAAGGCCTTGAAATCAAGTTAAAATAAACTAAGCACTTTTAATGACCATTGTCCAGATAACATTTTTTTTGTACTTATCCACCCCCCCCCCCATCTCAAAAGAGAAAACCTATGGCACATTCACCATTATTGAATAAGAGAACTTCAGGGTTCCTTTACAATTAATAGAGCATTTATATGCTATCAGCTGGTAAAAGGAATTTTGAAAATCTGTGAAGGGAAATTATATTTGAAACAATTTGACACATGGCTTAGTTCATAAAAGGGAGACATTAAAATATTAATCTCATCTAATTCACTTATCATATAGCATAGTGTGATTTGTACAGTAAAACATATTGCAAAAGGCTAGTTTTCTTTTTTGTATTCAAGCATCTGAAAATTTAAATAACCCTTAGGGTAATATATAGTTTATATTTTAATTGCAACCTTAATTAAAATGTTTAATTTTTAAATAAAATACCACAAAAGGAAACAAGAAAATCATTAAAATGTTTGTAACTTCTAACTTGAAATGGACTTGGTAAATAAATTTATGACAATGCTATTACACTCTTTAAACAGAAACTATTTTTCAACGTTGCTTTTAAAATAATTACCATGTTTTGACTTCAGACAATACTTTACCATTTGGTAACATAAATCATTCATTAGATTTAGATCAATATAATAAAGACAAAACTTAAGCAACTACAGTGGGTTTCTCTAAACCAGTCTTCAAGATTCAAATGAGTTCATGAATGCATTTGACAATAGTTCAATGAGTAAATTTAACAAAATGCATAACAAGACAAGAAAGTTTGTACTCACACAGGCATTTGAGGGACCAAACATTCTGTTTACAAATCAGCTCTCATTATCTTGAAAATAAAATCCAATGGCATTGTCTGCAAAAACAAACAATTAGTAAACACTAAGTTTTTCAAAGGAATCCACGGACAAAACAGATCTACAAGCAGTGTTGGGGAGTGCGAGGTGACAAAAATACACGAATCAACATGTCAACAAAATTGAAAGGATAAAATAACCTGATTGAATAATATAAGGAAACCGGATAAAAATCCACGGAAATAAAAAGAGTTGTAATTTTCAAGAAAAGAAAAACGCGCGGATGAAAAAAGGGTAGCGTACTAGGAGAAAAAATTCGGTTACATCACTAAATTATTTATAACGGAGATTCACCAGCGTTTCATACTGATGATTCACAGTTGTATAAACACGCCAATTCGTTCAATATATAATCCATTACTTCACTGAACGGATCGTTGTGAATCGGACCGTCTCCATAAAATCAGATAAATCTAGACGCTCAGTGGAATACTAATGATCTAAGCACAAATAATATACAGAAACGATCACGTAATTTCGAAGGGTTTAAAAAGCATCTCCCCGCTCCTAGTGTGTCAAGTAAAAAAAGTATCTGTGTATAAAATACAAGTTATATCGAGATTTCAAGACATCAAACGAAAACCTTACCTAGATTTTTAGATTATGAATCGAAGAAGTATCCAAACTTAATCCAAGTCATATAATTGTTTTTACAGTTCGCAACATAAACATCAACTGACCGCCCATCACTTTAATGATCAGGATCAGTCAGAAAGGCTAAGAAAAGCTGGTTCATTGAAAAATGCTTACGGCGCCATCTACAGATATATTTTGTTACTTAAATTTTCTTGTTTACTTTTTTCTTATCTCTATGGGTTGAGTAATATGGTGGATAACCTACTTTAATGAATTTAAATTTTATTCAACTATTCGTTACTAACTAAATTTTTATTTTTATTGCTTTATAGACATTTTTTAAATTTGCCTAAAAAGTCTTCAAATCTTAAAACTTTTTCACTGTTGGTAAAATTTACTTTTTTAAAAGTGGCAACGTCAAACGTTATTTTTATAAATAAACAAATAATTGAAACTTAGAATTGCCGGGAACAAGTCCGAAACTTAAGCCGAGCAAAACTCTCACACCACCTAATCAATCAATTTGATTTGTAATTTGCTTCTACTTTATAAATAACAACCACTTTTTTCCCCAAAGGAATTGTTAGTGACACATGTTTCCACTATGATAAAATTCAAGCCAAAGTTTTTAAAACCAGGTAAAGTTAATCGAATTCATCTTGACACACCATTATGGACAGATTTTATAAACCATTAAACCTGAATTGCTCATGATCAGTATTTTCGTATTAAATGCGTTTTATTGGAAACTCAGGTTACTGTGATCGTTTGGATTAATAATCGGATTTTCACGAGATATCCATTGGACGGCATCGCTTATTAAGTTTAAATTATTTTGCTTTGATAATCTGCTACTTGCGTATTTTAAACCTCCGACCTTTTTGTCGTAGATGAAATCTCTCAAAATGTTAATTTGGTTGAAATGCGCTGTACGCTCTCCCCCTTGGCGATTTTGCAAAATACCGCCAAGTTGAATTGATACGACTACCGAATTGAATGACAGGTTTGCCAAAATAGATGCCAAGTTGTAATGGAACCATATTAGCGCTGATTTACCATACTTGGCGTAAAATCGTAAAAAAAAAGGGGGGTTGGGGTAGCGTATAGCACATTTTAACCTGTAATTTGTATGTAACTATTTGGATAACTGATCATTCAATTCTGAAATTTTTTCAAAATTAGTCTGTTAAAAAAAATAGTCATTTGTTCAAAATTAGTCATAGTAAAAAGAGAAAACTTTTATGTTATTGTTCTTGTTCAATTAAACATCTAACTCAATTGTAGAATATCTAAAACTTCTAACTCGGCCAATGGCATAAATTCCAACAAATGTTAGCGGCTACTATTTTTTATTAGCAAATAAAATGCTTATATTCTTTGTTATTTAGCTCTGGTTTTATGTAAAATCTCTTGGTGCAGAATCCACATTTGAAAGTCTTAAGTGTTCATTAACTTATGATTTTAATTGCTTCTGCTATTTTTTCAGGGGATTGTGCATCTGAAATATTTGAAGAAAGAAAAGATTCGTACGAAAGCGAGCAGCCTGCTGTATACAATGTTGACTCACTCTTGAGCTTTGATAAACAAAGACAAAAGCTTCCTATATACAAGGTTGAAGATATTTAGTTTTTTTTTACTGTACTTTGACTTATACATAATTTTATAATTTCTTTATCACAATATTAAGGTCGCATTCATCCTAAAATTCTTAAAACTTTAGTTTCTCTTTAAAATAATTAAAATTGTACTTAAATTTTTTGATAATCCCTAAAAAAAATTAAAATCCACGAAAATTCCTCGATTTTCCTCCAAAACTCTGTTGTTTCCCCCAAGGGTGAAATAATATTCCCTCCTTCCCCTGCTTCACATTTCTAGCTAGTTGACGTGAATTGTAGAATCTCTGATTTCTATAGGGTTGCGGGGTTGAATTTTCTTCATTTTCCTTAGTGTGGATCAACCTAAAAGTTGGCAATAAGGCAGTGATTGGTGAAATAAAAACCAATTGCCAAAGATGGGGTTGATAGAAACAATAGCCCAAATGATAAAAACTCAACAGTGAAATCAAACTTCAACATTAGCTTTCTCCCAATATTTTTATTATTTTCTTTGCACCTTTTACTTTTGATTTGAAAATAAATCAATGCTTAAAACCAATCAGAACCAAAACAAACATTCAATTTTTTTGAAAATATTTTTTTGCCAGTATAGAAACAAACTTTGGAAGAATTTGTCCGTGAAGCCTTTGTCAGCTTTCAAAGAAATTCTTTAAATTTTTGAAATTATCCCTATATTTTATTAAAATATCCCTAAACTTTTCAGAATTATACCTACATTTTTTTAATTATCTCTAAAATTCCTACTTAATTTTTTTAGAAAACTCACTGCACCCCTCCTTCCCTGCAATATTGGTCAAAATTTTTTGAAGTAAAATTTTTTAATACTTCCATATTAACGACATAAATGTGCATGCATATTCTTTCATCAATTGTTGGCAAACTTTTTGGTGTTAATAAAAAGTTAAAATCTTTGGTGTCCTTGGAGGTCCGGTTTGGCTCGGACCAACGTCGTGGCTTTCCCTTGGAATGCGTGGTGATCCAAGTACTATACTAGCATATACTAAGGAAATACGTTTAGCGAACTCTTTGTCTCACCAATGATTGACGGGATAGTACATATGTACCAACACAGCATTGGCTAACCTTGAGGTGAACATGTCAAAAATGGGGGGAAAAAAGAAAACAAAACATAGTAGTTGTTAAGTAACGATTTATCTTAATTTTAAATAGTTATAATCAGGATCGACCAAATCTTGATGATGATTAATCCCCTAATGTTAAATGTCATTAATATGCAAGTTACAGATTTTTAATTAGTGGTTACAGAAATCGTTAGACAAAAAGATATTGAAGCATTTTTTATGGATACATTACTATCATAGCGTATACAAATGTGTAGTTAGCATTCATAATGGACCAGATTAATTTTTTTTATCAAATCTGTGTAAAATTAATCATAACTTGTTACACTTGCTGACATTTTTGGAATTTGAATGAAAATGTTACTGCATATTGCCTTATTTATTTTATTTTCAGACACATATTATAATAATTATACATTAAGTGAAGACTTTCAAATATTGTTAATTTTTTAAACAATTTTTGAAAATGAATCTGCCCTATTTTGAATGCTAACTCCGCAAATAATCTAAGAGCTATAACTTAAAGCTCTCAATTTGTTAAACAAATCATCACATTTTTTTTTTTTTTAATTTTACTTAATAATCCTAAACTATAAGGTTTTTTCATAACAATATGCAAAGTTAATTTGTCAAATTATTGTATCTAACTTAAAGCCGTTGTAGAGAAGTGCAAATTCCTTTTTTTCTATAAAGCATAGCTCATTAACTATTTCATTACGTTCAACATGTTACAACTATTTGAATATCATCTTAACTAATCAATTTAGCTTAAATGCTACTGTAAATCAGTGCACTTTCCCCAGTAATTTATGTTTGTACACTCTCGTCACTCAATGAGAAAGGTTTTTCTTTAAGTGTACTTCTAAAGGGTTAATTTCCAAGAAAGGAATTAATATCACAATCAAGTATTGTTGTTTTAATAATATTGTAATCAAAGTGCATTTTAAAAATTATTGGTTTTCATTATTTTATTAAATTAATCTTGTATAAACTATTAAATGAATAATTATAAGCTTAAAGCTTTGAGGTTAAGATGTTTCTCTCTGTTAATATTCTAGTACAGGGACCATATCCTCTTTTTGATGGAGAATTATCAAACTGTTATTGTGATGGGTGAGACTGGATCTGGAAAAAGTACACAAGTACCTCAGGTAAGGGAAATAACAATTTACATGTTATTATATTCACAATGAGTATGCCTTAAAGTATACAGCACAATGTTTAATTCTTTCTTAAAAAAACAATAATTATTTTAGACGTAAGTATGTTTTTTAAAAAGTTATCAAGTGGAATGTAATGTTGGAAAATTTTGAATTTTTTCTTCTTCTTTGGATGCAAGTTACCCACAAGATATTTTTTTTTCTGGAATAAACTCAATATTTATAATGGAAATTAAAGCTAATTTATGGGTTTGTTCTCTACGTCAGAATTATCCTTTAATACAACATAAAAAATATTTTTATTTAAAAATGAAAAATTCAAAATTTTTCTCTAACTATAAGTGCTATTTTATAAATATCCTGTCATTTATATTCCTAATTTCTGCCTCAGACAACGCAAAACTATCATGTGTGTGCTCGTAACATTTTTTAAAGGGATAGAAAATAAGTTTTTTTTTTTTTATATTGTGGGTAACTTATATTCAAAATTTTTTTCTAAATTTTCATTCATTACATTTCTCTTGATAAGTATTAAAAAATATACTTATTCTTAAAATAATTATTGTTTATCAAGAAGGAAATAAACATTATTCTGTATACAAAATATTAATTAAAAATAGCAAATGCATTTTATTTTAAAGCATATGGAAAATTACACATAAAAAGCTGTTTTTGTAGTTTGTTAAAAGGTTTCAACTCCCCTTAACTACAATAATTTTGACACCATTTTTATAGTATGAAAGTGGTATAAAATTCATGGCAGAAATGATAAATTGATAGTCTATTTTTTTAAATGAATGCATACAATTCAGTCCATTTTCTCTTAAATTCACGATATTCCCCATTAATTTTTGTCTTCCAATTGGAAGAAGTTATGGCGATGTTTTTCCATTATAGTATATAAAAAGCATTTTTAATACATGCATAACCTCTAAAAGCTTAGCTCAAAAGATGCTATCTACCTCAGTCAGAGGTGAAAGAACAACAAACCACCAACAAAAGCTTGATGCAACTGAGACTGGGGTGTGTGGTTGTCGTAATTCCATTGCACATTCTGATTATTCCTTATTTCGACTGAGAAGATAACATGAGGCTTTGTGGTCGCTAAATTTTAATTTGGTATTTGAGAACTCGTAGTGGTCGATTCTACTTAACTCTCTGCATCTCCTCGCATCTTCCTTATTTCTTGGGTTTAAGATTATGCAGTAAGTTTATAATGGATTTACCTAAAATAATCCACAAATTTATTGCCATTAGCTTAATCAGTTTATTCTAAGATTAAGTTACTTGGAACTTGAAGAGCCTGAAATTACTGGAGTCGAGATCTGACAACCCCTGTATTAATATGTTGACTGTCACAATATATAAAATTTTTTTGTCAGTGTGCTACATTTTTTTATTTTTTATTTGCTTTTAAAATTAGTATTTTAATTTATCAAAATTTGTGGAAATTTTGAATTTTTTTTTCTGTGACTTTTGGGTGCGAGTTGTATGTAACTCACGGAGCATCAAGTCTAATATTTGTTTATTTTATGTTTTATTTTTCTAAAAAAAAAAAAGAGTTTATTTCACATGAAAATTTGTCTCAGTTCCAAAACATACAAAAAGTTACCTTTTGAAGAAAAATTCATGTTAAGTTCAGTTTTTTGTCCCTGAATCCATACAAAATTTGCCTTCATTAGAATAACATGGTATTTGTGAAGTATAGACAACTCACAGAACAAATTCGAAGTAGTGTGGGAGGAGTTATATTTAACTCACGAAACCTCTTGGACACAAAAGGTGTGAGTTGAATGCAACTCATATGGCAGCCAATGTGTTAAAAGGATCGTTTCAAGTTCTTACCTAATTTACAACTTCTGAGTGCTTCACAATAATCTTATATTTTAAGTGTAGTAGCATTATTTACTAAAATATTACAGTTTAACTAGTGTTGCTTTTGAACTCATAATTGCAATAATTGTTGACTTTTTCTTTTATAAATTTTAAACTACTTTATATAAAATGCACATTATTTCAAAGTAGGTTGATTAAGCATTCAAGGGCTGCATTGTGGTAGCAAACTAATTCTCATCTTTATCACTACTGGTTTTCTGTTTGGACATTTTGTACGAATATTTTTATCATCAAGAGAAGAAGGAAAATTCATTTATTTGTACAAGATGAGACCGAAAAGTAAGGTGACTGATATCATAATAATCACTGTATTATATACTTGCAGATAAATACATCACTGTCCTTCAAAGTAGTTCCCGCCTTCTACAATACACTTCTGACAACGTTAATACAAGTTCTTGAAACTTCTGAAAAGTTCTTCTTTGTGACTCTCTTAAGTTTCTTGGTAACAGCAGCTTGAATGTCTGAGATGCTTGAAAATCGGTTTCCCTTCAGTGCCAATTTCAGTCGTGGAAAGAGGAAAAATCTATTACACCCTCCTTATTCCCCCTAGCGCCAGCAGATTTTTTCCTCTTTCCACGACTGAAATTGGCACTGAAGGGACACCGATTTTCAAGCATCTCAGACATTCAAGCTGCTGTTACCAAGGAACTTAAGAGAGTCACAAAGAACTTTATCAGAAGTTTTAAGAACTTGCATGAACGTTGTCAGAAGTGTATTGTAGAAGGCGGGAACTACTTTGAAGGACAGTGATGTATTTATCTGCAAGTATATAATACAGTGATTATTGTGACATCAGTCACCTTACTTTTCGGTCTCGCCTTGTATTATCTGCCTCATAGCCTAGGGATAATTACAACATTTACATTTCGTAAAATATAGATATTTGTAATGCCTATATAAGTACATTTTGATTTTAGTACCTCCTGGAGGCTGGTTGGTTTGACAATGGAGGCATCATTGGCATTACTCAACCCAGACGAGTTGCTGCTACAATGGTAAGCACAACATTTAATAAACAAGCACTGTAATTTAATAGTTCATAGACTGTAAGATGTAAGTTTGAATTTGAGTGAAGTTTATATATATTTTTTTTGTATATAGAACTTTCTGTTAGATAAGTAGTTATACATTATGTGGTGATGCAAATTCTATTTGACTTATTTGTTATATATCTTGATATAAGGAATTAAAAAAATTCATTTCCCAAAATTGTTGTTATTTGATTAGATAGTTATGTAGTTTGTAAATATTTGAGTTATCTATGTTTGTAGTATTTGTAATTACGTTTAGCATTTTTGCATACCACTTTGAAAGTTTAGTGAGACCCTAAATTACTTAATTGCATCCATTTCATTATTACTCTATGTTTAACTATTAGTATTGGCTATTATGTGTAGAATTTTTGTATATCACTTTGAGAATTAATAAATTCTCACTAAATTACTTTATTACATCCATTTCATTATTACTCCATGATTCTAAAAAAAAAAAATAATAATAAAAATATAAACAAGTGTTTAGCTAAATAACTTTAAAATACTGACCTATGATGTGGTTTTTACCATTAATTTTATACTAATCGAAAACCTATTTTATTAGAAATATACTAGAATTAAGTAATCCTTGTTTTTCTAATAGTATATTTTAAGGATTATTTCAAGGTATCGCATATACGACAAATAAAAAGTGTTTACCACTTGTAAGGCATTCAGTGTGGCATTGATATTGACTCCCTCACTAATTATTAGTTTACATAAATTATATTTGCTATACAAACATGATACTCTTGTAGTTTAACTTCTGTATACTTTTGCTGTAAAGACTACAACTTCTGTTAATGATGGTTGCTATTTTTAGTTAGCTTCACGAGTGGCTGAAGAAAAAGATACCCTTCTTGGACAGCTTGTGGGTTACAGCATACGATTTGAAGATTGCTTTAGTCTAAAAGAAACCAAAATTAAAGTAAGAATATTTATTGTAAACATTAAATAAGATTTTGCGATTATTTTATGTAAATTAATATAGTTTTATGTAATACAGTCAAACCCCATTAATGTGAAATCGATGTGTCCACCAAATTTATCACGTTAACTGTTTAAAAACTCTTTCATCTAATTAATGCAGTTTTTAAACTACTAGTTATATGTGTATTTAATACTGTTGTTTTTTAGAACATTTGCATTGCAAGTCTTATATTTAGTACAATAGTTCAACACAATATTTATTAGGATAAAATTTTTTTTTCTGTATTTACCAGTAACCTATTATTTAATTGACTTATTAAGAAGTTTGTTTCTGGTTTTTGCTTTAAATTTTTAATAAAGCATTTTTTTTTAAATGTATTTACCTCTTCAAAATTATTTAGCACATGAGGCATTATCCCTGCTGCATTAGGAAACGTTGCAAGGTTTCATCTAAAAAAAGTGGTTTACAGAGTAAATTTGTTTTCTCCCTAAGCTTGTGGGATTTTGTGTTAAACGAATAAATTAACATTAAGTTTAAGCTTCATCGTAGGGAGAACTGCTTTTACTTCACGTTAAACAGGGTTTCGTGTTAAGCGATTTCGAGTTAACTGGGTTTGACTGTAGGAGAAATGTGCTAAATATTGCTAAAAAACTAACAACATATTACAAAACAGAATATTGAGTTTTTGATTATTTAAGGTTTTATTTAAAATTATTTCTTCCTTCATTTAGTTATTAATTTTTATTCAAGGTTTTTGATTAATTTGAAGAATTAATGTTAATAAATTCCCAATGACAAAATGCACTTGTAGTTATACTTTATTTGTTGCATGTACCTTTAAAACTTTAACCTTTCACTTTGGAAATTTTGTAGAATCACTATATGTTGCTTTGTTTGTATGTTTGCTTTGCACCTCAATAGGAATTGCTTTATATATTGATTTGTGAACATAATAGAAGAGTTAAAAAATCATCACCAGTTTATGTTACTAATAATCGCCAGAAGCTTATTGAGGGTAATTTTTTCAACTTGTTTTTCTGTTGTCTTTTCCTAAGTAATATTGGATAAATAAAGTTGTATTAAAGCAAAATTTCTGTTTTAAAATTAAGGTGGAAAAAGACTCTGTAAAAACCTTTTGACCCTTTACATCTATGAAATAGAAGTGAACAAAAAACATATCCTTTTTCTCAAATCTCAAACTCTTATCATAAATCATTAAAATGAATTTGCATTTCCGATAATTTGGATTGATCGAAAAACCTGGTTTGAAATGGTTCAATTGATTTCATGTTCTGAATATCCCCTTTTTCACTTCTTTCTCCAAAACATCCCATTTCCCTTAATCGCAAAATGTCACAATGAATCATCTTTTTTTTCCTTAATCATCTTTTAAGAAACATCTGTGCAAATTTCAACCATCTGGTTGTGAGAGAAGTGAGAATATTAGTGAAGAGTGAGTGTGTCTACCAGTCAAGCAGAGTTTTTGCTTATATATGTATAGTTTGCGGTTAAGTTTTTAAAATTAAGTTAAGTTTTAAACCCAAACTCAGTATCACAGCAAAAATATTAAAAAAAATTCTCTTTAACCTAATCTCACTTGATAGTAATTAAAATATTTTTTTGGAGACTTTTGAAAAATGGGAGACTTTGCTTGAAAAATTATTTAATTAACTACAACTGACTTCAAAGAATTCAATACCAATTTGGAAGAAAATATGTTTTATTAATAGGAAATAAAAACTATAATTTCTAATAACGTCTTTCTAAGACTGACAAAACTTCTCCGAACAACAGTAAAGTTATTATCCAGCTTCACACAAGCTTCGGTGCATACAACTTCGCATACCACAAAGGTAAACAAAGTGCTCAGCTCCTTTCAGAGCGGGTCCCAAAATCCCACTGAACTTGCGATTCCATCAATTGTCCCTTTTTATAGAAATTTCTAGAAAAATCCAGTCAACCAATCAAGTGATGGAAACGCCTTGAAATTTCCCGATTGATTTAGAGGTTGCCACCTTTTATCTAACCTGTATTATCACTGTTAACAAATGAAATAAAATAGACCTTTAAAAGAAATACTTCATTATTTACAATTATATACGCAAAATTTGTGTAACAATATTATGCTCATTAGTGGGAATTGAGAATTAAAAATTCTTTTGCTATACATAAGAAACACATAACACTATATTTTTATTAATTAAGCTTATTTTCATTTCATATTTCAGTACATGACAGAGGGTATGTTAATCAATGAAATGATGTCAGACCCACTTCTGAGCCCCTATTCTGTGATAATGTTAGATGAGATCCACGAGAGATCTCTCAATGGAGACATTATCTTGGGATTACTGAAGAAGATCATTAAAAAGAGACCAACTTTGAAGCTTATTATTTCATCAGCTACTTTTGAAGCTGAAACAATTTTTAAGTTTTTCAACAGAAATGAGACTCAAGACAAGTAAGTGATTAACCGATTTTTTTGTACTCGAGCACAACTACTACCTTGGTGAAAGTTGTCAAAATTAGAGACAGCATTAAATTATTGTTCAAAAATTGCTGTTATTACATTGACTTAAATGACAAAGGCAAGTTCAAAGGTAAAAAGTTGCTTAAATCACTTAAAAGTCTGGCCAGTATATATATTATCTAATAAAATGTGAATGTAAATCTGCAAATTTGGAAGATTCTAAACATAGAAAGTTAAACCTAAGGCTTACTGCTGGCATTCTTGTGACATAGAAGAAAACTTAGCAGGTACCGTAAAATGGGGTGAATAGGAACAGCGGGGTGAATCGGAACGGAACTTCAGGAAATTACAAAGAAATTATTATTTTACACAAATAAAGCAGTTTTATTAATTATAATTTTTTTTTATTTGGCTAACATGTTTGGAATCTTGGAACATATGTTTGGTGGGGTTTTCAACACTATCCTTTTTTTTAAAAAATTCTGAATCAGTGTGCATACAATCCAATGAGTTTTAACCTCTCCAAAACTTATCCCGTAATTGCTAACATAAACCTGTTATAGACTTAACTAATATGTTTTTAGATAAGTATAAACATCCACAACAGCATGTCTTACTCAATTTAACTTGGTTTTAAAAACTTTTTATTTTACGAATTTTTATGTTTTGTCTCGACTCGATTTTGAGATTTGCGGGGTGAATCGGAACACTTGAAAAGTGATATTAAAAAACTGTTTCTGGCAATATTATGTTCCACACAAGATTCAACGACTGAAGAAGAGTCTAATTACTCCCTTCAAGACAGTAATCAAGATTGCAGGCTTGAATAAATGTCAAAAATAAGCCTAGTTTCCTCATGGGAGAAAAACCCAATTGCTCCAGTGGTTTTCTTTTCTCTAAATGACTTCGTTATCTTAAAGTTACAAAGGAAAAAGCAATCCATTTGTATGAAGACTCTATGTGAGCAAAGTTTTACACCCACAAGATTATTTCTATATCAGTGTGTTTTACAAAAAGCGTCCATGGAGAGATTTTCCGAAACTAACTGAGGATGCTTTTTTCCTTTCTCAAGATATTTTAAGGAATTTGCAGTCATACGGCACGCAAACATTGAGTAGATTAAAAATATTATAGTTTTAAAGACTATTTGGATAAGTTAGGAGAAGAGTTGATATACTTTCAAACATTTGATTTGTTTTGACAATAATTGACAAAAACAAATTTTATCTGTCATATTAAATGATTTTCTTATGATAATTTTGTGTTCCTATTCACCACAATGCATTATTACTTGTTTTTTGTCATCCTGTAAACATTTAAATAAGATCAGACATAAATTGTAATGAGTGTTCCGATTCACCCCTTTCTGCGGGGTGAATCGGAACACTGTGAAAAAATTCAAAATAAATAAAAGTCCTAATTTTTTCAATATTTTTTGGGTTGATCCTCAAAGAAGAAGGCAAGACCCAAGTTTCAATGTCAAAAATATGTTCGTTAACGACCTTATTACACCCGATTTTTACTTTGACAGTTGAAAAGTGTTCCGATTCACCCCATTTTACGGTATATCCCAAGGCAGGCCCTGATCATCGCCTAGGCCCACAAGGCCCGGGCATTGGGCCCATGATTTTAGGGGGCCCCGAAATTGGCTGTAAACCTATAACTTTTCTTTCTTTTTGTGAATATCTTTTACAATCTGTATAAAAGAATTTTCACATAAAAATAATTTTGTATTGATCTTGAACCTTCTTTAGTATCCCAGAGTGTATTTATTCAAATGCATCAAACCATTATTTAAAAGCGTAATAAAACAATATTTCTAGAAGAAATATTGAAAGGAAGTCTTGACAAATTAATTGCGAGATCAGCAAATGTCGGCTTAATGTTGTAAATAATGATGCAGATATTGTTGTCACGGATATTACTTAACACTGTGATCATGAAATGCAATGCTACATTACAAAGTTTTACCTGTTTTGATTTATAAATTTGGTTATTTGAAGTTTGTTTATTTATTTATGATAAAAAAAAAATGAATAAGACAATATATTGACATTAATTTATCAACTTTTTCTATATTTAATGTTAATTCATTTGACAACGAGTCAAGCTCATTTCCAATAAATCTCGCATTTGATGAAGGGGCCCCTAAAAGTGTCCGGGCCTTGGGGCCCCAAATTGTCATGATCAGGCCTTGCCCAAGAGGAAAAATAGAAGACTTATATTTTCCTGTCTACCTCTCATTAATACTCTTTGGTGAGATGTGGTTGCTACAATGCAGGCTCCCAGAATACATCCATGAAAGTGGAAAAATATACTTCCAGATCTGTCACATATGTCACCATCATATCTTACTTTATGTCAGTGATGATGTAATAGGACAGATCGGAATCAGTAAACAAAACGAAGTGCTGTACATTTGAGCGGAAAAAAAAACACCTTTTATTTTAAATCTCCCCTGAAAACTACTTGTACTAGGTATAAAAATGACTTAAGTCTAACAATTCTGTTAGCCCAATGCTAGTACAGAGTGGCTATAGAAACTGGAAACTAGGAAAAATGCCTGGGAACTTTCTAATTCTGGAAAGAAATCAAGGAAATGTCAGGGAATTTAAAATTTTTGTATGAAAATCCAGGAAATATTCTATCATTGTTTTGAAGGTACGTTTCCCCGTTCACCCATATTTTGGCGCCATTCACCAGGAGAACTGTGGCGGTAATTGTTGGAAATTTCATGTTGCGGAATAATTAAACTTTTCATTGCCGCTAAAACTATTTAAAAAAAAAATAAAAAAAATTGGCATATTTTCTCTTTAGCATATATGTTGTATTTGATCAGGTTGTCTATACACCTGGAAAAGTTGGGGAAATTTGCAAAAAGTTTGATGTGAATTCAGGATATTTTTTAGAAATTTATCAGGCAACTATTTTTTCCTGAACTTTGTGGCAACCCTGTAGTATTGTGCGACTGTCAGTTTAATGTAGAAAAACAATAATTTTTGGGAAAGGACACTCCAAATAGTTGCTATTAGTAGGTACCATCTTTTTTGTAGGATATTTTGGCAAATGCTTCAAAAATAGTTTGGTTTATATTCATGGAGTGAGTACTAATGCACTTTTGTAGGCCCAACAGTGGTATTTCTAGCGCTCAGCAAATATAGTAATTTTTTTTACCTGTTTGGTTCGCATGTTATACATTTTTCATTGCGCAACAGCATACACTATTATTTACTCAAATATCAATTATTCTATTGGTATTTGCCTTTTACTGATATTTGTATTTTGGCACCATTTTCCTGGTCAATTGTGGTAATCATTAGAAGTTTCATGTTACGGTACAATTTAAGCTTTTCATTGCTACCAGAACTATTATGAAAAAAATTGGCATATTATCCCTTTGGCATAAATGCGTTATTTCACCTACACATCTGGAAAAAATTTGGGAAATTTAAAAAAAAGTTTGTTGTAAAATCAGGGAATTTTTTAAGAAATCTATTGGGCAACTTTTTTCCCCGAATTTTGTGGCCAGCCTGAATAAATTTTTAGTCACAAAATTAATTTAGACAGAAGTTCATAACTTAATTGTAAATGTAGTAAATATTAACCTTACTTAAAAACTTAACCTTACTCTTACTTATTATGTTATGATCTTGAATAAGTTACTGCCTGAAGCAAAAGTGTTCATCATTGATATAAATGATTATGTGTAAATATTTTTTTTTAAACGTGTAAAGTGAAAAAGAGAGAAAAAAAAAAGATTTAAGAATTTAGTTTTAAATATTGTATAACTTTTAACTTAAGATTCTGTATTTCTGTTTCTTACAGATCAAAAGACACTGCCGTCATCATAAGTGTGGAAGGTCGCAATTATCCTGTCGATATACATTACACTCTTGAGCCAGTTCCTGATTACATCAAAGCTTCAGTTGATACAGCAATCAAGATCCATCAAAATGGTCAGCCTGGTGATATTTTAATATTTTTAACAGGACAAGATGAAGTGGAGCAAGCTGTGTCCTTGTTAATGTGAGTGGATTAGTGCACATTTATTTACAAGATAAAATTTTTGAAAAATCTTTGTTTTTTTTTGAAAAATTTCCATGTTTTTTTATAAATGTTTTGTTCAATGTTTAGCGATTATGCTCGGGATCAGAAGAAGAAAAACGATTCCATGAAAATGTTTGTTGTTCCTTTGTATGGATCTTTGCCAATGGCGGAACAGGTGAGATTATTTTAAAACCAAACAAAAAGGGGCCCAGTACTCTAAAAATAAAAATTCAGTTTTAAGCTTTTTATATCATGTTACTCTATATATTTTTGCCTTTCCTTTGCTGTATTACTTTTGTGTCTGCTCAGATTAAAAGTATGTTGTTCTTTGTTTAAAAAATGACAACTTTTAATATTATTTATATAACCTTTAACTTTGATTTTATCTAAACATGATGTTTTAAACTTCAATGTACCTTTTATAACTAACTAGTAGAGATACACCAGTAATTTTTTTTTATGAAATGTTTTAATGATAGTGCATCATCTACACATTAAACTGAAGCTAATATTTGGTAAAAAATATCATCAGAATTTTTCTTGTCTTGTTGAATTTTAATCAATTTTTCATTTTTTTTAGAGAAAAAATCTCTATTTTTTTTATACAAAATAATTAAAAAATTTCTTAAAAAATAATTAAAAAATAGCAGGAAGTTTTTTAAACTTAGTTTAATCTGTATATTATGTACAACAATTTAATAAAATTATTACTACATCATTTCTACTAGTTAGTTAGAAAAGATACATTTAAAATATCATGTTTAGAAAAAATCAAAAATAAAGGTTATATAGTTAATATTGAAAGTTGTCATTTTTAAAACAAACCACAACATACTTCCTTCGGATTTAAATTTCAAAAGTAATCAATGAAAAGGCAAAAAAAAATAAAAAAAAATGATTTTTTTAAATTTTATTTTCAGGGTAATGACTCTTTAAAATTAGTAAATATATAACTCTAGCCATTTTGCCAATAAAAATGTGGTCGTCCAAGTAAAAATCTAGGATTACAATTTACCAAGCCTAATCATTCAATATTATACCGTAAAATGGGGTGAATAGGAACAGCGGGGTGAATCGGAACGGAACTTCATGAAATTACAAAGAAATTATTATTTTACACAAAAAAGCAGTTTTATTAATTATAAATTTTTTTAATTTGACAAACATGTTTGGAATTTTAGAACATATGTTTTGTGGGGTTTTCGACACTGTCCTTTTTTTAAAAAAAATTCTAAAGCAGCGTACATACAATCCAATGAATTTTTACCTCTCCAAAACTTATCCCGTAATTACTAACATAAACATGTTACAGACTTAACTAATATATTTTTAGATAAGTATTAACATCCACAACAGCATGCCATACTTAATTTAACCTGGTTTTAAAAACTTTTTATTTTACGAATTTTTATGTTTTGCCAAGTTTCGATTTTGAGATTTGCGGGGTGAATCAGAACACTTGAAAAGTGATATTAAAAAGCTGTTTTTGGCAAGATTATGTTCCACAAAAGATCTAACGACTGAAGAAGAGTCTAATTACTCTCTTCCAGACAGTAATCAAAATTGCAGGCTTGAATAAATGTCAGAAAAGGAGCCTAGTTTCGCATGGGAGAAAACCTTTTCTTTTCTCTAAATGACTTCATTATCTTAAAGTTATAAAGGAAAAAGCATTCCATATGTATGAAGACTCTATGTGAGCAAAGTTTTACACCCACAAGATTATTTCTATATCAGTGTGTTTTATAAAAAGCGCACATGAATTAAGAGATTTTCTGAAACAAATGAGGATGCTTTTCTATACTTTCTCAAGATATTTTAAGGAATTTGCAGTCATACGGCATTTAAACATAGAGTAGATTAAAAAATATTATAGTTTCAAAGACTATTTGGATAAGTTAGAAGAAGAGTTGATACACTTTCAAACATATGATTTGTTTTGACAATAATTGACAAAAACAAATTTTATCTTTCATATTAAATGATTTTGTATGATAATTTTGTGTTCCTATTTACCACAATGCATTATTACTTGTTTTTTGTCTCCCTGTAAACGTTTAAATAAGATCAAACATAATTTGTAACGTGTGTTCCGATTCACCCCTTTCTGCGGGGTGAATCGGAACACCATGAAAAAATTTAAAATAAATTAAAGTCCTAATTTTTTCAACATTTTTCGAGTTGATCCTCAAAGAAGAAGATAAGACCCAAGTTTCAATGTCAAAAATTTGTTCGTTAACTATTTTATTACACCTGATTTTTACTTTGAAAGTTGAAGAGTGTTCCGATTCACCCCATTTTACGGTATTTGGTTGAGTTGAGAAGTAGGGATAAATTGTTCTTAATTGAAGGTTTTTTAATATCAATGTGTGATTAACTATATTTTTATTAACCACTCTTGAATATTTAGGTGTTAAAAATTAAAATCAGATTTCTCTTAAATGGGAATTTGTATATTTTTGATTGTCACAGCGTTGCATTTATCTATCTGATAAAAATTAAAATTATGCTTAACATCAATGTAACGAATTTTTCGGAACTCTTTAATTCTACTTTTAACAATATCTATACTAAGTATCTAATAGTAATTCAACAAATCTAATTCTAAGTAAATAACACTGTATTAAAATATTCTAGTATGTTTGTAACTTATGCTTCATGCAGGGGTCGCAGACGTCCTATATGTCCTATAAATCCTATATTTTTTAAAAAATCGGCAAAAACGTCCTATATTGTCCTATATTTTAGAATTGTCCTATATATCCTATATTTCTATATTGATTCGATCTATATTTTCTTCGAATTCGTAATAATAGCGCCGTTCGTTGCCATTTTTTATATTTCGGATTCTTTGGCGCAATGGTAGGTGAAAAAGTCCTGACAAAAGCGACATTTGTAATTTTTTCTCTTGTGATGTCACGTGCTGCATAACCTACAACTCAACTCTACTAGACCGGCGGGAGTTGTAAAATGTAAACATGTGAACTTTTCCGTAGCACGCGGTTTTGAATTTCTGATTTGTTTTCTCCTTCAACGTAGTAAATTAATTGGTCATAATACAGAGATGCAGCAACAAAACTATTGACTCGAGAAAAACAACTTGTGATTAACTTGCAGGACTACTAAAGAACATTTTGAGTGCTCAGTCAATAATAGATGAAGAAAACAAAAGAGTTAAAATTTACTGTATGATGTCGGATGGCGATTTTTTTTATTCCAAATCCGATACGGATTGCGCGCCACGAATTGTTTACACCAAATCGCGCCTAATTATGGCAACCATAGGCAATTCTCCCCCCCCCTTTTCCCCGGTTCCTTAACATCCTGGAAATACTTAGCACACGTAGCTATTGCATTCAAGAACTGAACTTGGAAATAAATGACGGATTTTTAAGTCTTCTAGCATTAAAAAATTATTATGCATTATTATTGATCTACTTAAGTACAATATAAAGTGTAATTTAAAAAAAAGAAAATTAATTGATGTTTCAAATGTTGTTATAATAATAATAGTAATTTATGTAAGGTATCAGTGCTACATGCACTTGTATTTAAAGCTCCATAAATGGATACTAAAATTTGTCCTTTAACCTCAAGTATTGCTCCTTTTGTAATTAAATTTAAATAAACGAGTAAAATTTCATCTTAATTTTATAATCAAGAAAGTATGGATACTATGGGATCTAGATAAAATGTTATCCCATGTTGGGTTGTTTTGTATAACTCGAAAACTGGGCAGAAACCATTTTAATATTTTGTCATAATGTAGGCGACAGATTAAGAAACTGCAAAAGTATTGATGACATGTGACAAATATGAGAGGAGAAAGTTTTACACAGAGTTTTTTTTATATTTTGAAATACTGGATCAAACTTAGGTAAAACCCCTCCCACAGAAATTTTTTACTTGCTCTACTGTGTTTCATTCCTTGCAAAATGTTTACAATAATTTATTCATAATTTAAGTGATGCAATGTTTGCTTTTATAATTATAGTGTATTTTATACAAAGTCCTACAAATTCATAGTTGCAAATATTAATAAAAACTAAAGTTTTAAGAAAGCTGTTTGCTAGTTGAGTGTTAAAATTTGAAAATTACATTATGCAAGCTGAAAGAATGAGGCACACTCATCCAGAATAGAACTTCAACCTATTCGTTTGTTTTTTTACAGGTAAAAGCCTTTAAACCGGTGGCACGTTCTGTAAGAAAAATTGTAGTCTCCACAAATATTGCTGAAGCTTCAGTAACAATCAATGGCATCGTTTACAGTAAGCACCATTACATTAAAACTTTTGTGTGTATAACTCACGAATGAAGTTAAATTATTTTACATTAAATCTTTTTTCCTTTTAGTTGTTGACTGCTGTTTCGTGAAGTTGCGGTGTTTCAACCCCCATTCTTGCACAGATTCCCTGGTCATTGTTCCCGTTTCTCAAGCTTCGGCCGAACAAAGGTCGGGGAGGGCAGGAAGGGTGCGTTCTGGAAAGGCATTCCGACTTTGTACAGGTATTTTATCAGAAGTGCATGTACAGATGTGATTTTACATGCTTGATTATGTATATGCAATGATTTTAGACACCTCTTTTTGTCTCTTAAAATAAAATGTCTAATTTTATATCCTAAAAGTCCATTCGAAGCATTATCTAGTGTTAAATCCCTATTTGTATCTCATCGTCACTTGCAAACTTTCCCGTCAGATCAAAGTTGCTTCATTAAAATACAATCCCATATTGCATACCAGGGCCTATTGTAAGCAAAATTTACGACTGCCCAGAACTCCCCCCCCCCCCCCCCCCCCCTTGTCCTCCCCACTTGGAAAAAAAAAAAAAAAAAAAAACAACAACTTATGTACAATAAAGTTGAACAGTGGCATAAACATCATATGCATATGCCTTTGAGGAGATTTAAGGGGGGGAGGGGGGGGGGAAGGGGGTGCGATTTTAGAAGTTGGTGTTTTGGATGCTTTGAATTTAGTAAGAATGGGTGTGTTGTTCAACAAGTTAAGCATTCAGCAAGAATTAAAACCTTGTCTTGCCAGGAAAAATTTCTTTCGTGATGAAAGTGCATTTAAATCCCTCAAAAGAAACAAAGATTCCTTCTATCTGCCAAAGTTCTTACTAAAAAAAATATCGTAAATATAAATTAAATTAATTACAATTAACGAGTAAATAAGTAAGTTCGTTGAGTCATCATGTCTATAAGTTTTTACTTTATTTTTTTATGCAGTCAAAATACCTGTCGTTTAATATTTTAGAGAGCCGGGGTAAGTATCTGAGAAATTTACCAAATGCATAGAGTTTTATGTATTGTAAAAACTTGAATTAGAAAGAAAAAATACCTTCACAAACCACCTTCATCAATTTTGATTTCAATCTTTTGAAGTACAATTTTATTGGTTAGGGTTAAAGGTTACAATGTGCAATTTCATTAAAAGTTGCACAAAGAGTTAATTCCTGTCGCTTCTCCTCACAAGCACTCATTGCCCAACCCCTGATGATTGATATACCACAAGTAAAAGTTAAATTTAACCCTTTTTTAAGCATTTGTAAATGTAACTTTTTTCTTCTTTTGCTTAGGGAATTCAAAATATTCATGTTGGGGACTTGCAATTTTAAAATTGCTGCGTTAAAATGTTATAAAAATTATGTTTCATTTTCATTAATAAAATTCTAGTTTATGGTTATTGATTTGTTCGTTTACCAGCCTATTTTTATACACAATAACGGCTAGCCAAGATAGGACCTATAGTTTAACGTGAATTCTGGATCGTATCAACATCCATTATCCAGGATTCGAGCCCAGTACCTTTGGCATGCAATATCAGAGTGCTTAACCCCACATCCTCTAGTTCTTGAATTACAGAATTATATATGTTAATTCAGCTGTGTTTTAAACTATAAAAAAATGTCAACTTAAAAATAAAAAACAATATCATCTGATAATTTTTCTTTAAATTTAGCAATAACTCGATTTTTAATACAGTAATCCCGTGCCCTGCTATATATTTCATATTTATTTAAAATTGACATACCTTTTCACTGTGACATCGAAGAGACAATTATACCAATTATAAATTATTTCACTTCTGTCTCTGAGGGAAACATAATAAAAGATTACCAGCCACTTCATCCAGTCATCATTTTCAGCAATTCAAAGTCTTTTTTTTTACAGTCTCGTACTCGTTTCTCTTCTCCCAACAACAAACAACCTGTTGTCACCGACCCCCTAAAAATACACTATAGAAAGATAAAAAAAAAATGTCCCCTCGCCCCAGTTGCTCAACCACATTCCAGGGGATAGAGTTACTACAGTACCGTTGACCGGAAATAGGGGAGAAGGGACACAACCAAAGAGAGAGGTTTTGCTTTTTGCTTGCGATGCGAATCCGGAATGTGGAAAAAAGAAGCTCAGCTGTCAAAAATACCCCAAGACTATTTCATCTCATTCTATAGTAACTGCAAATGATTTTGTCACACTCGCCACGAAGTTTACTGATTTCTTATTCAACAGATTCTTGTTCTTATTTTCTATGGGAAAAAATACACCTTACAATCCAAGTCATGCAATTAACCCAAAAGCTTAGATTTGTAAATGCACGACCAGAAAATAAAGATTTATTATGAAAAGTTTATAAAGTTGCAAATTGAGCGATTATGATATTGTCACATTTGCGTACGTATTGTAAATAGAGAAATGTTTAAAACAAACTGAACAATTCTTCCTAAAATAGGATAGCATGGCTAAAAACGACAAATAACATGAAGTTTAATTCTAACAAAAACCCCGTTTGGGGAGGTTTATAGATCAATGATCAAATTGAGTTATATATCAATTTGAATTTTTACACTGCAATTTTTCTTGAAATTAAATCTTTTGAGACTCTAAATTCTCTTATCCAGCCTTCCTAAGCCATAAAGCTTAAAAAGATTCCATTGAAATAAAAGTCATTAAATAAATAGACACAGGAAATATAAAATAGGATAAAAAATCCTATACACATTAGCAAGTAAAACCGAATATTAATTTGAAATAAAAACGAAGCATTTGTCATCATAATGGAAAAAGAATTACTTGAATTCCTAAAAATATTCCAAAATTAAAAAAATAATACAAATGTATACTCGCAAGAAGATTTTTTCTTCACTTTCTTAAGAAAAGGAAGTAAAATACCATGTCATTAAATTACATTCAAAATAAATTTTAATAATATATGAATGTTGAATTTAATAATGTAGTGTAACAAAATCTATATATTTAAATGAGAGTGTCTTTATTTATGCAAGTAATTTAATAAGAAGCTGCAGTTTTATTCCAATCTTAATGAAATTTTTCACACTTGATCTTTGAAACAAAGAAGATTCCTGGCTGGTTAAAATTTCGGAAAACACTCTCCTCCCCTTTTTTGACCCCTTAAGGGTTAAAATCCTAACTAGAAATATACAGTTTTATTAAGCTTCGATAAAATTTAGCAGACTTGATCTTCAAAACGAGAAGAAAAATTCTGACTGCTTAAAATTTTGAATACTAATCTTTTTAGCTCTTTAAGAAGATTATAATAACTTGCATGCTTTCTGATTAAGGGACGATTCGAAGATGAGGGTTAAAGATATTCTAATTTGGGATCTATACTGAGCCAATTTGAATAGGTTTTTTTATTCTATACGTATCTTGACTTATCCACATTATTGTATGCTAGGAAACGCAACGCAAGGCCAAAGCTTTTTGAGCCATGGCAAAGCTGAATACTTCCTAAAGAAGTAAATGTAAAAATAATCTGTGCAACTTTGCAGGAAATCATGCTTTCGCAAAACTTTGAAAAGTTGATAAAGAAAAAAAACCAAAAGATAGAAAATTTAGAGAGAGAAAATTATAATGAATTTAGATTATTTTTTTTTATGTATTATTATTATTATTATTATTATTATTTTGCTTTTTTACTACTGCCCAATTTCTGATTTACGACTGCCCATTTTCAATTTACGACTGCCCAAATGAGCCACGACTGCCCGTTAGAATAGGCCCTGTTGCATACGACTATTATTACATACAGTGCAATTTAGGACAAATCACCACTACTTAATTGCTTGTGTGGAAGGGCCTTTAGAGGTTAATGAGACTTGAATATTTGGACAGAATATTTTCACCTTGAATGGCTGGGTTGTTTTTTGTAACCTCAAACTTGTCAGTCACTAGTTAAGCGATAAAAAGTGGAAGGAGTCCCAATGTAAGAAACAAAGTAAATACTTCATTACGAAATCTTGAATAAAGGGAAGTTTGTTCTTAAAGTTGACAGAGAGCACTACAGAATTAATTTTGGGTTTTGATCAAAGTATTAGCATAAGCTTAGTATGTTGAAACCTGACTGTTATAGTAAAACATGTCTTTGGGAAATGCATAATGTTCAGAACGGCTTTAGAATTTGTCGGTTGATAAAAAGTGGGGGGCATCTGTATTATATAAAAACAAGTTATGTTACTTATTTTTGACAAATGTATTAAGTTTGGTACTTATACAACTTTAGAATTTAAGTTTTTAGACATCTGAAATGTCTCCTTATCAAGCATTTTGAAAGCTAGCAGAACTGTTTGTTAGGTTTTTTTTTTCTTGTACCGTTAGGGGAGGTACAATAAGCCAAGTTGTCTTACGATAGTCTTTAACATAGCATTGTCACATTCTATTTTTAAACACGAGTAACTTTATATTTGGGTGCCGATGTTTGGTTGAATGTCTAAAATCAAGTGCGTAGCCAAGGGGAAGGATATGGCGATATATCTCCTCCCGAAATTTTCAATTTACTCTAAGATTGTAAAAAACATGGAATTTTTAGTTTAAAATGGTCAATTTATTTATAATAATTTTAAATTTCTAATTTTATGCGGAAGAAAGATACATGTAACTAAATATGTTGGGCATTAATTAAAAAAATTCTTGTTATGGTTTGTTAAGTTATAATTTCATATCCCCTCCTGAAAAAATCTCTGGCTACGCCCCTGACTAAAAGTATGCTAGAATATGGCCACAATTTGAACTAACCCAGAAGTGGCCTCTACCTTTTCCTTTGTTAAAATGACATTTCTTGCATGATTATATTTAAAGTTATAAGTTCTGAAAATATGTATAAATATACATTTATTACTGTTCGATTTGGTAACAAAATACTTTAACTCTGTTTTGTAATATTTATCTCTTTTGTATTTATAAAACTCTATTTTACCAAAAAACTTTTCAATTTTTGTAGAAGAAGAATTCTTAAAGCTTCCTGGTTATACAATTCCTGAAATGCAAAGAAGTAATTTAGCTCCTGTGATATTGCAGTTGAAAGCATTGGGAATCGAAAACATTTTGAGATTTTCTTTTCCTTCTGTAAGTATATTTATTTCTAATTCAAATTCTTTTAAAAGCTTTTCTATAAATTTAAAAGCTTGATTCATTTTTTATTCCTGCTTAAATTACTTTAAGTTTAAATGCATTCACCATTCATACTGGCAAAAACTTCTTATGTTGCTATGCTCATATTTTAGAGGAGGCATGATAATCATCTTAAATGCTGATTATTAAATGATGTAAGTGGTTTGTTTGTGAAGTCATGCAATGTTCATTATTGGTATAAAAAGATTTTATCTAAAAGATTTCAGCTCAAGTTTTTTCTCTTAAAGGCAGAAAAAACTTATGTTGAGTAAAAATAAAGATTTTGTGTGTGTTATTTTAATAAGGACTGTGATGGAAATGAGTTATATGTTTGTAGGATAAATTTAAAAACATTATAATATTCTCTCTAAATATCTTCTTAAAAAGTTAAGGGTTATATCTTTTAAAGTTAGTCTATTATAAGCTTGTATAGCCATTTGATGAGCACATTTATATTGCAACTTAAAATGTCTTTTTAGGCTCCTCCATCAAAGCATGTTATTAGTGCAATTGAACTCCTTTATGCTCTTGGAGGTGAGAAATGATCTTTGTAGCTTTTTGTTTTGTTAAGAACTGTAATAGAAAAGTCTTGACGACGCTAAATGCATTTGCACTGAAGTCAAAGTATATTGTATAAATTATTATGTATATCATCAGATTAAAACAAAATTTATGTAGATATTATTGTAGTTACATAAAAGATAATCTTATCTATGTATCTGCCTTTGCTTTAAAAGCATGATTTAAAAAATCTTATTATTATTTTGTTCATTGATTGTTTACTTTTCTTGTAAAGTTTCAATAATATAAGTTCATGTATTTTCTGTATATTCATTGTATTAATGTATTTAATGCTGGTATTATTCTTTAGATGTGAAAGGGCTTAAGATTCAACAAAATTTTTCATATCATTGCTAGAGATTTAAATATAATTTGAATCCTAATGATCCTTCAAATATAAGTATTAATATCAACATACAGAAAAGGGTCTCAATCGACTGAATATTTATCAATTTCTTAGTTTGTGTTGGAAATCTCAACCAGATTAGGATTCATAACTTCAAATAAAAAAAAAAATCTTGGAAAGATATTATAAAAACATTCATTATTATACTAAATCCTGAATTGTACTTAATTTTGTTTTTTCAATGTCAATGATAAGAAATAGATATAATTCCAAAATATACTAGTTGCTGCTAATAATATGAAAAAGAAGAAAAAAAAAAATTCTTCCATATAAGAAACATTACGATTAATTAAGACAAGAAAATTCTTTGTACTATCTTTATAATGCAAAATGGAATTCCATATTTAGCTCTAGATGAAAATGGTGCCTTGACATCTCCACTTGGTGTACAAATGGCAGAATTTCCATTGCATCCAATGTTTTCAAAGCTGCTACTAGTATCAGGTATGCAATTTTGTATTTTTTAAAACTCGATATTGGCAATGATTAAAAAAATATATTGGTTATATTTTCTCTAAAATTGTATATTTAGGGTGATTTTTCTGCCTTTTCACTATTTAAAATTTTTTTTTTTTCCTTCTGTTTTATAAAGAGCAGAAGATTGTGATTTTATTTAAACATTCAATTTTTATTTTTAAAGAGTATAATTATTTTGCAACATTGGGCTTAGTTGAAAGTAGGTCATATTTATAATCAAGTAAGAAAATAGTTGATATTTAGAATCAAGTAAGAAAATATTTAATTTAAAATAATTTCTATTCATAGACTTTCAAATAAAGCATATGTGCTATAATGTTTAACAGTGTCACTTTTGTTAATTTTGCATACAATTTTTTTTATAATTCTTAATATTTTTTGATAAATTCAAAAGGAAAAGAAAATTTTTACATTGGTAGTAAATATTTTATTATATTTGCCAGTAAAAATGTCTTTTGTTTAAATAGTTCTTAAATAAAGATTTTTAAAAAAATTTAATATTTGCTATGAATTTTAAAATAAGTTGGATAATTGCTTCAGGACAGGTGTAGAAAAAGTGTCTTTGATTATGTGTTTAACTCTCATAATAAAGTAATACCACTAAATATAAAAAGTTGATTATTTTATCGATGCAGATACTTTTGTTGCTAAATTCTGATCTGCAATATTTTTGTAAATATGACTTTAAAGGTTTGAAACAGATCATTGTTATTACATAATTCAAATGCATGCTGATAAAATTAGGAATAGTTTGTAAATTGTAATAAATTTAATATTACATTGAACTTTTAGGTGAATTCAACTGTACTGAAGAAGTTCTTACAATAGCTGCTATGCTACAGGTTCAAAATGTGTTTCTAGCTTCACCTGGGAGAAAATTAGAATTGGTAATAACTTGTTTAAATGAAACATCAATTTATATAGCGAAGTTTTCTTTCGAATTCATTGTCATCTTAAGTAATGCCACTTTACCATTCACAAAACAGAATTTAATATTTGGGTATACAAAACTGGCAAAGGCCTGGTCTGTTTTAACATTTATAGTCTATGTGTTAATGAAATAAATGTTACATCAGTATATCATTGGTTGAAAAATATTAAAGAAACTATACAGTTTGAAATCATTTTATTCATAAAATTATGGTTTACATTAAATATGTTTCCAAAAATATACTGCTTTAAGGTTTTAAAAAAAAAGTACTATTATTTTCCATAGGAAAAAAAAAAAGTTGAAATTTTTAAACAAAACTAATTTTTTTTTAATTGAAAGAGAGAATGTCGACAATATAGCCTTTGTATACATATTTAATTGATGAAATTCCTATTAATCTAATAGATATTGAAAGAAATGAACTGTTTAATAATGAAAATTGCTAGACATTTTCCCATATTATTGTTGCCAAATGGCAGAAAAAACTGTGAAAACAATTTATATTTCTCATTAAATAAGCAGAAAGATAATATTTGGCTTAAATGTTTCAGCCAATCATCCAGTCCTGTTTTAATTATTATTTTCTTGCAATTAAAAGCTAATTTTTTATAAAAAAAAATCTATTATAGATGTATTTTCTCTCTTAGAAACGTGCTAAATGGAAATTTGCAGTTGAAGAAGGCGATTTTCTCACATTTTTAAATATATACGATGCATTTACTAAGGTAAAGACTTTTCTATCTGATTTTTTTTTTTTTAAAAAGAACTTTGAAATAGAAAAGTGGAATTTATTTTGTGAGTGCTCTTAAAGTGCCTTTTTTAAGTTATATTTAGATACTTTTTGCTAACTATTTATTTAATGCTTTTAAGCTATATGGAGAAAAAAATTAAAATTTATGTTTTAGAACAAAAATAAGCATTGGTGTGAACAGAACTTGTTGAATTATAAAGGATTATTGAGAGCCATGGAAATAAGGTTACAGTTAGCAAAGCTTCTGAAGAAGTTTAAAGTTCCAAATGTAGCTAACAAAGGTAATAAACTTTTTAAATGAATTATAATTTTTTTTTTCATTAAAAATATACTTGCATGAAGTTTACAAATCCAAATAGTGTCTTAAGTTTGATTTTTGGAAAAGTGCTGAAAAATAATTTGGATTTGTTAATAAAAGCCTTTTTGTGAAAATTATGTAAATCAGTGGTAAAATTATCAATAAAATAGATAATTTAATATTAATTTTTTTTTTTACCAGTTAGAATGCTTATCTTGTTTCTCCTTAAAAACAGATGATCGAGATGCTTTAAGGAAATGCATTGTATCAGCGTTTTTTGCCAACGCTGCTTTTTTACATTATACTGGTGTGTATAAAACTATCAAGGGAGAACACACACTTCATATACATCCTGAATCGGTAGTTTCTTTTTGCAAGTTACCAAAATGGTAAGCTGAAAATCCATTTGAAATTATGAGTCTAATTATCTTTTTAATTTTTTATACTTTGTGCATTTTTCATGGAAAATACGTCTTTGTAAATGTGAAAACTTTTTTTGTAGTTTGGTAGTGGACTTAAGTGCTTTGGAAAAAAATGTATATAAAATTGCTCAATTAGTTTTTAATTTAACACATCTATTCACATCAGAATTTCTACATTGTATCCTACTTTTTATTTAAAATCATACCTAAATAGTATTACTAAAGTTATAAGATTTGCAAAACATAATAATTATATAAAAAAAAAAAAAAATTTGACCTCCAATGCAATACCCTATATTACATATTGGGTAGCTGCAAGTAAACCTTTAGAATTGAAGTTACATAATTGCAGTTTACTAAGTAAGAGAGACTTCAATGATAAATCCTCTCTTCTGATTTTTAAGTTCTGTTATATTTATAAAGTTATGGTTTCACAAACTTCTCTATTAAGTGTTTTTTTTTAAAAAGATGTTTTCCCACGATTTAAAAAATAATGAACTTTTTATGTTTGCAATGGACACAAGTTTTATCACTTTTTATGCATGATACAGCATCTGTTGCAAATCTTGAGCAATTATCTATTTTGCTTTGAGTATGCACAAAATGTCTCTGAAAACAGTGTTGGCCCAGGGAATAACTGGTTTCCTATTATCTTTAAGTAGTAACAGCCCTGTTTGTTCTGAAAGTACTTTTTATAATAACTGTTTCAATTTGGCCTTTTGGTGTGTTCTAAGACTTCGAATTGGAGCTACATAGTTTTGCTGCTCAAAAATATCCATGAATTTTTTTTTTTTTTTTTAAATTACTGTTGCAATTATTGTTCATTTATTTCTTAAGTATTTGTTACAAAAGATTATTCTAAAATAAATGCAAAAAATTCAATACATTGTACCAGTATTGGCATTGACTTTAGAATTTCATTTTTCTTTAGGGTTATATTCAATGAAGTTTTACATACAACTAAAGAATATATGAGAGATATTACTGTCATCGAACCTGAATGGCTGTATGAATTAGCACCTCATTATTACCAATATGGAACAGTAAGTTTTCAATGCTTATCATTTGTTACAGTAAAAACTTACATTTTAAAATAACATATCGGTAAGTGTTCAAAGCAAATATAAATACCCTAGGATTGAGGTGGTGCCTTTAAATATTTGCTGAAGTACTAGTGTTTATATTTGTTTCTAAAGTGTTGCTATAATAAGCATAATTTTATAACATTTGATATAAACGTTCAAAGTGGTGACATTTTGTTCTTTGCAATGTGAATGAATACATTATTTATACGAGTTTCAAGCCTCCATAACAATTTATGTTTTAGGATTATAAATAATTGATGATTTAATTGTTGATATGGCTTTAAAATATAAATTGTATATTTTAGGATCGTGAGCTTGGTATGAGAAGTTGATGGTAAAGGAAGAAAAAGCACATGTAAATAAACTGAACTTTATTTTGTAAAAAGCATACATACAATTTTATCTGTACAAAATAAAACACAAGTACCATAAAATGTTCACTGCAATTCTTACCTAAACGAAAAACATCATAAAAAAATTTGAACAACATTTTCAGCTTCCCTGTAAAATACCACCAGAAAATAAAACATACAACTTTAAGGAGTTACAGACAGTTAGGAGAATAGTCAATGCTTACCTCTAGAAAAATGAAGAGGTGTCATAATGCTATGAATGAGGGTTGCTCAGGAAGTTTTTGTCTCTTAGGGATCACAGTAGTTTTGTTGGTTTCTAGAACTATACTTTGTTCATTTGAGGGTTGAAAATAGCGAGACACTCTTTCCATAAGATCATCAACCTCCATAAGAGTTTCTCTTTTCTCAATAGTCTTTGGACTAGAAATTTAAAATTAGTTATATGACTTTACTGCAAAACTATAAAGTGATTTTGCTGGAAAACTTTATTTTCTTGTTGGGTTAAAGGTGAGGTTATTAAACTTAAAGCTTAATAACTTAAGTTCTATGTTTGGTTTAATAGAGAAAATACAAAGTAAACTTTAAATTTAACTCATTCTTCTATTAAGGTCTTGCATATACCCCTGAAAATACCTATTTTAGACATTAAATTAATTCTGTAACTATTGACAAACGCAATTTAATTCCTATACAAAAGTATTATAGTTTTTTAAATTTTTAAAATCCATTCAAACACATATAATTAAAATTTTCTATTGTTAAGATAATTTTAAATTAAGTACTATACTACAATCCTTCGCAAGAAGGTAGTATCACCAATTTTTGCTTTTATCTGTTTGCTTCTTCCTGTAGGTTCCTTAAATCATTATTTATTGTACCAATAAAGGTAGAAAGTTGTAGGAGTAGCCATTCTATTAAGCATTTCTATTACAAATAATAATAATAAATGTGGAAATGGTATATCTTAAGTTTGGATGGCAAATGAATGGATGGTTTGTTTTAAATAAAGAGTAAATGAATAATAAAATGAATACATACAGCATTTTCTTTTCTTTTGGAGGAGGATGAGGAAAGGCACATGTATCTCCTTTTTCACAAAATCCTTGTATAAAATGGGGGCATACCAGAACGTGCGCTTTCTTGCACTGGAAGATATATTCAATAGCAAAACTAACCATTGAGGTGAATCAAATGAAAAAATATTCTTTACTGCCTTTTTAAGTCAGTGTTAATTCCAAACATTTTTTCTTGCTTAAGTTCTTGGATTGTACTAAGATTCTTGGTTGTGATTTTTAAACAGTCAAACCCCGTTAACGTGAAGTCTATAGGGCAGCTGAAATTGTTCATGTTCACTGAATTTCATGCGAAACGAATAAATTAACATTTAAGTTTTAAGCACAGAGAACTGCTTTTATTTTACATTAAACAGGATTTCATGTTAAGCAATTTCGCGTTAACAAGGTTTGACTGTACTATACTAATACAGTGAGAAGTTAAAACAAAGGCTATTAGATGACAACCCCCCCCCCCCAAAAAAAAAAATTATGCAACACATAAAATGAAAGGTCGCAATAAGATGAGCCAAATTCTAAACCAAAACTGACCTGAAGTTATTTTGCAATTCATTAAGCCTATGCTATAAATGCAATGGACATGTACCATCAGTTTGAAGGTTTCAAATACGATAAGCAGGATTACATAAAAAGAAATTTCATAAATGCTAAAATTAAGAAAATGTGATTTAGCTTTTTTGCTAAAACATTTACCTACAAAAAAATTGTACTTGTAAAAAAAGCATACGTATAAAATAATTTTTTTCTCTGAAGATTAGTTATCAATTTAAAAGAACTATTCTGAAAGTTGAAAAGTTTTTTCAGTTGATGATTGGTATAAAATAGCTTTATATTTAAAGAGCATCAAGATTTTCAAGAGTATTTGAACTCGTAAACATTTTAGCATTTGTAAAGAGGCCACTCATATTTTAGCTTTTTATTTTTGCTGCAGAAGTTTTTTACCTCAGCTAAAACACTGCACGATTGATAAATAGAAAATATGCACGGTAATAGAATTGTATAGAAGCGGTCTTTTAGTGACAGTTACTATCAACTCTTTTATTATTTATATCATTCCCTTTTTTAATAAATAAAATTTATAAAAATAATTGAGATGTGTTATGCACCTTTAAAAAAAATCTGATAAAATGTTAGTAAAGTTAAATATAAAAACACAATTTAATTTAATAGAGAGTATTAATTATATATAAATGTTATCTATATAAAAATATTTAATCAATTTTTAAACTAGCATTTTTTCTTTTTACAGCTAGGCATTTCTGCTTGAGGAAATATTCTGATAAGTACCTTAACAATTGAATAACATGTTTATCCATATGCATTAATGAAGCATAGGTTGTTTTTCTTGATAAAAATGAACGTTTAACTCACTTGTTTTCCGTCAGGACAATAGCCTTGCACAAAAGCTTTACATAATTCTGCATTTGGCGATAAAGTTTCATGTCTGTATGGGCAGTCAGTTTTCATACATGAACCCAGAAGAAAGAAGGAGCATATTGCCATTTTTCCTGGGCTTATTTCATGGGAAAACAAGCAATTGTCATTCTTGCATGTACCACGAAGAAACCTAAAAATAAAATAAAAGAACAAATATTGTTAATGATATAATTAGATTAAATATTTTAAAGCATAGAAATTAACCCACTGACGGCCATGGGAATGGGCGAAATTCTATAGTTGTTTTTCCTGCAACAATTTTTAAATTATATTTTTAATTCAAATACATAATTTTTTTTAAATATTTTTTATTTATTTTGTTTTAAATAGGTTAAAAACTAAAATCCCAATAAAAATATTTAAAATTTTTTTTATTTTAAATTTTATTTATAAATTTAAAAATGTTGTGTATTGCTTGAAAAACTGGGGATCAAATGTCGTATATATACGTGCATGACCGTCAGTGGGTTAATGAAAGTATTAAAACCTAATAAATGTATTACCTTTTTAGAGAAACATCTGCATTTCAAATCAACAGCAAAACAATCTATTTTCACATAACAGATTTTTAGGATTTGTAATTTCCTTGCATTATGAGAAAGAAATTTACAGTAAAATTATCTTGCAGCCAAATTCAGTGCATAACACTGAAGTACACATCTCACAGTACATTTATAACATACAGTATAATAGCATATTTATATTAAATACAACAAATCAAAATTATTTTAATTGGTAACCATTTACGAATTTTAAACTATTACACCTAAATATACTTAATTATTACACTTTTAATTAATGTTCCACTTGGTTTAGAAAATCAGGTTAATGATATTTTTTTTTTACTTCTAATATAAGCATATTTTCTAGTTAAAAGTTTTAATTCCCAACCCATTATAATTTTGGATGATAGTCCCATTTTCAAAGTAGGTTAGGAATTTAATGAAAGAACAATATAACATTTTGCTTACCTCGTACAAACTGCTATTTTGCTAGGATCATGGACATAAGTGCATTTTAGACCTTTATTGCATCGACCAAACCTGTTGTAGAACATACAATATGTATTGACCTTAGATAACTTTTTCTTAGCAGATGCTGTGATTACCCTGTTGATACTCTGGTGTAAAACACGACTGAAAGCATATATATTTAAATTAGTAGGTGATAATCCAATTTTATAAATTGAAACAAGACACAATCAATACTCCGATCACTACATTTTTTTATTGAATATACAAAGATTTTATAGGATAGTCAGGTTTGATTTAACCAAGTGTATTTTCTTTTGTAACTTTATATACTTTTTTTTTGCAAAAGTTTTGCAAAAATCAATTGAAAGTTGCTTTTGCTGTTAAATCTGTTTTCCAACCATGCTGAAAAAATTAATAAAAGGTGCTCTTCAGTTTGACAGGTGCCAGATAAAAACCGGCAAATTGCAGCGATAACTCATTCATAACCATCCGATCCGCGATAAGGTTGTTATGGCATCCCCAAACAAACTTCTTTTTTAATAATATAAATTTTTAAAAAGAAAAAACAAATCATTTTTTGAAAAGGTTAAGATGGATTATGCGATTTGCCAAAAGATAAAATGGAAAGCATCAAATTATATTTATTTTCAGCAATTGTAAGTGATATTTATAACTTCATGCCTGCTATCCTCTAATAAAAAGAGAAGTCCACGAGGTTAAATTATTATTTTCGTGTAAACATTTCAGCTTGGCGATTACTGCACCAACTTTGAGACATAGCATATTTTGGTAACTGTCTAACAGAAGAGTACCTATAAAAAATAAATTAAAAAATGCACAGAAAATATTATCTTAGAAATTTAGGATTAATGAGTATTTTTTTTATAACAAGAACATTCATATTTTGTACTTAATACACAATTTATGTCACATTAAAAAACTTTCTTACTTTGCTAGTACTTTTGAAATTGGAGTGGAATATGCTCGATTTTGATGGGTTCTCAAATGTTCATTTCCATAAGTAAAAATCCTTTTATTAGTTTTGACATACTGAGGTAAGGCTAGAATAAAATATAGGATACATTAACCATTGGTTAAAAAACATTCAAATTAAATTTAGTAGTTAAAATATACAAGAAAGTCATTTAATTTCACTAATAATTTCTATTTCTGAAAATTTATTTTTAATTTACCTGTATATTTAACTGCAGCTCCATACAAATCAAATTGTGCAGACTTACTGATTTTATTACAATTAAAACTCAAATTATATTTCTTCAATTAGTTGATGCAAGCATAAGAAGGTTTTGGAAGAAATTTATTTTTACATCAAAGGAATCTTATATGAAGGGCTATGGCAAGGAATGATCAGAATCTGTTTTTCTTGGAAAAGCTGATTTATAGTTTCAAGTCTCGAAGCCTGTATTAGGGTTGAGGACAATGGTTGCTCAAAATCTCATGTACCATAATACTTATTTGCCAGAGGACTCCGCATGGTTAAACTATCTGCTTTAAGCTTGCAGATGGCAGTAAAACCTTGATTTTGAAAAAATTTAACTCTGATCGTTCTTTGACGTGGTCCTTCATATGTTATACATACCGAAAGAAAATAAGACAACTTTAAAAGACATTTATTTCATGGTTTATTACCTTTATAATTTCTTGTAAGTTTATGCTTATGACTTTGAGCTGGAAATTTGAAATAATCTCTGCAAGTAAAAAAAAAAGACATTTTGTTTGGATACAATAAATAATAAGAGTACTACAAAGTTAAAAATCTAATAACAAGAATCGTTTACCTCTTAATTTTGAGATTGCAAAATTGCGAGGTTGGAGTCCTTTGTAAATATCGATAACCTACAGAATAACAATTAGTATGAGTATTTAGGCAACTAAATTAGAAAAAATTATTTGTGTCACTATGGCATTTCTTTTTTTACACAAGAAATACAATTACTATATTTTTAACAGGAAATAACTTTTTGTTACAACAGGCCATTTTACAAAAATTTGATAAAAAGCATGGATGGAGATACAGGGGTCAAAGTGACAAAATAAGAATATATAGGATTTTTTCAAAAAAAATATAGGACAATATAAAACATCAAATAACTGCACACAGTTGCTACTGAACTTCAAAATTTACTCTTTATACATTTATATACTCGTTATATTGAATTTAAGAGAATAGAAAACACACCTTTAAAAAAAAGAAATCGCCTGATCCCGAATACGTGATCCGTTATTGCCTCAATATTCCATCCCTAAATCAAGTTTTATTACATTATTTGCAATCATGAGTCTTTTGCTTCCAGCATTTTTAACTGTTCCAATTTCTTTAAGTGTTTTCTTTTTATCCCTGTTTGCAGTCTTTTGTTGATTCAGATTTACTGTTCAGTGTCGGCTGGATTGGCGGCGAAAAGTGGGAGATTTATCGCCGAATGTGGGGAACCTGGTACTTGGTTTTAAAGCAACCCTAGTGATCGTTTGGATTTGACAACACAACGTATTGACGTAATTTTCAATTTTGGCGACTTTTATGAAAAAATCGTGGCTAATATTCCGAATCCGGTACGAATTCTGCGCCAAGGCGATTTTTGCCAAAATATGGCAGCCCTGCCATTTTTTAAGAGCAAGATAACTAAATGCCTATGGTTGCCATAATTTGGAGCGGTTTGATGTAAACAATTCGTAGCGCAGAATCCGGAATAAAAAAATCGCCATTCGACATCATACAGTAAATCTTAACCCTTTTGTTTCCTTCATCAATTATTGACTGATCACTCTAAATGTTCTTTAGTAGTCCTTTAAGTTAATCCCAAGTTGTTTTTATTCGTTTTTCCCGAGTCAGAGTTTTGTTGTTGCATCTCTCTCAGCATTATGGCCAATTTATTACGTTGGTGGAGAAATCGGATCAGAAATTCAAGACCGATTGTTATGGAAATGTTCACATGTTTACAACTCCCGCCGGTCCAGTAGAGTTGAGTTGTAGGTTATGCAGCACGTGACGTCACAAGAGATGAAACGCCGCGCCGCCGTTACAAACATCGTTTTTGTCAGGTCTTTTTCTCCTACGATCGCGCCAAAGAATCCGAAATATTAATAAAATGGCAATGAACGGCGCCGTTATTACGAATTCGAAGAAAATATAGATCGAATCAATGTAGAAATATAGGATATATAGGACAATTATAAAATATAGGACAATATAGGACGTTTTTACCGATTTTTAAAAAAATATAGGATTTATAGGACGTCTGCGACCCCTGAGATAGATCTGTTAGAGATGGATGGGTTTGTTTTGAGAAATAGAGTATTTGCTTATAACAGCAATGTTTGAAAAAGTACACGAATAGTATTCATTGGAATAAGTTGAGCTTTATAACTAGGTATATTCGTATAGAATTTTTTTTTTACACTTGTACAATAAATTTTAGAGGATAATACTCTTCATGAAATGCCATATGAGCAGCAAAATTTAAAAAATAAATTAGTTCTTCTTCAAAGGAGGAAAGGATTGGTGAGAAGAAAGTAGAAAGGGGTAGTTGCTATCTCCCACTACTAACATAAACTTACAGTTGAACACTTTTTACAGGGTGGCCACGAAATTCAGGAAAAAAAATGCCCTGATTTTATGATAAACATTTTACAAATTTCACCAACTTTTCTAGACGTATAGGCATACAATTAAATATGACTTGCATGCTAAAGGGATAGTACTCCAATTTTTAAAAAATAGTTTAGGCGGTAATGAAAAGTTAAAATTATTCCTTAACATTAAGCTTTTAACGATTACTACCACAATTCCTCGATGATTCTAACAATACCAAGAATAAATGGCGCCAGAGTACAGATGAACAGGGAAACGTACTTTCGAAACAATGATAGAAAATTTCCCCGATTCTTTTGAAATTTAAAAAAAATTCTCTGACATATCACCAATTTTTCCAGAATCGGAAAGTTCCTCGACTTATCCCTGATTTTCAGGTTCTGTGGCCACTGTATTTTGACCCCCCCCCCCCCATTCCAACAATATTGATATTTTATTATGTCTCAATTAAAGGCTGTTTTAAAATTGCAAAAGTTAATAATTTTTCTTCTAAAATATTTATCTCCATCTACGATACAAGGCTATTTAATGCTATATTTTAAATATCAATAAAATTATATAGAAATCAAGATAAAAAATAGCCTTTAGAATGTTCACAACTTTAAAATACTAATTGAGATAATAGTATAATTACCTTTATAATACTTTGTACCAAAAAGCTTTCTTGAAATTGTTTGCTTTTGAGACACATTTTTATTCAACAAGTACTTCGCTTTAATCATTCTCACCATTTTAGCTCTATTAACAGAACACACATTTGTATTCACAATTGTATTTTTGCTCTTGTAAACTCTTTTCGAGTGAACAACTCTACTTTCATTTTCAGTCGACTCTTTTTCGGCAGCAAGCTCTATAAGTAGATCGATATCCACACCACTCTTGGTTCTAAGCACCGGACTAGGTTTCGGGTTCTGCAGCGATTTTTTAGACGAACCACGTCTGTTAATTACTTTATACTTGGACTTCAAAGGAGAACAGGAACTTGATTTCATTCTTAAATTTGGCTTAGATTTTTTAGAGTTAGAGCCAATCAAGTAGTTCACTTTGGTGTGCTTGAATTGAGGCTTTATAAGTACAAGATTCTGAACATTTTTTAACCTTCGTGCATCGATAGATATGGATGTATCCAACTTTCTTCTTTTTAACACATACTTACCTTTCTTTAAGAACTTTGGTGACGGTGATTTTAGTAAACTGTTATTTAGCCGTTTTGGCGTTTTCACATGGTTCATCACTGTACAGTTAGAAGGAAGTCTTTTTGTACAAGAAGGCGTTTTAGATGCTGCATGAGGATGCCATTTATTAAACAAGTTAGGAGGGGCTCCCGGCCGATTTTTAGAAAATCTATTTCTGCTGGAAACTGCTGGCGAAATCGGAATCTTTTTATTTACCACTTTATATTTTGAAGCTATCAACTTTGTCATGTTTCCTTGCCTTTTGATACTGTTTACCTTCTGGCCTTTCATAGTTATAGCTAATGGTGTTGAAGCACAACTTGATTGCACGTTCTTTTGAATTTTCAGTTTTGTTGAAGTTTCTTTACTTGCTCCAAGAAGATTTTTAGCTTTTATTATAGATGCATCAGAAAGTTTGTTATTACTGGAAACTGCTGGCGAAAGTCTTTTATTTATCACTTTATATTTTGAGGCTATCAACTTTGTTGCATTCCCTCGTTTTTTGGTGTTACTTTGTTTTGGTGTGACTATTCTTTTAGTTGCTGGTGTTGAAGCACTGTTTGTTAGAGGCTTTTGGCTATTCACAAGCTTTGTTAAAGACACCTTATTCATCTTAGAAATTTGCTTCGAAGAAATTGACAATTTGTTTCCTAAAACACATTTAGCCTTCATTAAAGAGTTATTAATTGGTGTTTTGAGACTAACATTTGCAGACAATCCCGAAAAAGCAGTCTTTGGCAGGGACAGAGTATCTTTCTTTACTGATGCATTATTTGATTGAAACAATTTTGGATTTTTCACAAGCTGTACCAAGTTATCTTTACCTTGTACATCAGAAGTTTGACGAAAAGAAAGATTCGATTCATTTCCAAGACTTTTATGTCCTATTATAGAGCAAGCTACAGGTGTTTCAACATTTATGGTTTCCAATGGAGTGAAAGTTGATTTGTCATTCCTTGATAGATGTGCAGTTCTTACATTTGAAATCTTTGGCATTTTATCACTTACGCTTTTATGTATGGGAAAATTCTTGGCTTGATTTTCAGCATCTGTTTTTAGAATAAGTTCTGGTTTAATCTGGCAATTCAAGTTTGTTTTCTTAAATGACGACTTATTTGTGCTTGGCACAATCGGACTTACTAAGACATCCCTACTTTTCAATGAAGACATAGATGAGATTCTTTTTTTTGCCAGGGAAAGTTTTTTATTTCTTAGTTCCAGTTGCTTAGTTAATGCCTTTAACTCTTCAATTTGTTTCTTTGAACCAGCTTTCATAAAAATTTTTTGAGTTTCAGCTAATACCTTTCCTAGATCACTCGATTTTGCAGAATTGCTAATCTGAGGTTTAGATATTGAACCATTGGTTCTTTTTAAAGTAATTTCTGGCAGCAAAACTGATCTATTTGAAACATTTATTGTTACGTTTGGTACAACTTTTTTTGTGTTGTACAATACTGTGCGTTGCTGGATGTTGTTAACCTTGTTAATAGAAGTTGCAAAAGGTGCATTTCTTTTTCTTTCAGTCGGTGTAGGAGCAACAACAAGTCGTTTGGGAAATGAACGTAATGGACTTGGTATAGGATTTGTGAATTGGTTTTGTATGACCATTCTTTTGTAAGCATTTACTTTAGATGGAACTGGTCTTAGTTTGAATGAGTTGGCTGCAGGAGATATTCGACTACCAGAACAATTGTCAGTTTGAAGAGAAAGTTGAAATGGCTTTACAAAAACTTTGGGTTTATTATCCTTAGCAGCAACAGTTTTACCAGTTTGTTGAAGTTTCTCATGTTTTGAAACTAAACCTGCAAGTAAAAAATACGCTGTAAAAAGATTTCGACTAAAAGCCCTAGAAACAAAGCCAAATATTAAGTACATGTTTAATAATTAGCTTAATTACTATGTAGGTTTTACAAATAAATATTACATCCTAGAAAGTCCTCAATAAAACCAAGTAAATGCAATTTTATTTAAGTACTTATCAATTTAAAAAAAAAGTAATTTATTGAAAATAAATTAGTCACTTCTTAAATACTTAATGGACATGAAAAATTGAGATTAATTCAAAGAGGTCAGTGTATGTAAAGTTTGTTTTAAAGATTCCTGTATCATTTTAAATACTACTTTTGGATAAATTAAGCTGCATACACTCTTGCTCTAATGTGTGAAAAGCACAAATAATTTAAAGCTGCCAATATCGGGAAAGAAATTAAATAGGCGAGATTTCCACTGCATTAAAAAGTAAGGAGGTTTAATACGCAAGTACCTGAATGTTGTATGGACCTTTCTTTGGCACAACCTTATTTGGTCTGCTTTTTCCAAAATAAATGAGGTTAATGGAAACAGGGAATATTTCAATTTTATTTATATTATTATATTAACCTGATTTTATTATTATTTACGTTTTTACTTTATTTAGTAAACCAGTTAGTTGATTTTGGCAATTTTTATGAACGCCAAATTTCCTATATTACATCTGTTCCGATCCTTGGTGGTTTCATTTAAATCTGGGTACAGATGTATTATAGGACATTTCTGAGGCACAATTTTTTTTTTTTTTTCAGATGAATGCTGTTTCTGACAACAGGATTTATTTTAGGGGTTATATTTTAATTTAGTTTAAAATTTACAATTGCTGTGTTTTTAATTTTGGAAAAATTTCTAAACGCCAAATGAAAAATATTGCCAAATGTCCTTTACTACATCTGTTCAGAAATCTGAAAGGGTAATTCCACATCAAATCAACCAATGGTCAAATCGGCAGGTCAATGAATTTTATTCATTTTTGGTGTAAATGTAGTATTAGTACATTGAATTAAAAAAATTATATTTTGAGATTTTTTTCAAAGTTAGCTTCAAAGTTATGTATTTTTGAAAATTTGAAAAATTCACAAATTTTGCATCATTTAACTATCTTTAAATGGTTGTAACTCAAGAACTAATCGACCTAGAGAGCTGAAATTTCTGTCAGTTTATTCAGTTTTATATTGTCTTTGATAAAATATATAACACATGACAAAGTTTTTTTTAAACAATATTTATTTTTTTAATTAAAAAAAGGGTTTTTTTAAATTTAAAATCGGAATTTAAATTTTTTTTGAAAAAAAAAAATATTATATTTAACCATCTTTTACAAACATTCTTGCAAAATTTCAAGATGGTACTCCCATGCTATCATAGGGGAAAAAAATTCTGTGGGTAACTCTCTGGCTGACGCACGGGACATTTTGGCTCTTTTTTATACTCGTAAATTGAAAAGATTTATAAAACTAAGGTGAATCTAATAGTTATGTTTTCATTTTATATTATATTACTTGGTGACAAAGTTATATGGAAAAATAATTATTTTAACTAGGTCAAATATGCATTTATATCGTCTGATGCACAGGATACGGACGTGTCCTGTGCGTCTGACGATATAAATGCCTACATGACCTAGTTAAAATAATTATTTTTCCAGATAACTTTGTCACCAAGTAGAGCTATGAAAACAAAAGTAAAATTGCTAGATTGATAATGACTTTAGAATTCTAATTTAAGAGTACTAGAACAAAAGAGCTAAAATGTCTTGTGCTAAAAGCAGAGAATTGCCCATGTATGATTGTCTACACAATTTTTATATAAAAAAAATACAGGTTGTTAAAAAGCAATTTAAGTATTGAATGTAGCCCATTTGAGTGTAAAATACTGTTTACTAGTCATGTCATTTGTTACACTATTTAAAGAAAAAGGTGTCTTGTCGATTCCAGACTCAAAACTTGGTAAAAGTTTATCTCCTCAAACAACTATTTCAGTAAAGAATTTTTATGACAATGATGAAGTAAGCAGACAAATGCATGGGGAAAAGGACTATGTTTCTGAGGGGAAGGATGCTTTAGGTAAGACAGTTCATATACAAAAGAGACTAATTTTGGGAAACTTACGAGAAGTTAATTGGCTCTTCAAAGTTTGCAGAGTTGAGACCAAAAAACTGTAAGATTGCTGGTGTCAGTGTACACATTCTGTGTGTGTCTGCATAGCACACCATAATATTAAATTGATGATTGCTAGAGGTAATTTACATAAAATCAAACTACCTAAATCTGATAATCCTCTTACAACATATCATGAATACATGGCTAACATTACGTGCAATCCCCTCCAGCACAGTCATGGGTTTTAAACAACTATGAAAACTGTTCCAAAATTGATGATTTTAAAGAAGCTCTGATGGGATGTCTTGCAGAAGATATGAATGATGAAAAATATCATGTATAAACAATGGTTTACTGTTGATCGTTGCACCTTTGAGACCATTGCTAAACCACTTGAAGATTTTAAGCAAGAGTTTGGTAACCAAATAACACATCTAAAACGACAATAATTTTTTTTTTCTGAAAAGAATTGTCACTGGAAAAAAATGATTCTTTTAAAAGATCAAGTTAAAGAAGAAGTTAAAGTTTCTTTCCTTCCCCCCCCCCCCATTCAAAAAGACCATCAATATCATTCACATATCCAAGAAAAACAGACATTTTGACAGTTCCAAAAAACTTTATTTTGTGTTAATTGAATCCTATTACTGCAACAGGTTAAACATGCTAAGTCCCTGAAACAGAAGATAAGAGCTACAACAATGTTGCACCAGAAAAAAAATATACTGTTTTAAGATGGCTGCTTCATTGCAGCAATGTGGGAGTTTAACTTAGCAAACTTTTAGCATTAGAATGTAGGTAAACGATTTACTTTTGAAGTTCACCACCTTATATTGTTTACCTATTACAACCCTCAAGTTTAAATGATAATGTGCAAGAGTTATACAGAATTTACAAACATATAGAACAGATATTTTTATTACCATAGAATAGTAATAAAAGTTCTGTAACAGTTTGGAAAAAATGTTGCTATAAAATGGTTAATTTAACCAAATAAATAAAATATAACAAAATAAACACTGCTATTTTGTTTAGTAATTAAGCCAAACTTGCATAAATGGAAAATATTATTATTTTAGACATGAATTTATACTCAAATTACTTTTTAACATCAAATAGGTTTTTTTTTAAAGAAAATACACAAACCTACATACAGATATAAATTTTTTTGTTTATGATAAAATAAGAGTACCATCATGAAATTTGGTGAAAATGTTCCTAAGAGATAGCCAAATATAATATGTTTTTTTTTTTTCAAAAAAATTAAAAATTCAGTTTTTAAGTTTTTGATAAATGTATAAGCCAAATTTACAAAAAAAAATATTGTTTCAAGTAAGTTGATCATGTTACATATTCAATGAAAGACAGAAAAAAACTGAACAAAATGACACAAATACCAACCCTTTAGGTCAAATAGTTCCAAAGTTACAGCCATTTAAAAATTGTGAAACTATGCAACATTCGTGAATTTTTCAAAATTTAAAAAATTCGTAACTATGGTAGGAATCGACGATTTTTTTTTTAAAATCTCGCTGTTTTCATCTCAGAAGTAAGTTCAACACGAAGACAAAATATTATAACATTCCTAAACATTGAGTTGAAAAATCATTTTTTTATTGGTTGATTTCGTGTGGAATGACCCGAAAAGCACACGTTGAGTGACTCGTTAATTAGGCACGAAATGACCCCATTGTAGAAAATTAAGTATAGATGCTTCACAAGTGTGGTGAACATGCTGCAAATATATAGAGAACTTCTAAAAAAAACAAATAAACAAGCTTTTCTACAAACGAACTTGTTGGATAAACATAAAAAGTTGGAAGCCATATGGTGAATCAGAATTAAAGCCATGCTTAGTTAGCTTTAACAATTCAACACATCAAATTTTTCCATCAATTTTTTTAAAACACCCTAAAAAAATATTATAACACGCTAGATGTATACATTATATCTGTAAAGAGCAATAACTTAGCTGAATCTAAATTCAAGATATTAAAAAATACTACTCACTAGTGTAATATTCCAGTTCCCTTTGAAGCTTTGCCCTTTCAACATCTTTTACATTAAATGAAGCCATCAAATAAATAAGTCGAATAGCTTTTCGATTAAATTCATGAAAATGTTAACACCAACACGTGAAAAAATAAAATCTTAAAGCAAAATTTTTAATGTTTATGCATTATCACGACTCGACTGACGCAATCATTGCATTGCCATTGTTAAGCAGTGTTGCCAGACTGAAATTTACAAATTACCCTCCAACCCATACAAAAATACCCTCAAATACCCACAAACTCATATTTTATAGTGGCGCCACCTAGTGAGATTAATTAGCATTAAATATTTCAAGTATATAATATATTTCTTATTAAAGTAATAATATTAATTATTAATTTAATAATTTTTCATTGTTTTTTAAGGTTAATTATTAATGTAATAATTTATGAATTATTTTTTACGTTAATTATTAATTAACTAATTATTACTTTAAACGTAAAATTAATTGCCATTAATAAAATATTATTTGAATTTGTTTGGATAAAAAACAAAAAGAAACTAAAGTTTACTTTAAATCAAATGCGCCATTAGCAATTTCTTAAACATACACGATTCATGTATTATAAGTCGAATTGTAGCAAAATAAAATTTAGCAAATCTTAAAAATATGTTATTTTATTAAAATATTTGTTATTTTTAATTTGTCTTCTGTCAGCTCTGTAAATTTATACAATTACAAACTTACATAGTTTTCGGTTTTTATTGAAACTATTAAATATGAAACAGAATTCGGTAAATATATGTGATGCGATAATGACAGAAGTTAGAAAAAAATTACAAATATAGTAAAGAAATTATTCGATTGCATCATGCTTCTTATGTCGTTACTGAAATAATAAAGGGAAATAGTGTTCACTTCCGAATCAAGTTATTAAAGCATTTTAAACGTCAATATGTATTTTTCTTGCATTCTTAAGTTACAACTCTTTTTAAAAATAATAATCTTGCGGTTAAAATTGCATTATTTTTGTATTTGTCTACCATTTTCAACATCATTTCCAGATTAGTTGGTGCCTATCTGATGGCTATGTGGTTAGCGCTCTGGTCATGCATGCCAAAAGGTGCGGGGCTCGAATTCCGGATTAAGCATGATTTATTGTGGTTCGGAATCCACGTTAAGCTGTAGGTTCCGGCCTGATTGCTTAAAAATAGGTCATTGTGCATAAAAATAGGTCGTTGAGCGTATAACCCAACCAAATTGGTTGCATTTCTTCTATTTGTACAGCTTCCTTTGAACAAAATCAATTTGAAAGTAAATAATAATTTGCAGTCTTTTATCATTCATATAGTTAAGTTTAAATGACAAACGTAAGCAAATAACCATTACCAGAATATCTAAGAGAAAATTTCAATATTTTTTGGAAAGCAACTAATAATGTGTCGATGCATGTTTAAATAATTTTCTTGGCTATCTGTACATAATAATGAAAAAGTACATTTAATCTTACAATAATTTTATGAATAAAACAAGATGACAAAAAGTTTTTACATACTCTCTGTAAGTCAACAAAATCAAATTGAAAATAAATCATTATTTGCAGTAATTTATTATTCATTCTGTTAAGTTTTAAATGACAAGCGTTAGCAAATAACCAAAGAATGACTAAGGAAGAATTTTCAATATTATTTGAAAAGTTAGCCCAATTATTCGATAAAAATGGAAAGGAAAAGAGCCGAACCTAACAAATCATGTAAAAAATAAAGAATCGGTTTTCATCCCCCCTCTCCCCCCTTCGACGACGCGACCAGCACCAGTATTTTAACAAACAACCTAATACCCTTCCGTGGTTCTTTGTCCTGTTCCTCGAATTTTGCATGCGAGACAAAAAAAGAAGGGAGCGAGGGTCTAGGGGCCAGAAGCCAAACTGACCTAAAGGGATATTCGAGCTAAAGTGACCCCCTTACCATTTCAGTTACGTTAAGTTTTAGCCCGCGAATCTATTCAAGTATCGGCGCCAATGTCTCTTTGTGAAAAAACCCGAGGGTAAATAAGAAGGGAGAGGAAACGTAAAAATGGATGTAACCTAGCTAAAACGAATACTGCTGGGTAGGGGGTAAATTGAATTAATCTCGTGTTTCGTCGCCTGCTGGTGTTGTAATGAATTTTGTCTCTTCAACACAAGTTTCACATTATCAGATTACCCGAAAAAATACTTCCTCCATAGTATAAAAAAAAAAAAAAATACATCCCTTTTGAAAAAACCCTCAAATACCCTCATTTTCAAATTACCCTCCAAAATACCCGCCAACCTTTAAAATACCCGGTTTGCGGGTAATTACCCGCCAATTGGCAACACTGTTGTTAAGTGTAAAAACTTATGATGATACGTCTACATTCAAGTTGGAGAATTACGTATCATGACGTCTCAAACATAGGGAAAAGAGGAGATTTTCAGGGGAAAATGAGTTAGTAGGGAAAATTTGTAGAAAAACAAAAGTTCATATTTTGAATGAAGTGAAGTAATTATTAATTAGAAAGTGTGTTGGTTTGGAATCTAAAGGTAAACATATAGAATAAAGATAAATATATATATATATGCAGTGTGAAAATATATAATTCTTTGATTAATCCATTCATTGCTAAATTTATTTCTTCTGAGAACACAAGTTTCCTTTCTGCGAAATGACACATACTTTATATGGTGCAGTTGAAATAAAGATCGGAATTTCTATGATTTCATGAGGATATATGAGCAATTCTGCAAATTTTTTGCGTATGTTTTTGTTGATGGTTGGCCTTGATTGAATAGAATTCACACTTTCACTTGCATAATTAAAGGGCATTGTTGAGAACAAAATATACATTTCTAAACAAATGCGCAATGCAGGGTAAGAAAAAAATCTAGCCTGAATTAAAAAAAAATTACTCTGAAATTTTTTTTATAGTGATTGATATATGATACATTTCTTATGAACGCATCAATAACCTTAATCAAGTTCAATGGTGGTCTCCCAGTGTTCTAACCAGGGGTGCCAATCCCCCCCAAGATCCATGACGCACCCCCCACACCGTTCCCAAATTCGAAAATCCACCCCTCCCCATTTTTAATTTGCCGGATTTATAATATTCCTAAATTTTTCATTCTAAAAGATGTAATCATTATATTATGTTTATCAAATGAAAACTAATGATGAGATGACGACCTTATTATATACGTTTTATTTATTTGGAAATCTTGCTACAAAATTTTTAAAGTCGAAAAGGTCACTATCCTAATTTCTTAAACAAAGGCTTACAAATTAGAACAACATCTCGTCTATATTGAACTGTCTTGTTTGCGGTGCATAATTTCGATAAATGTAGAAAATATAAAGTGATTTAAAATATGTATTGTGTTAAAATTTATAAGAAAAGGAAATAAATATGGGGATTAGTGCATTTTTCATTCTTTTATTACGTACTTTATTAACCTTTTCCAAAGAAATGAAAATCGAAAATATCTTACTTTTATGAATAAAACGAAGTTCTGAAAGTTATATACGAAATACACATGTATGGTAAAGCATTTTCGCCTATGGATACTGACAATTTATTCACTCTATGTTTGGTTAAAAATAATTTTATAAAGTTTGTGATGACCATTTCTGCATTTGAAATAGATAAAATATACATATTTTTCTGAGCATAAAACCATGAAATTCTACTACTTTGTATAAATCGTAAATTATTTTAACAATATGTATTTTTTTAATAAAATGCATGTAATCTAGATGATCTTGGGTAAAATTCTCTAAAAAAAAAAGGTTCATGGGCTTCTTTTTATGGATTTTAAGCTATCAAAATATAAAATTAATAAATAATTGTTAATTAATATTTCATTTAGAAATCTAATCAACATAAAAAAACCCCTAAATTTGAAAAAAAAAACAAGTCATAAACCTCACTGAAAATAATCCAAAGGGCGTTCATACTCTAAACGACTTTCTTAAAAGGGAAAGTGTTATATACCAATAGGGTAGCATGCACATGCAAGACAGCAAGGGTTTTTATTAAAACCTTTAATTTTCCAAAATATTTTTTTTGTACACAATGTCCAATTTAAAATCCATTATATATAATAGGCATAAAGTTTTTTATATCCAGTGAATTTTGCCGCTTTTCTCCAGTTTTAAATTTTTTTTAATAAATGAGCGATGGTGGGGATGCATGTGTACTTCCTTTACTTAAAAGAGCCTTTTCAAAAATCAACATTCTTACCCTAACACCTTGATAGTCGTAACACCAGCCAATTTTTTTATCGGAATCAATTGCTTGTTTGCCGTTTTAAGATCAAAAAACGAAATTTCTATACTCATTCATTTCTTAGTAAAGCTAGAGGTTCACAATTAAGATCCTTTCAATGGTGTTGTAAAAATTACAAGAAAAAAAGAAAGAACTGAAAGTGCCAGAGAATACAATTTTGTTTTTCAAAAATGCTATTTACTAGGATTTTGGTTCGCGTTTCATTAATAACCATTCAAATATGACGTCTGGAAATCATCTATTACAAATAAACATCATTGGTTTAAGCATTGGATGACTCGTAATTAGCCACAAACTCGTATCAGTTCAATTCTAATGAAGGATGTGTAAGAAAGAAGCCTGTGAGACCTCTTTAGTTTATTTCAACTATGAAGAGGGATGGGGTCTGATTTATGTGTTATATATTTGGTGGTTGATGGATACAGTAAAGTGAAGTCTCTAGTCAAGAAAGCGAACACCAATCCTCCTTCGCCACAACCCTGGTTATGTATAGAATTTTAATTGCGTCAAGATTCAAAAGTAGTTGCCTGCAATATAAAATTTCGTATTCCTCCTCCCCCCCCCCCCCCTACGACGTTCATGTAATTAGGAGGACCTATTAGTAGTCGACCTCTCAAAAAAATTATCAGATTCTCCCCCTCCCCCCCCTTCCGAGAACACACAGCCTCAATTTGAGATTTTTCTAATTCTTTAATTTTTATGTCTTTGTTCACTTTAGAAGGATGGAGCTCCAAGAAGGCGGTCCCTCACGACTCTGAGAATGTAAAGGGTACACCATGATTTAAGGATCAGACTTTAAGTATATTGCTACCTGATAAAATGTAGGACCTTCACCCTTATTGACCACACTGATACTGTTACATACTAATTGCTAGATCCCCCTCCTCAGTTTTCAAAGACACTGTTATTGAAAGCAATGACACCCCAAATCTTAATGATGCTAAATCGTAGACCCCCCCCCAAAAAAAAAAATCTGAATTAAATTGTTACATACTAAATTGCCCCCCTCCCATTTTTAAAGATACTATTGCATAATAATGATAGGATTCCCCCCCCCCCAGGTTTTAAAGATAATGTCACATACTGAATAGAACCCTCCCCCCCCCCCCCTCTACAAAATATTATTGTTTTGTTTCATTTATCTCATTTTTTTGCGATAAATCCTAAAATTTTCCATTTTCTTATCCCCCCCCCCCTAAAATTTTAATGATGCAGTTTGCGTCACGAAACCCCCCTGTAAGTACCTCTGGTTGTAACTAAACTTACTTTTCCATCAGAGGGGTGTTGGTATGGGTGTTTGTAAATGTATGTTGGCTTGTCTAATGACGAATGTTTCGGCGCATTATAGCCCTCGTGTTGCTGACGGCGCCAGATAATCTGAAAACAACCAACCAACCATCAGATGGGTACTAGTTGGTGCAGTTGTCGCCAAGCCTAAATATCTACACATTTAAATGATGCCAAGATTCCCACGGTAATAGAAAATCAATAAAAGTGCTTAATATTTTTTAACTTGTTTTCGAGGCCTTAAAAAAGGCAAAGAAGTCCTTAAAAGTACTTGTGAAAATGCTTAGAGTTCCCTAAAAGTCCTTAATTTTTACTGATGTTGTGTGCTCGATGGCAATATTTATAAAAATTCAACTTTTATTTGCTCATTCTCTCAAGACTACCACTTATCCAGGCGGCTACGGAATTGCCTGATGTATTTGTATTTCGCATACGTTAACTTGTATGTTTTTTTTGGTTTTTTTTAGCAGAAGCATTTTAAGAGTACTACGGCTGAAAAGGGCACATTTAATGTACTATGGGCAAAGTACAGTGCATATGAAAACTGGATTGCAACATCATCAAAAACTGTTCATAAGGCAAAATGCAAATCGTGCATAAAAGATTTTGATATTAGCGCTAGTTGCAAAGCAGCTATAAAACTACACATTAAAGACATGCCTGAAAACAAATTTTTGAAGGTCCTTAAAAATTATTATTTAAGTCCTTAAAAGTCCTTGAAAAGCCCTTGATTTTCATTCTGTGATTTCAGTTGGAACCCTAGATGTTTAAATGTCTCGCCAACTCTAAATGTTTACTGTTTGCTATAAGAATTATAAATGTTTTGAAGGTTGTTAGTTATGATGAGTTATCACTGATTTGGCGGTTTTTATCTGGTACCCGCCTAACGGAAGACTACCCTTAAACTATGTTGATTGGGAACTGCAAAAAAAATAATTGGGTTCTTGCATAGTATCCTGTCGACTGTGATAGGTTGTTGCATGTTCAAACCAAATCCTGTTGATGGTTAGAACAGTTCTAACCACCTGGCCTAATCAGAGGCTCGGCTCGAACCAGCATTGAGCCTTTCCATGGAATGCCTCTGCGGGGGACTGAATAGCTTACTTTACATTTTAAACTACAGTGTAGCGAAATGAATACAGTATATTCTAATTTGATTTCTTTGTCTAACAGCCCAATTTTCAGAACATTATGTTCTTTGATTCCATAGTTTAGTTATTTAATTAAAACCCAAAGAACTCAAAATAAGAAAGAAATGTTGTAATCCAGTCATTGAGGAAACACTTTCCTGTTGCTAACTATTATTTGAATAAGCTTCTTAATAAAATACAACCTATAACAACAGTATTTTTAATATAAATTCTTTATATGCATTGCCAATTTTTATGTTCTTTTTGCTAGTTATTGAGCTCAAATCGAGTTTTCACAGTGTTTGATCACTACGAACGAAGCATCTATTTCGAACTGCTTACAAACTTTTTTTTTTGCCACTAAAACTTGATTGAATTCTTTGTCATTCACAATGATTCTATTTTCAAAGATTAAGCTCGATTGAATGACGGCAAGTGGGTTAATTTGCACTCTGAAGATTTTGCTTCCTCAACCTAAATAGGGGAAGGTTTCAGACATTAAATGTCGCTGAATTGAACATATTCTAATTAAGTTGGTATCTGAATAATAAAACGTGAATAAAATCTGATAAGTCTGACAAAAGACAATAGAAACATGTATAACAGGGAACTTTTCGTGACAGTGATAACCCTAAAAACTTGATACAACACAACCTTATCAACAAAAAAACTATCAAATTTCATTGCGATTGGTGGATAGGAAGTTGGTTTATTTGTATTAAAAAAATAGGAGTGTGTGTGATTTGATAGAATGCATTGTCATCGACATGCAATCTATCTGCTAGGTTTCAGCTCAATTGGATGATGGCAAATAGATTAATTAGCCATCCACAGATTTATACGCCACATTCAAACTACTAAAATCGAAGTTAATATAAAGGATTTAAAAACAGGTAAAATTTTTTTGCACAAGAAAGTGCAAATAAATCATGAGCAGTTACCTGTCCATAGATTTTTTTTGTTTTGCTAGACTAGTATAAATATATATATATATATATATATATATATATATATATATATATATATATATATATATATATATATATATATATATATATATATATATATAAGCCTTTAATTTGTATAGTATTGTTAAAATTTTAATTTATCGTCTTGATGTCTTTTTTTTTGTTGGCAATGCAAATTAACGAAATGCAATGAATTATAGTCTTCCAATGTACATGTGTCAGGGAATATTATAAATACTGTATTAAAAAAAGTTTAGGAAAATATTGTTAAATAACATCAACAACAAAATTTGAAATGTAGGTTGGTTTTTTATTGTCTTAATGTGCTTTAGTTCAATTTACTTTATTAGATAGTAATTAACAGCATTTCATACTACCTTTACCAGTTTCTTTCACAAATGAAGAGACATAATGCAATGAAACAATAATAAGTTCTGTATTGTGGAACTGGATACTAAAAAACTTCAAGAGCCTTTTTTTTTTTTTTTTAAATAAAGGTATTATTTTCTAAGACTTTTTAAATATTTTTGTTGATTTGGCTGCATCACCGCATTATACAGTTAATACGAACAGGAGTATGCTGATTTGAAAACAGTTATATTTTATTTATTTTAGGAGCCTGTATAATCCAAATCCAGTGTAAAGCTGTTAGTATTTAAAATACTTTCTACTTGTGTAATATTGTCCACCTAATGACTGTATGGTTAACACTTTGACCTCAAATGCCGGGTTCGAATCCTGGGTTATATGCATGGATGTTCATCGTGTTTCGGAATGCACATTAAGCTGTAGGTCCCTGCCTGATTATCCGTGATTGGGCATAAAAATAGGTCGTTGACGTACAAACAAGACTTGCATAATATCTTCCTTTAAAACATCAACTTCATTTGATTTATTTTTGCCCACTTTCATTAGACAGCAATAAATCATTAATTAACCTCTCACCATATTTGATGTTGTATTTTTATCTTTCAGAGTTTTTGACCTTTTACTAAAGCAAAAAAATGTAGCTTTAAGTTCATGTTCCCAAAGACCATTTGGCAACGTCTTGTGGAAATAATAACTTTTAATATGGCATCATATCTACCGGACACTGATAGTGAAGATGAGCTGCCACCTGGTTGGGAGGAGAGGGCAACGTTGGATGGAAAAGTTTACTATGCAAAGTAAGATATTTTGTAGCTTAATGTTAAAAACAGTTAAAGATGGAGTGTATGGACTTTCCTTTATTCTGGATTTGTGTTAGTATATTCTTTAATTTTATTCTTTATCTGTTAAATGTTTCTAACGGCTTACTTTTTCATTTGAATTTATTGAGAAAATATATATTTGATTATTTTTTTATATTTTAAGTTTTCCTTATAAGGAGTGTATTTTGTTAAATTTGCATATAGTAATATATAAATTGGGTATAAAAAAAAAAAAAAAAAAAAAATCATGAATGGATTTTTTCAAATTGATTTGGATTAAAGTTTTTTTGTTTTAATAATAGTACATAAATTAAAACTTCTCAACATATAATTTAAAAAGAATTAGATATTTTTTATTAAGTCTGATCCATTAAAAACTTTTATATTTCTAGCTGTGCTGTATTTAATACATTTTAGATGCTTATCCAGAATTTTGAGTGTTGAAATAGTGTCAATTATCATTCTCAATAATAAAACATAAATAATATTTTATAACATTCTTGAAAATTGTAGTTTTTATTATTATTTTAATTTTTTGTTTTTCCTGTACTATAAATATCTTACTGAAGTCTTCTAGTAACTTTTAAAGTACGAAATAAAAGTTTACTTTATTCAGGCATAAAGTGAAAAATTCCTGCTGGTGATGGTTCATCTCGCAAATGTATATGAACAATTTCCACAATGTTTAGGTTGACTAATTTGTACATATGAAGTTTATGTTTATCAATGGTACATTTATATTCAGTGTTTCTATTATCAAACATTCCCAGAAGCACTATATTGATTTTGTTTAATATTGAAACTCTTGTAATCTCTTCCTCCTCCCAGATATACATTCAAGAATTATGGAGAAAACAAAAGTCTTTACAAAGTTTTTTATAACTATTTTTGTTGCAAGCTTATATATTAATTTGGCCAAAAAGAAATAAAGGTTTGTTTCCTGTAACATGGAGAAAAATATTAAGGTAGGTAGGTAGGAAAAAGTTTTTTTTTTGCTAAATATTTTTAGCAAATACGAAAAAAATAAATATTATTGGAGTATTTATGTGCAAGATTTAAAATTGATCAGTGATGTTAAATACTTGGGTATATATATTTTTTTTGTGGGTCAATATCCTGGGTATATACCCAGGTATATACTGAAATTGGGTATTTTTGTGGGTATTTATAATTTTTCTCTAGATTTAACTGCTCGTTACATGATAATCAATTAATTGCTTTAACGGATGATTTTTATATAATTAAATTTTTTTTAAAGTAAAAAAAAACCAAAAAAAACCTAAGGGTCGAAATTTTTGTATTGTAATTTTAGGGTAAGTAGGGTTTCAGGAAACTAACTTTTTTTTTTCTTTGGTCAACATCACAACATCTTTTTCTCCATTTTTAAACTTGTAAATTTGAACATATTGAGATTTAATCTTAGAGATCTGAATTACTTGATGTTAAAGCTTCGAGATCTGAACATCTTGTGATTCAAACTGAGAAATCTTAAATATTTTGAGATTTTATTGTTTGTTTTTCTTATTAATTGATTTGACGTATAATGGTGTTTTCTATTATTTGTAAATTTTTCAATTAATGCTCTATTCTCAGTCATGTTACCAAAAGCACACAATGGTCTCACCCAAGAACAGGAAAGAAGAAAACAGTATCAGGAGGTAAGTATTATGTTTTGTTGTTGAGAAATATTGTAAAATCAGTATTATAATTGATTTTTAGTTTTATTTGTAGTCATCCTGAGATTTTAAATTTGAATTAGTTCAAACAATTTTAATTTTAGTTCATGTCTTGATATGATTATATATTTCAATATTGTAAAAAAGTTTTTGTATGAAATAACTTACTTTAACCTAATAAACTTAACATTTTTATTTGTATTTTTTCTATCTTGGATCATTTTAACAACAACACTTCCTCAATGAACTTAAGTTCAAAAACAATGTTTCATTTTTATTGTTTGTTTAAAGTATTGCATAATTATTATGTACAATTTATTTAAGTTTTTACTTTACTCAAAACTTTCTATTAAGAAGACATGTCAATAGCTTGATGTTAACCCTAGATAATTAAATATTAGTGTGTTATTTAAAACTAAAGAAATTTCCAATTTAGTGTATTACAGATGTTCCCATAGCGGCATTGGTAGAATTTGAAAACACATTTCTGTGTCCTTATTTTGGGGGGGGGGGGGGGCTTGTTTCTTAATGAAGTTGGCCTACTTTAGAAGCTGGAAAGTTATTTTCCTCTCCTGTAAAATTTTTAATCTACCGTATGTCCACTTTTAATATCAAGCTGAATGCTAAGATGATTGAAAAATTATATGTTAGGATAGTTGAAGTATATAACCACTAATTTTGATAGAATTTACTTTAATTGCAAAGTCAGTTTGAAGATTAGCTAAGCTTAGCTTGTCTCTCTCTTACCTATTTATGTACAAACCATTTCTGTCATAACCACTAAGCTTTTCTGTCTCATTTTTTTAACAACTATAATGGATACATAGATACTTTGCTTTAAACTGCCAAATGTGTATAATAAATTGTTAACTGTACATCATGTGAAGAGATAATTTGAATTTTCTTTTTTAAATTGCCATTTTCTACTTTCTTCATTGAATCTATCTTTCATTCATTCATTTACTAATTTCTTCCATTTTTTTTTTATTATTAGAATTGCCACATGGATGGGAGAAGAAAGTAACTGAAGATGGAGTTGTATTTTATGTTGAGTAAGTTTTTAATTGGATTTGAATTTTTTTTGTTGATAATAATATGTATTTTCGTATGGTAATTTACTGATGCAATTTTATGCTCACACCACAAATTCTATTTTGCTGTGTTTTTATGTGCTATGCATTTTAATCTAATAAGATTTTATTGCCTGATCAGTTATAAGGCTGTCATTGATATGAATGACACTGCAATTAAGTCATTACCATCCTTACATACCAAATAGGAAGGTTAGGCAGCTGCTAGGCTTGGGCAATGCATTGGACAAAACCGGTGTGAAATCAACATCGTCAAACCAGTGTCACTATTTTCACAAAACCAATACATCACAGTGTTTTTGAACGAATCAAAGCGTGCACGATGTTTGCCAATTTCTTCATGATAGAAGAATCTTGATGTCATGATCCACCCTATATTCAAGCGCGATATTTATAAGACTATATAGAAACGTAGTAAAACAGTTTACATTGCACCGTTTGGGACGATTTCCATTTGCTGCCCGATACTTCATCAGCAAAAACCGCATCGTGATAATCATAGCCACCTTCCGTATGTGCGACGTTTCCAAGATTGTATAGAAATGAAGCCCCACAGACAGTATCGTGTATTACCAACATCGTGCACTTATTCACTTAATATATGTTGCATTCGCTTTTGCACCCCCTGGCTTTTGAAATTTAAAATAAACTTGGAAAAAAGTTCACATTTCAAAGGAAAAAAAGCATGTATGGCATTTGGAAATTATAGTTAAATTTTACAATGCTTTTTTTTATGTCTCGTGTTTATTTCCTATTTCGTTTTTACAGCCATGTATTGAAATTCTGAGGTGGTTTTTAGGCGCCAGTAGTCTAGTAATATTGGAGATTCGAGAAAAGAAGTATTCTTTTTATTGTTTGAAAATTTTTATGTTGTTCTCTCAACTCTTGGAAAACGTTTTGATTTTTATTTAATAGTCATCAGACATAAGACCTTGGTATCTATTTTTGGAATTCAAATGAGCATTTCCCACACTTTTTGTGTTTCATTTTTGATTTTTTTTTTTTTTTTTTTTGATTTCTTAAACTTGGAAGAAATAAAATATAACACTTTTGTATTTTGAAATCTTTTACATTAACTTCAGGATTTTTTTTTTATCTAACGATTTTACCTTTTGAGAGCTTTGCTTTATTTATGAACGCTAGGGGATTGCGGTATTCTGGCGCGGTAATTTCTATCTAGTTCTTACCCAGTTAAGATTATCTAGTTATTTATTACTATGAGCTGTTTGTTATATCTGTCAAAGTCAATATGAACTAGTGCATGGACTGATCACAGTTGCTTCTCTAGTTTGATTGCTTGAATTCTTATAAACGATTTTTTTTCCATTTACGTTGAAGGATTTTCTCTTTTGACTGGTAAGTAAATAAATGTTTTATAATTTTTTTTCAGTTAGTATATTTTGAATAAAGTTTATTTATTTACATAAGATTAATTACTCAATCCAACATTTGATTTTCTATTTCTTGATGTTCCTTAATTGCTAAGCATAAAAGTTTTTTTTATTTTAATGAAAAAGTTGTGTAGATAGGGGGCTTGAAAAATGATTTGCTTAAAGACTCCATTTGATTACGTTACGCCGGTGTCCTTGATATGTCCGGTTCACAATTCCAAGCACAACTTTCGGCTATATAGCGTGTTATGAAAACATTGTTTTGCAGTATTTTGTAAAATAAAATATAGTTAACATCGTGATGTATCGTGACATCATGATGTTTTCTTCCCGATATATGGTGATACACAAATGTTAACATCGCCCAGGCCTAGCAGCTGCAAGTTCTATGTATTTTGAAAGCAATGAATAAGATTATTTAAGTTTTTAGGTGTAAAAATGCAATGAGAGAAACACATTTTTAGGAATACTTTCATACTGCTTCATATGCAGTTTATTTGAGGTTTATATCTATGACTTTTAATAATTAAATTTTGATAGCTCCTCATAGTACTTTGGACTTCTTTATGGTCTACGAGTCAGAAACTACTGGAGTAGTGGAATCTATGAGTTTTAATAATTAATAATTACATCTATGAGTTTTAATAATTAAATCTTGATAGCTCCTCATACTACTTTTGACCTCTTTATGGCCCATGAGTCAGGAACTACTGGCGTAGGAGAATCTGTTGTACCTTAGTCTTTTATCATTTTCAGTACTCATTGGGGCCCTTTTTAAGGAAGTTAACTATGATTGATGGTGACAATCCCTAATGGCATGCTACCAAATAATAATTTTAACTTTAAAAAAAAAATTGTAAATAATATGGGATCAAGGCACATTTTATGCAAGGTGCAACATGTTTCCATGCATTATTCACTTCTTTTAATGGAATGATTAATGAATGTTTCAAAACATATTTTTACATGGTTCACAATATCCTTAAAAACTTGTTAAAAACTAAAACTAGTTTGGATCCCTCTTTTATTAATGGAGTTGTTGCTTGGAGTAGCCTCACTTCCAGGAAGACTTTACTTCTTTTTACTTCAAATGTTGATAGACTTTCGTTACACTCACACACAAAAAAGTTGTCTCATACATTTAAATTACATAATTATTTATCAGGCAGTTATTGAAAACTCTTATTTTCAGTCATATCAACCATAAGACCACTTACACTGATCCGAGATTAGCATTTGCTGTGGAGGAAAAGGAATCTCCTACCGATATTCGACAACGGTTTGATGCCAGCACCCTGGCATTGCAAATTCTCCATGGCAGAGATTTAGGAGGAAAAGTGGCTATCGTTACTGGGGCTAATTGTGGTATAGGTGTGTAAAAATGCTTATATCTTCTTTTAATTATATTACTAATGTTTGATAGATTCAAAATTGAAGGAAATTTTTTTTAACTTTAAGTTGTGTTAACCCTAAAATGTAAGCAAGAAAGTAGCAACAATAAAGTGAGCACACAATTAGGAACAATTAAAAAATTCGTAAAATAACTTTATTTCTATTTTTTCAGAAGTAGACAACAGTTTTGAATATTTTACACTTTTATTTTATAACTACCATTTTATAATTTTGGTTGTTTCATTTGTGAAATTGTAATTAAATTGAGATTTATATTATAATTTGCCATTAATTTACCATTGCACTCTGTTAAAAACAAAGAAATTTCCTACTTTTTTAGTCCTTCACTTATAGTTGATTAAATTCGGCAACTAATAAGACATGAATAATAATTTTCATATAGTGGTAGTATGAATTCGATCTATTTAAAATATATAATATTTTAATGATTTGTAAGATGTAAGTAATAGAAAATAAATGTTTTAATTCTGTAAAAAATTGTGTTACTTTAATATAGAGGTATATTTCGATGTTTAACTCTATATTAGTCCTCATATATTTACTTTTACCTTACCACTCTAGAAGCTAACTAAAATATATGTTGACAGTCAAAGTTAAGTGCATGCCTCGTTTGGTTTTGTGAAACAAAGTTGTTGAGTTTATATTTATCTATGAATATCCTTGATTGAAGAAAGAAATACTGCCTCCTATATTTCCCCCATAACTTTATCGCCTTATAGGGAAATGATTATTCACTTTTGCAGTATTGTGAAAATTCAAATTTCTGGTTTAGTTTTGGGTTTAATATTTGTGTGTGATGATTTCGATTTTCAATCTTGAAGCAGTCCTGTTTATTTTATAGGTTTTGAAACAGCTAAGGCATTGGCTTACCATGGATGTGAGGTTTACTTTGCATGCAGGGACAGAGATAAAGCGATGGAAGCAATAGCTCAGATTTGTAAAGAGAGGGTAAAATATTTTCCTTATAAATTATCAGTTTCTGATGTTCTTCTCTTTTGTTATATGCTCTATCTTTATCTTACTAAAATTCTTCCCCTGCAGATACATACTACATAAATAAATAGTTTATAATATAATCATAAGAGACGAGAAATGTTTTATTTAAGTAAAATATGTTTATTCCAAAATATAAATTCGATAATTCTCCTACTCATTGGAGACTAAATGAAAAACTTACAAGCATCAATTAATAATTTGTTTAACTTTTTTTATTACAATGTAGTTTTTATTTTATCATATCTATGGTAAATCCATTGATGCTATTCGTTGAATGCTGAAATAGCAATCATTATGATGGTATTTTGGAGTCCCTCAAGATATACTAAGTTTTGATGATAAAAATATTTTTTATTTTTATGACTTTAAAATTGTTCTTTAGTTCCATGATATGATAGGTCAAGAAAATAAAAACTATATTATTGGTACATTTCTGTTTGCATTAAAAATATATTTTTTACTGACACAATGTAAAAAAAAATAAAAAAAATAAAAAATCTGCTAATTAACATTTCAGATGTATAATATTTATTAAAGACAATTTTCTTTTTGTTGTATCTTTAAAATTAATTGTTCATCTGTCTCTATAAAATATCTGAACTGTCTTACTTTGTAAATGCTAGTTGAAATGTTGCATAGTATTTATATTAATTATGTTTTTGCTACATTGTATAGCGAACCTTTTGAGTTACCTTAAGCGTGTTTTCATTGTGGTTTTAAAGAAATATGAGTAGTTCAAAAAGTCTCCTTATTAAATCTTTCTAAGAACTTTTAAATATAATTATCAGAGTGAATATTTGTGAATTTTAAAAAAAAGTATATAAATCTCATTAGAAATAACTAAATGTTCTGAATTTTTAGCCAAATTCAACTCTTCATTTTTTGCCTCTGGACTTAGCAAGTTTGAAAAGCGTATCCGAATTCTGCACCAAATTTGAACGAGAAAAAAAGTAATTATTTTTTGTTATGATTTTAATCTATGACAACTTAAATTATTTCTATATTTGGTTCCTTTTAGCAAAATAAATTAAACGATACTTTATAGGCCTTCGTTTTAGACAACTTCTGCAACTTTCACAATGATTTTTATTTTGCACCAGGGACACTGAAAATCAACTTTTAGTTTTCAAAGAGATCTCAAAATATAAACCACATACATGTTTATTAATTATGATTATGCATGCTTTTTTTTTTTTTTAGATCTATCCATATGTTAATATTAAATGCTGGTGTGTTTGGTCTGCCCCACTCTCTCACTGAAGATGGTTTTGAGAAGACATTCCAAGTGAATCATTTGGGTCACTTTTACATGGTGAAGTTGTTGACGCCTCTGCTCATCAAATCTGCACCTTGCAGGATAGTGGTGCTCTCATCAGAAAGTCACAGGTAACTTGTGTTTAATATACAAAATATTGCATACTTAGCTTAAATTTAAGAACGACATACTTAGCATTACAAGAGTAGATTATTGCGAGTATATTAACGAATTTAGTTTTTGAGAAAATATGGATAAATCCTTTTCTTATCAAGGTGTTTGATTTTAAATAATTTTGTAATACTAGTATGTTAAGTTTTTTCTTAAATTTAAAGTTGCAATATTTTGCAGAGTGGACATAGAATCTGGAAATCAGAGATATCTCAAGGAGTTTTCTGATTCTTGAAACAACCAGGGAAATATTAAGGAATTTTTTTAAGTTTCACAAAAATCAGAGAAATTTTGTATCAATGTTCTGAAGGCACGTTTCCCTGTTCATCTGTATTTTGGCCCATTTACCCAGAGAATTGTGGTAATCGATAATTTCATTACTTCATTACCTTGCATTTCAGAACTTTTCATTACCTGCAAAACTATTAAAAAAAATTTACATTTCTTTTTGGTATATATGTTGTACTTGATTAGGGTGTCTACACGTCTAGAAAAGTTTAGGAAATCTGAAAAAAAGTTTGCGGTAAAATCAGGGAATTTTTCAGAAATTTATCAGATAATTATCTGGGAAATTTTTTTCCTGAATTTTGTGGTCACTCTGTTTTGTGTGTTTAAATGAAATTTCTTTGGTTTTATAATGGGTATGGTGCTATCTATTACCGCCTACAAGCACTTGAAAATATGTTCACAATAGCATGAACGTCATAATTCATTAGGACTTTAATATTGTTATGTATTTATTTCAATGAATAAAAATATTGTTTATTTGTTTATTTAATATCAGATTGGAAATAGCAAATAAAACAACTTTAGAAATTCTCCTATTTCTTATATTATTATAAATTGAGAGTGAATCTTTGTTTAAAAATATATTTCTGGATTTAACTGGAGTTAAATGTCACTTTAATGATTAACTTGAATGAATTATAAATAGGTTTTATTTTAATATCTTGTTATTCTATGAAGTTTACTATTATTTCACCACACTTAACAGGCTTTTAGATCTAATATGAATTGTTTATAAGTAGACTTTTCAATATAATTTAATTTCTATAATAGTGTTTGAATTTTCTTTATCTCGTACATTTTAATTATTGCATTTTGAGATATTTAAAAAAGTATATATTTTTTAATTTATCATCTATATATAATGCAATCATTCAATTTCTTTTACTGAATCAATCACTGAATTTGCATGTCCTTGATCAATTTCAGAATGTGAATTCTGCACAGAAACTTAGTTACGTTAAAAAACATCAGTAAAAATGCTTCAAAAACTATATTTGAAACAATAAGTTGTATAAGTATGACTCTTTTGCTATTTTATTTTTTATGTAAATTATATATGCATTAAAATGAGATACCTTCCAGGCAGTCTTTTATTTCCAAAGATAACATCTCAGAAGATCGCCTGTCTCCTAAGACAAGCAATGGCTTTTTCTCAATAATTGCTTACAATGATTCCAAGCTGTGCAACATATTGTTTTCCAATGAACTGAACAAACGCCTGTCATCCAAGAATGTGCTCTCAAATGCAGTGCATCCTGGGAATCTTGTCAGCAGCTACTTATCACGCAATTGGTGGTTGTACAGATTGCTCTTTGCCTTTGTTAGGCCTTTTACAAAATCTTTAGTAAGTGAAACTAAGTTGCAAAACTAAATTTGTAAATATATTATTAATAATTTTTACTCTCATAGTCGTTATTTTAAAGAAAATAAAAGTTATCTTGACAGAAACAGTGTATCTGAGAAGAAAAGTATTTGCATATATCATTTTTTAGAATGACTATTATTTAAACATAGTGAAAGTTATTTTAAATAAGCTTTTGTTATTAAAAAGCCACTAAGAAACTAAAAATGAATGGTACAACACATTACTAATATTTATAGCAATAAAGGCTGTAGATAAAAAATTAACCTGATAATATTTATTACACTTTTTTTTGTAATTAATCCACTTAAATTAACAAGACTCTTTGAGTGCGCAATTGAATTCCCCGAGTTCATCAATCTTGAGCAAACTTCACTAATAAGTGAAACTTTTTTTAATGTTGTTAATTAAATAGTATAAAAGAATCAAAAGGTCAGATTGTTGTGTAGTGAGAATTTGGAATATGATCATTATACTCTTTCTTTTAGGACATTAACTTTTCTGCATCTAATTAATTATAGTAATAAAATATTAATGGTGATATCAATATGAAATGCTTCTGTTTCACTGCTTGGTTTGCTTTTACTGTGACCTAAAGACTTATCTATATTTTCCGAGTCAGTGTGTCAGTTGAAGTCACAGGTTAATTGATGCAAATGACTAGCGCCTTTTTCATGCCAATCACCGGAGAAACCAGTTTGTCACTGGCGAGAGGATGGGTGGCAGCTCCAGTAGATACAAATTTTTTCTATTTGCTGGCACATTAACTCCTATTACTGGTGCTCTTCTTTGATCATCGACTGATGGAGTAATTCTCGCTCAATGCCTGGATTTTTCTAAATGCTGGCCCTGTTAAAACAGAAAAGAGGTCTAATTACTGTGTAGCATTGACCTTAAAATCAACTTGCTAACTGGCTTGTCAATCATTGGCAATTTGTTAATCAGTTTTAAGAATGGTTACTTTGAAGCTTAAGTTGATCTTGCAAAAGCTATATATTATTGGAATATCATTGCAAAAAAAAATTATTTTATAGTTACATAAGAAACTTGCATGCATAATGGGCCTTATGCTTTTGATAAAAACTGATCGATATCAACTATATTTTGTTACTCATATTGAGTTTTTGGAAAGTAATACTTTTTCAAATGAGGTAAAATGCTTATTTGACGAGTGCGATAGTAGGAGTCAAATAATTTAAAGCGTTTCAAAAAGTATTTTCCCACATGTTGCATATAATATTTTTTATATAATCACGCTAATATATAATTATACAAAAAAAAAATATTTTTAATGATGATGTTGGCAACTCTAGTCAATGAATTTCTTGTCATTTTAATGCTAAGACTATGTAATATTTGAGCACGAGGCGTGCGAGAAAGTACTTTTTCACACTAGTGCGAAAAAGTTACTTTCCTTCACTCCTTGTGAAAAAGTGATACTTTCGCTACAGTTTTTGATTCAAAATGATTAAAATTTCAATTTTTTTGCACTAATAAAAAAATATCAGTAATGGGATATTTTTTCTGAGATGGAGACATCATGAATACTATCTCCTCATAAATTGATTTGTTGTTGTTGTTGCTGCTAGGCTCAGGCAGCTTCCACTACAGTGTATTGTGCTGCTGCACATGAACTAGAAGGAGTCGGAGGAATGTACTTCAACAACTGCTTCCGATGTAGACCCTCCAAAGCGGCAGAAGATGAGGCTCTAGCGAAACTGCTGTGGGATATCAGCGAGGGGATGATTAATCGAGCCACTGTGACCAAATCATGCAACAGCAATGTTGCTGATCATGACGGATCTGATTGAACTGATTTTGTCCGAGAGGCGACTGCAATTTTTGGACCCCATCGAACATCATTCTCAATTTTTCATAGAAATTGGAGAAAAGTGAGTAGATTACGAATCCACTGGTCTGCCGTGGCGAAAATGGCCGAAACTGATAAAAAATCGACTTGGAATGAGTTGAACTAAAATCCGATTACCAAATATGTCATAACTTGCCAAAAAGAGAACAAACTTTTTCGTCTGGCAACCCACTGTATTTTGATTTTCAATGAGAAAAAGCCCAAACGATTTCTGATCTCTCGCTCAGAAAACTTGTATCTTTTAAAAGTAAGCCAAATTGGCGACATCAGTTACGTCATCAGTGACGTAATGTTTATTGCCAATTTGGTTCATTTGTGAAAGATGCAAGTAAGCCATCGCCACACATCTGAATCGTCTGCAACCTTCTTAATTGAAAATTAAAGAGTGAGGGTTACCAAAAAAAAAAAAAAAAGGCTCATTATTTGAGAAGTTATGGCGCATTTGGCAATTGGATATAGTTCAACTTAATAAAAGTCGATTTTGGACCAGTTTCGGCCATTTTTGCCACGGCAGACCTGTGGATTCGTAATCTACTCACTTTTCCCCAATTTCTATAAAAAATTCAAAATGATGTTCGATGGGGTCCAAAAATTGCAGTCGCCTCTCAGTCTAATTGTTTTGAATTGCATTTAAAGATTGGAAAGTATGTATATGAAGGAAATAGATATGCTGTGTAGAGGATATTTATGTTATTTTTAAAATAAATTTTTAAATGGATTTGTGTGTACATTTGTGGCCGTCAAGAATAACCGCTAAAAAAATGAATGTAGTGCAAATGAATGGTTAAATGGAGGTATAAAATTATTATTAGTAATAATAATCACTGATAGAATGCTTCTATTCTTTCAGAATTTCTGAAATTTCTTTTATCATTAATATTTTTAGGAATGGATATTTGTAGATTTTGGATTTTAGGACAAATTCTAGTTTTCAGATATTTATTGGTCCTCCCCCTCCAAAATGACTTTTTACTTATATATAGTAGTTAAAAATGAAAAACATTGGATTATTTTTTGTGATGTCCACATCTGTTGATTTAAGCATAACTTTTCAGTTTCACAGTAAGGTTTTGATCAAAGTATTCTAGGAATTGTTAAAATTTTAAAAGTATAAGCAGATAATGTTGATAAGTCTTATGGAACAACCAAGTACTTTTAATTGTTTTGTTAAATTTTTGAATATTAGTATCTTTAATGCATCATTATATTCAAATGGATATATTTCGTTAATTTTTACTATAATGAATTTTTAATTTTTACTTTCAATTACTCATATGCATACATAGGGTAATGAAAGTATAGCATTTGGTCAAAAAAAAAAAAAATTTAGATTTTTTTATTTCTCCTCGTTTTGGACCATCCTGATTTCAAAAAAGTGATCTAGAAAAAATGCTTGTCTGTGGGTATGTGGTCAGAACTCCCAAATAAATTGACGTACGATGTTCAAATTTAGTGTGCGGGTTGGTGGTGGCACAGGGACCTACCATTAAGGTTGACGTCAAAATCGCGCATGCGCATAAGTTAGCTGCCATTGAAAAAAAATCACGTTTTTCAGTAATTTCTAAAAAACGGTTCTAACTATTTTGATCAAAATCGTTGTAACTGAAGGTGTTTCTAAACATTTCCACCTCCGAAATTCCCATAAAAATGTGATAAAAGTGTAAAAAGTTGAAAAACGAGTGCCTTTAACACAGAGCTCTCTGCCCTTGAGCATAGCCCAACGATCGATTATTTTGCGTTTCACGCACAAGCGAGGACAATATAATGTATATAGAAGAAAATCATCACTTTTGCCATTTTGGCTTTTTTTTTTTTGCTGATGTAAAAAAAATTACGGTAAAAAATACCGTCAAACTGGCCATTTTATCTAAATGTGTGAAAATTAATAAATGGTAATACCATGTCAAATTTTACTGCATTGACCAATATTATATAGTGTAATTGAAAGTTGTGCGTTGTTCCACTTCCCTATTTTTTTTTTTTTTTTTTTTTTTAAATTTAGTGAGATTCAAATGAAATTGGGGCACTTTTTTTGTGTTCTTAACTTCTTTAAGTTATTGACAGATAATGTTTATCTCTTTAAGTTCTTGATAAAATTTTTAAATTAGCCCAAATAGCTGATCTGCACATGGTTTTTAGCAAGAGCTTTTCTGGTTATTCATAAATGCTATTCCATCGGTCGAAAGTTAATCCTGCTAAGTATCAAAAGTAACGGGTTCAACAGATTTTATTTTTAACCCCGTACAACCTATTGTACACACGGTATCTTCAACATGCTCATCTCCTCAAGACGAGTTCAAGGACATCCAACATGCCATATCTATCTTGAAAAATAACAAACTGGAAATGGCACCACTGACGGTATACTCGGTACCACCAACGGTCATAGGTCTTCGACACCCAATATGCCATAGTTATCACGAAAACAAACAAACCTGAAATGGTACCACCAACATGCTCAACTCTTCTATGACATCCGCCGATCAAACGGTATAGTGGTTAGCGTGCTAGCTTCTAGACTGCGAGGTTGCGGGTTCGAGTCCCGTGTAAGGCATGGGTGTTTGTAAATGTATGTTGGCTTGTCAAATGACGAATGTTTCGGAGCATTATAGCCCTCGTGTTGCTGACGGCGACAGATAATCTGAAAACCACCAACCAACTTCTATGACATCCAACATGCCATAGCTATCTTGATTATTAACCCTTTTCACTCGTATGTCCCCATATGGGGGACATCACTCGTTTTACCATCGCGCTCGTATATCCCCGTACAGGGGACATCGCATCTTGTACTTACGCCAGTAAATTTCAACAAACCCAACCATCGACAAACTCTCCTTTCAAGTGGCGCAGAGAAGTGCTCGGATCGTCGTGAACCAACACATCTCACGTTCTCTTTTGACACAAAACCCGCTCAAATGTTTTTTTATACATCATGGTAATTTTATCATATTTTGATTTGATTTCTTGTGCCATTTCAAGAGAAAATTTCAGGAAAACATGTATTTCTCAAAAAGTTGTGCTGGAAAAAGCTAATTCTCCGAAATCGCATATAAACTTTCACCTGAGAGGGCACATCCGAGTGATATGCTTGAATTACGATGTTCCATGAGAGGGGACAGCGGAGTGCAAAGGGTTAATGCGGTGTAGTGTAATAAACTTAAGTATTCTTAGTAGTTTCAATAAATTATTTTGACACGTTGAAAAATAAAATATTATGTGGCCACATTCCCCTCCTAGGTCAAGGGGTGAATTCAGGGGCTATATTTATAAATTTTTGATTTAAGGATGATAAACCTTTTAGTTAAATTGGAACACATTTCCATCAAAAAAATTCTTCTTGATCGAACATAAATAAAAATTCCGAGTTATTTGCTAACTTTCTAAAGCATAATTACAAGTGCAAAGGGTTAACAGATCTACAGAGCTTAGTGCGGTTTGTCTTACTATGAAAAGTTTCAACAATACGACCAGCGTAGTTCGTTTGGTCCTTGCACAATGAAAAAGCAGTCCGTATGGAACTTGCACAATGAAAAGTTTCAATGGTACGACCAGCGTAGTGCTACGCGCAAACTTGGTTATCCAACTTTCTCCATCGAGAACCGGCAGAGGCTGACGGTGATTGAAGCCTTTTTTGCCATATACCTTTGAAAAGTGCGGATGGAACATACTTTTGACGAAACGGAAAAAAAAAAAAAAAAAAAACATGATTGTTTGCTCTTACATTGAAATTTCACATTTCTTCAAACTTTCCGGTTAAAAATTTTCAATGACTACCTGTCTACTCACTCAATTTATCAATGGCTACCTGTGTCAGCACTTTTGTGTTTGTGAACCTCCATGGTTATGCGAAGGGGCCATTCCAACTTGGGTTCCAAGTTTGTAATGTAAATTGGATATCCTAATGAAATGCTAATTAAAAGCTATGCGTTAATTTCCTGTTTAAATAAATAATTGAAAGCTTGTATTACACTTCTTTATTTCTGTAAATTGGGTTACTTTATCCACAATTTCTAGCCCTGCGGTATAGTGGTTAGCATACTAGCTTCTAGACCGCGAGGTTGCGGGTTCGAATCCCATGTAAGGCATGGGTGTTTGTAAATGTAAGTTGGCTTGTCAAATGACGAATGTTTCGGCGCATTATAGCCCTCGTGTTGTTGACGGCGCCAGATAATCTGAAAACAACCAACCAGCCAGGGTGGATGCAAGAGCAAGTTCTGACTTGTACAACTTGGGACCCAAAGCACACCAGGTTTTTGGGGCCGCATGAAAAATTGTAAAGGGAGCACCCCAATATTTATTGACTGTGGTTATAGCAAGAAATTGTCTTCTGACATACTTGGTCTAAAATGTGTGCATGCCCCTGTGATTTTTAATCCTAGGGTTAGGTATGGATTATGCTGTGGCTCAGAATCCACGTTAAGTTGTAAGTTCCGACTTGATTAGCTGTTATTGTGCACCGTTGAGCGTAGAAATCAACCAATAGAAATTCTAATATAAAAAGCGAAATAATATAGAATATTTAACCTTTAACTGCTGTGGTTGGGTGGTTTGAGGTTTTTGGCACAAGAGCAACACGTGGTCCAAACTGCGCCAAACAAATTTGTGAACATCAGTTTAAAGTTTAAGAAACGTAATATCAGAAAAAATAATATAAAATTCAAAGATGAGATATTTTAGGGGATTTATTCCACAAAAAATGACTCGTGGTCTGTCAGACCGCTTACAGCAGTTAAAGGTTAATACAACCACTGTTAAAGAGCTTTTGTTACCGAGGGCACTGTTACCGATTCTTGCAATAGCGAGGTTAGATGGCCAGATACAGTTCCAGTCTGCTGTGGTCCTCTTCCCTGTGTATCAGATCGTCATATAGCAATTTCAACCTCAGTGACTACGTAGATGTGACCCGTAGGTGTTGTTTATAGCTGTTCACACCATACATCTGTGTGTGTGTTTTAAGTGCTCTTGTAAGTATTTAGTGATCGACATTGTGTATTTGTGTGTCTGAAAGAGTGCTTCTTATCAAGATTTGTGTCAGTGTGCCGGAAATGGCGGAGGTAGAGCTCCTGACTGTTATTGTTGTGTTTTTCTTCAAAAATTAAGATGTCGTCTTTGAGCCTCGGAACTTTTTGCATTTCATCTGAGCAGTAATTGCCACCAAAGGATACTGACAGGTACTGTAGTGTTTTCTTGTTATTAATCCATCACTAATTCAGATTTATACATGGAAACCTTTCATGCTAGCGTCTACTGAGTCGGGCACATAACTTAGTCTAAAATCATCTGAACAATACAATTTGGCATTACACTCAAACTACAGTATAATTTTTGAAAATTGAATGTCGTTTGTAGATTTACGCTGCTATACTTCATCTTGTGAAGTTCAGTTATTTTTATAATGGAACTGTAACTTGTTTGAATAAAGTAAACTACCCTATCTCATGTTAGACAGTAGAATATTGCAAATCGCATTGAATCCAATTCTTACGTATTTCTCCCCACCTCATATTAAACCGAATGAATTAAAAAATAATGGATATTAAAATTTCCAATTTATCTTGAACTATCTTCCGAACTTTTTTGTAAGCAGAAATATTCCAAATATATTTGTACCACACAATGTAAGTTTGCAATTTTCGACTTTAATTGAATGATAATTCTAACAATTTTTTTTTTTTTTTTTTTTTTGCATTCTCATTAAAAACAATTTTTGTTGTTAGTAAATGTGGGCAATTATTAGTTAAAAAAATAATCAAAAATGAGTGTGATAGTTTCATTGGGAAAATAAGTTATTGATTTAGTCTCATTACCTCTACCCTACCTTAACTCATTAAATTTTTATTAACAGACTTCAGTTTTTTTCTTTTAGAAATTTATTTTTAGTTGAAATGTGTTATTATAAAATATGGAAATTTTTTCGATCCACTTTCTGAATAGAGTGACCACTAACGCATATTACTATCGAACTTAATATATCGTTGGTTTTAGCGCTCTGGCCTCATATGCCAAAGGTGTCTGGTTCGAATCCTAAGTTAGGCATTGATGTTCGTTTTGATTGGGATTCCACGTTAAGTTGTAGGTCTCTGTCTGATTAGCCGTCATTGTGTATTAAGCTAGCTTGCTGAGCTTACTAACTAACCAACGATTCAGCTCACAGGATCAAAGGTAGTTATTAGGATGGCAGTTGCATCCTAGAAATTTAGAACTTTAAGTGGTTTCTGAATGTGGGTATAGCTTAATTTTGCTGTAGATCCTCCTTCTCCCTTTCAACCCTTGGTTAGGCGTGCGACCATTTTTGGTTAGTCGCGTGGGGGACAAATGTCTCCTAAATTCAAATTTTCGTTCATACCATTAAATTAGGGGCCAAATATCAAAGTAAGTGGGTATTTTAATTAAAAACACAACGTTATTGAACAGAATAAAGTAAAAATTAAAGAATATTTTAAAAATAACTTGGGGGAAAGAGAAAAAAAAAACTGTAAGAAAGACTTTGATTATGGGCTGAATTCTATTGAGAAATTGATTGTGGGGGACGTTTGTCAACCGCGCGACGAACCAAGGGTTAAACACTCAATGCCTGTCACTGCGCGGGACATGTATTGCAGAAAAAAAACAACGAATAAAGTTGTGAAAACGTTAGGACCATTAACTTTGAAAATATAAGTTACTACCCATTCCCCACTTTGGGTAGTTTTAAGGTTGCTTGGTTGGTTGTTTTCAGATTATCTGCTGCCGTCAGCAACACGAGGGCTATAATGCGCCGAAACATTCGTCATTAGACAAGCCAACATACATTTACAAACACCCATGCCTAACACGGGACTCGAACCCGCAACCTCGCGGTCTAGAAGCTAGCACGCTAACCACTACAGTTTGGTCGGCGGTAATTTTAAGGATTTCTGAATGTAGTATTGCCTTAATTTTGCAATAGACTCTACTTCCTACTTTTAAGCATGCAATCGACTTTACTTTAAAGGACATGTATTTCATAAAAAAAAAAAAAGAAAAAAAAATAAAGTCAGCTGTAAAAAGCTCAGGACCGTTGACTTTGAGATGATCAGGAGCTTCAAGTTATTCTTGAAAGTAAGAGCAACTTCGTTACTTCTGGACTGTAAAAGCCAAAGGTGCCGGGTTCGAATCCTGGATTAGGCACGGATGTTCGTTGCTGTTCGGAATCCACCTTAAGCTGTAGGCCTGATTAGCCGTTACTGTGCATAAAAATAGGTCGTTGAACGTACAAACCAACCAACTAGACTGTAAAAGTTGTTACTCTCTAAAGTTAACATAATGGACGCCTACGTGTGCCTCATTAGTGTAGTTGGCACTTTAAGGTTTGAAAAATAAGTACAGTCTTAAAGTATGCATCAAAGAAACGAGATGGCGTGAGTGAAGTCCTCCCTCCCCCATCCCCATTTGTCTCCAAGTTAAAGACAGCTGTCCCCCCCAGTTTCCATTCAAATGTCGTTTTGAACCTAGAATGATGATTTTTATATAGTATACTACTTTGTTGCACATTGAAATACTAGTCATAAACGAGTAGGCGTGTCTTGCCAAAGATTAGACAGCTACCACGGGACCTCCCACATGTCGTATAAGACTCATTTCCAAGATGCACCCATGGATCTTTGCCAGTTCTGTTTCACGCTCTGGCGACAGACATGAAGAAAAAAAAAGCAGTTTTTTTTTTTAAGTGTGTGTGTGTTTGTGAGTAGCGAGACCTGGAAAAAATATGAGCCTGTTAAGGGGTTCATGTAGAAGTCGTTCTGTTAAAACATATTCTTTGTTTTCCTTGCGCGTTGTGGGTCCCCTGGCTTTTTTCTTTTTCTTTTTTGGTTTTAGGCGTGAATTGGATGTGGCGTAGGGAACACTTTTTCTTGTTTTCAGTTTAAGCCTGACAGTAAACGGTTCATTGTCTGTGGAGTTTATTTACGTAACTGACTAATGCGTATTAAAATATGGAGGCGGGGGCCATAGGTGGAACTGTATTCTAGGGGAAGCGACTCGTGAAGCGCGAACAGATGACTGCCTCTTCGGAAGCGATTTTTTGGCGGTGAGCGAATAGGTTTGGGGTGGCACATTTTGTAATTTTGACAGATCATTATTATTATTTTTTTTTTTCCAGTGCAGTCATTTTTCATTTATGATTTAAATCTCTAAGTGAACACGAAAAGATATGTACTTTTAACCTTTAACTGCTGTGGTTGGGTCCTTTGATGTTTTTGGCGCAAGGGCAACACATAATCCATACTGCGTCAAACAAATTTGTGAACAGTAGTTTAAAGTTTAAGAAACATAGTATCGCAAAAATTAATATAAAAGTCAAAGAGGAAATGTTTTAAGGGTTGGAAGCATTCTACAAAAAATAACTCGAGGTCTGTCAGACCGCATACAGCAGTTAAAGGTTAAAACCAAACTTTGTACTTGGTAATCAACCGAGTTTACATTCAATTCTAATAAGATTTCGGAATATCAGGGTTCATACGCCTCAGGGAAAACAGGTAAAATAAACCAGCCTTAACATTTCAGGGAATTCTCAGGGAAAAAAGAAAAATCCTTCCTAAAACGTCGACCAAACGGTATAGTGGTTAGCTTGCTAGCTTCTAGACCGCGAGGTTGAGGGTTCGAGTCCCGTGTTAGGCATGGATGTTTGTAAATGTATGTTGGCTTGTCTAATGACGAATGTTTCGGCGCATTAGAGCCCTCGTGTTGCTGACGGCGCCAGATAATCTGAATACAACCAACCAACTTTCCTAAAACTTGGAAAAAAGTCATTTTTACTCTGAAAAAAAATCCTACTCTTCGGTGCCGAGGGAAAGTTTTTCTTAAAGAATAAAGACCTTTTACGTGTTATCGGAAGAATTTGTGGGATCGAATTTTGACTGTATTTATCTGGTTTACTAAAATAATTAAAATAATAGTGTCTTTCTAAAAATTATTCACTCCATGATAGAAAACACGACTGTAGAAAACTCGGGGAATTTTTTTTCTGAAAATGAGTATGAATCCTGAATATATTCGAGGATTATAAAAACTCAGATTATATTCAAAGGCAGAATTGTATATATTCAATATTAGAGTCTATTCAAAGCTTATAAAAGCTCGGAGAATATTCAAAGAGCAGTTGAATGTTTATGAAGACTGAGCACATTAACGGGTTGAATAGTATATTCAATTTTAAAATATATTCAATGTTTATAAAAGTAATGTATACCCAATGAATTCTGTCAGTCAAAAATATTTCAAACTATTATATTAGTAATGTCTCTGTATACCATTTATGATTTCAGACTGATATTGATGCAACTACAAAATGTGCAATTTGTAGGTTTTTTTGTTTTTTTACTCTAGAATTGCTTAAATTTTGTAGAATTCAAGTAGATGTCAATGATCTACTTAACTTCTGGATAGTGCACGTTTTGCTCTCAATAAACATGATTTACCTAGATCTAGGAAAGTCTATAATGGTGGAATATTGATTTCTAACTCATGTTTATTAATATGTATGGCATATTTTATATCACTGTTGCAATAGAAAAATAATTAAAAAAAATAGGAACATTGCTTCTTCTTCCACTAACCCAAATTTTATCAGACGTGTGGGACGCTTCCATGAGACGATTTGTTCAAACATTCGGTGTACTGGGAACTCTCCATCTCTTCAAAACAGTTCTAAAGGTGGGACCAGCTATTTAACCACCGTGCCTCATAAAAATCCTCATGTTAGGTATGAGAATACTGTGTAAAGTAAATATTGATAACAGAAAAGATCATATCTCGAACTAAAAGTCAATTCTTTGAGTCGTGTAATTTTTAATAGGGATGCATCTGTAATGGACCAGATTAATGATACTCCATTCTTTTACATATACCCCCAAGTACATTTGTATTTAATTTTGAGACTATCTTGTTTTACTTATCATTATGATACATAAAGATAGCTCTTTGATGAGAATTTCTTGTGTCTATGCTGTTCCGCTGAGAAGTTATTAAGGAAAAACCATCTCGTCCTTAAGTTTTGTCAACCAGTGTAGTTAGCGTCTGTCGGTAACCAAAGCCAATCTATCATACAGCTACAGATAGAGAAAATTAGGGAGGCTATTCATTAATATCATCTGCATACCCTCTGATCCCTAACTGCAACTTCTGGGAAACTTATAAGCGATTTCTGCTCTGCAAGCAGATAAAGCCAATTGAATATTTATTCCCATCTGTACTTCGTAATAGGTTGTCCATGGTTACAAACACATTCTTACTAGTTTAGGAAGAAGATGCTAATATAAATATCTAAAGTGCTTTTTTCGTTTTCAATTATTATTATTATTATTATTATTTTTTTTTTTTTTTAACCAAGCATGCAGTATCAAGAAGTTGCAGTTTAAGGGAGTATTCTACTGTAGAAGCATGAATTTCGCCCGGTTTTTGAAGCGGAAAAAAATTTTAACAAAGGAAACAAAAAATATTTTTATCATCAATTTTTTATCATTTGTTTATTGATGTTTTATTATTACATAAAAAAATTATTAAAAAAAAAATAATTAAAATTGACAAAGTTATGAGCAGTCAAAGTGGAGGGTCAAAAAAAAAGAGGGTGTCCTGGCGTGCATTATTCCAACCCTCCTGGTGATCTGAAACATAAAAAGCAGACGGATTCTTAATTATTATAGATGCCGCTATCGTATAACCCTTGGATAAGTTAAATTTTTTTTTTTTTTTTTTAAAATGGCGGCAGTTTGAAAAAAATAAATTTTTTCATATTTTTTTAACAATTCCGAATTTTTAAAAAATACTAAATGAGAAGTTATAGTTTTGGGCAGGGTTCACGAGATGAAGCGATGTATAGAGAACATCCTCTCCAAATTTGAAGTAAATTAGTTCATTAGAACTCGAGATATCCTTACCGCCAGCTCGAAAAAAGTAGTTCCGAGAAAAACGCGTTCAAAGTTTTGAGACAAGTTTTCGACAATTTTACTTATAGAATGGTACAGAATACTTACATATATTTAATCGGCGATTCCTGCTCCATATAAGAATCCTTCCTCTACTTCAAAATGCGCATTAATGACATAAGTAGGGACTCGGGAACGCCTACCGTCTTTCGTTAACTTGTAGCGGTCGGACCGGAACCGATGCCACGTCACTAAAACGGCTATAACTCATGAAATAATAGGAATTTTGAAAAATCCTTTTAATGACATATTTTTGAATATCTAAACTTTAAAAATATGAAGAAAAAAAATTCGATTTTTTTCAAAATTCTACAGTAGAATACAGCCTTAAGGTCTGTGATTAAACCGTTTATGGGTTAAAAACAACAGAGACTATTAAATCGACTGAATCTTCTTTTTAAAAAATAAGAAGTTTGTTCTTAACGAATAACTTGTTTTGTATTATGGTGTAGCCTGGTGAACTAATGAGGTTGAGACTGGATTCACATTTCCTTTCAACAGTTTAACCCTTCAAGATTGTATTTCTGGACTTTAGTGAGAATTGTTGAAAATCCCAAAATGATCCCTCTGACTTTAATTCCCCTCAAATATATATGCCATAAATGTGAACTAAACCCCAGAGAGATTGGTCATTTGAGGACTAGAAATGGAAAACGACCCAAGTACAAAAAAATAAAAATAAAATAAATTGAAAATCTTTTTTTACGGAAAAATGTTCTAAAGACCAAGCTAAAACAAAGTAGAGGACGCCCAAAGCGCGAACTCCAGTAGCAATTGTTCAAATTCAATCTGGTACTTAGTCATAGCCTTAAGTACCAAATGGGAGTGTTTTTCATTTTTCGGCTCTCCTGAATAATTTTCTTTTTTGAACTTGGGTTGTTTTCCATTTCTAGTCCTCATTTATTTCCTAAGGTACAATTCTTTCCATTTTACACACTAAAGATGGGGACTTCTTGGCTCTTTAATATATAATAGATTATAAAGTTTTAGTTAGAAACGAAACATTCCTACCTACATTCCTAAGACGTTAGACAACACATTTCAATATTTTGGATGTGACAAAAGTATCGCGGAAGTATAGTTTTATTGGTGCTGTCGTATACCATTCATTGGAGGGAAAAAAAAAACATTTTGGTAACTTATCTATAGCTGCAGCTTTTGTATTGTACGTGCAACATGAAACTGAAGGCTTAACAGTTACCAGAGTTCTACCAATTTTACAATGAAAGTTAGCTGAAATTAAGATTGAATTCCTTTTTAAGATTTATAAATTTGAGGTGATTCAAACACCGAAGCATTATATAATTTTTTCGTGTGTAATGTTCTTTTAACAAAGAAAAAAGAATGGAATAAAAGCTGGATACCAATAAATGCGATCGATTCCTACGAACTGGACATCGGAAAACGAGTATCAGACTTAAATACAAATCTTTCTGCATCGTTTTTAAAATCTACGGATTTGTTGTTTTGGTGCAAAGTCCAAAAGCTTTTGTAAATGGTCTCAATCAATGTGAGAAGAGGGAAAAAGATATTTACTCTTACCCTCATAGTCGCCACCTGCGGTCTCCAATTTTCCCGCTATTTTATGAACAAAATGGCAACACATAAAATATCTGAAAAACTAACTGCTGTTTCGTGATTATTGTCTGAGATTTATGAACGGATCCATCTTGCATATTACTGTCCATAAAATATTTTGATTTGGTTCAATCGTGGTTCAGCCGACCAAACGGTATAGTGGTTAGCGTGCTGGCTTCTAGACCGCGAGGTTGCGGGTTCCGAGTCCCGTGTTAGGCATGGGTGTTTGTAAATGTATGTTGGCTTGTTAAATGACGAAATGTTTCGGCGCATTATAGCCCTCGTGTTGCTGACGGCGCCAGATAATCTGAATACAACCAAAATCAATCATGGTTCAACAGTTAATTGTGAGCTCGAAGTTTAATAATCAGGGAAGGACTATTGCCTTCTTAAATAGCGTGATTATGAATCAACTAGCTCAATACTCGTGTTTCACGACGAAACTTTACAATGAACATTTTAGCAATCAAAAGACATTCATGTATTCCATATTTCGTTCGGTTGATCCCACTTCGTCCGCTGAAAATTGGTTAATCGAGATCACAGAATCTTACTTTTTCCATGTTTATTATCCTTGTTGACATTTGTACAGCATTCCAGAATAAACAATTCCCGCATTTTTTATTTTTTTATTAAATTCTAAATGTTTCGAAAAGGCCATAAACATAAAAATTTCTGCTCAATGCTCTTTTTCTTTTATTAACTTGTTAGAGGTTCAAAATTAACTTGTTAGAGGTTGGTGAGAAAACGGCTCATTTCGTTGGCATTGAACGTGACGTAAAGAGATCTCAAACATCTTGGCTTGAAATGCAGCAGCGGAAACCAGATTTGCAAGTTTTTCGTAAATCACGCCAACCTGTAAGGAATGTGACAATGGGCTACTAACGCCAACTTTTTTTAACGATGAGTATTTGTCAAAAACCTCACATATAGAAACTCAGGGATCTCTTTACGTCACGAATATTGTCAACTGTTTTGATCGGACTGGTTTTGGCTGGGTTTTGGGGCATTTTCTTTTCTTAATATTTAAATAACTAATTTTTTTAAAGAAGTTTTGTTTAAATTTTTGGAATCGGAAAGAAATTCTTTATAATTATGTACTAATTTCACTCGTTTTTAAAAAATGCGGGAATTGTCCTTTGCGACTGCATTGGAAGTGAGATATTAGGATGTTCCTCATTTGGAACGTTTCGATCCCTTTTCGACTCTTTAAACTTAGTTTACTTTATCTATGCTTGCCCATGTTGACATTTGTACCAATTTTCAGAATTGTGACTATATTAGAAGTGGAAGAATTAGTGATGAGTGAGTCAGTACGCGAGGGCTTTGCTTTTTATCTCTCTATATATAAGGCAAAGCCCTCCATCACTGATTGACTGACTCACTCACTCATCACTAATTCTATCACTTCCCACATGGTCACAACTCTGAAAATTGGTACATATATCAACAATGGTAAACATAGAAAAAGTAAGCTGTTCCGATCTCGATTAACCCACTTTAACGGGTCGAAAAGGGGTTAAACGTTCCAAACGAGTGATATTCGAATGTCGCACTTCCCATATGGTCACAACTCTTTAAATTGGTACGAATATCAACTATGGCAAGCATAAAAAAGTAAGCTATTTCGATTAACCCAATTTAAAGGGTAAAAAAGGGTTAAACGTTCCAAACGAGGGTTATTCGAATGTCACAATTCCCACATGGTCACAACTCTGAAAATTGGTACATATATCAACAATGGTAAACATAGAAAAAGTTAGCTGTTCCGATCTCGATTAACCCACTTTAAAGGGTCGAAAAGAGGTTAAACGTTCCAAACGAGTGATATTCGAACGTCGCACTTCCCATATGGTCACAACTCTTTAAATTGGTACGAATATCAACTATGGCAAGCATAAAAAAGTAAGCTATTTCGATTAACCCAATTTAAAGGGTAAAAAAAGGGTTAAACGTTCCAAACGAGGGTTATTCGAATGTCACAATTCCCACATGGTCACAACTCTGAAAATTGGTACAAATGTCAGCAAAGACAATCATAAAAGAAGTAAGCTATTCCGATTTCGATTTACCCACTTTAAAGTGCCGAAAAGGGGTTAAACTTTCCAAAAGGGGGATATCCGAATGACCCACTTCCAATGTTATCACAATTCTGATATTTGGTGCAAATTCTAAGAAGGGAAAATATAGAAAAAATTAGTTATTAGATAAAATTATTAAAAATATCCAAAGGGTTCTAAACGAGGGATATTCAAATGCCTCATTTCCAATATATTCTCAATTATAAATTTTGGTAAAAATGTCAAAAAAGGAAAGTTCCTATTTTGATAAATCAGTTTGTCGGGATCGAAATGGGAGCAAATGTCTGAAGTGTAGAATACATTAATGTCTTTTGAGTGCTAAAATGCACATGGTAAAATTTCGTAGCACAGCATGGGTATTCAGCTAGTATATAGAGATAAAACGCTGTTAATTTTCTTAGAATTAATATAGTTCGTTTGCACTCTTGAAGCGTTGACACCCATGTTAAACTTCAATTTTAGATCCAACTCATTTTTCTTTTTATGGTGTTTATTTATTTTTCTAGTCGATCGTTTTGTAAATAATTTTAATGATTTTTTATTTAGTTTCATGTGTTTCATCACGGTGGAGACAGCACTTGTAGCTTTTAACTGCTCCGCGTTCTAATATCAGGGCTCTAAGATTTAAAAAAAAAAAAAAAAAAATCAACTTATGTTGTTTTTTATTTTGTTCTGTTTAAACAAAGACTCCAAATTAAATCTAACGTGAAGCCGCAGGCAAAAAAAACAAATTATTCCATTAATTCTAAAGTTCCCCAGTAATACTGATGGCACCACACACAAATCATGCTAATAGAGTATATTTCTTCTGCCTCCGAAGACAATACAGAACTTCACTTCAATAATCAACAACAAAATATTCACGCGTACGAAAGGAATTTAAAAAGAGAATAATGCCAACTTAAAAGGCCCTTGCCAAAGAACGTCGGCCCATTTGCTGTCGGCATTATCAACTTTCATGTTAGTCTTAGGGTAGGCACAGAACTGAACCTCGTGGCGAATTTCTGCATCAATCTATTTGGGAGAGCCGTGAAATGGAAACTTTGCCATTTGAATCATCAATTACGTGACACAAGAAGCTCTCACAGTGAAAGAACATTAAATCGAGAACTTATCCTCTGAAGAGTGAGACTATTTCGAGTTTTAAATGCTACTTGTTATACCGGAAGTAAATTCCCATTGTATGAAGAACTTCAATGTGAGTGACGGGATTTACAAAGTGTTCATTGAAAAAGATCGACACAAATTTATAAATATAATTGACCGAACGTGTACTTAATTGACGTCTATTGGCAGAAGAACTCAAATCAATGTACTCGGAGTGAGCTGATCAATCTCAAACCAAATATTTGACAGAACTTTAAAATCAAAAGTGATTTTTGTGATATTTCCTTAAAAGGGGAAGGAGTCGCTTATATTGCCCTGATATTCGTCTTGCTCTAAAGTGTTCTTAGAATTTCATTTCCTATCTTCTTTATTGGGTTCGAGTCCCGTGTTAGGCATGGGTGTTTGTAAATGTATGTTGGCTTGTCTAATGAAGAATGTTTCAGCGCATTATAGCCCTCGTGTTGCTGACAGCGCCAGATAATCTGAAAATAACCAAACAACCAAACTATCTTCTTTATTATTTCCTCTCCTAATTCTTAGAAATTTCTATTTTATGAAAAACTTCAATAAAATCGTCAGTGCCGTGATTTGCAAAGTGTTCGTTGAATAAGATCGATACAAATTGGCTCAAGATTTTTCCAGATTTTCAGTAAGTTAGATCTCCCAAACTTTTTTGATGATCTACCTTCTGAAAACATTGAACTTACTTCCATAACACTCAGTAAACTTTTCTCAAACGGTTTCTGACTTATTTAGGAGAAAGTTATTTGTATAAAATAGGTTAAGAACGTTTCTATGATAATTATAAGAGCACTAACAAGTTAATTCATCATCATAAAATAATTTATTTCACTAACATGCATTATTTTAAAAGATATACTATTATGATATTGCACTAAAAAAAAAGCACATTTTAATAAAACTAATAATAAGTAAAACTGGATAATAATTAATGAAAAACGATCCTATAACTGCAATCTCCCCATTACAAAACTAAATTATTCCAATATTATACGATACTTTAAAAAATATATTTTTATGAAATTGCAAAAAAATGGACAGCACATTTTAATAATTTTTAAGTAAAAAAAAAAAAAAAAACAACATTTTACATGATTTACTTGAAATTATAAGTGTATTGGAAAAAGACAATTTTGCAGATTTTTGGAGCGAGGGGGGTTGAAATGATACCTTAGCTGTTGATGGAACATGGGGCCGATCGCCCCCCTTTTCTTTGCCCAGTGTAGTTGGTATCTAAGTACGGTACACTAAAATCATAAGTTTAAAGGGAATTGTGGTCATTTTTGAGTGTGACATCATACACACAAAATTGTGGTTGACTATTTTTTTTACACCTCTATCGGAAATAAGTTTCCATAGAACGTCCTAACGTTATACTTGTTAAACTTATACCATAATTTGAATGATTCTAAAGCTAACCTACCTCTTTATTAGTTGTCTTAAATACATTATGTTGGTACTCTTCCGTTAGGCGAATATCAGTTTTGACGCAGTTATCGCCAAGCCTAAATGTTTACACGTTTAAATGATGCGTAAATCGCCAGCCCTAAGTGTTTATGATTTTTTTATAGGTTTGCTATAACAGTCCTATAATGGTTTATTATAAGAATTATAAATGATTGAAAGATAGGTTGTTAGTTATGAGTTGATTGTTTTTATCTGGTACCCGTCTAATGGAAGAGTACCCATATATTTAAGATAATAATTAAGAGATAATAATAGGGGAATTTTAAAATATTGGTTAAAATAAAAGTAGTAATAATAAAAACTAGGGGTGTGGAACATCGCACCACTTTCAATTACACTAAAATATTGACGTGGATTTGTGTCATCTACTGTTTTTATATTTTCATTATTCATTTAGCAAAAGTGGCCGGTTTGGCGATATTTTTTTGCAATAATTCTTGGTTGGGTCTCTTATATATAAAAAAAACCTTTGCAAAATGATGATTTTGGTGATAAACTTTTCGATAATTCTTATATAATCCTTTCTTAAAACTGAAACTAGGGAGAGAAGTAAAAACGATCGTTGATGAGGTATGCTGAAGGAAATAGAACTCTGAGTTGAAGGCATTCGTTTTTCAACTTTATACGCTACTAAAGCATTTTTACGGGAATTTCGGAAGTGAGGTTGCTTAGAACACCACAAGAGGCATTGCCACTGTGATTTTGTAGAAAATCGTTAGTCGTATTTTAGCTATTATTGAAAAACATGATTTTTTCAGCCGATCAAACGGTATAGTGGTTAGTGTGCTAGCTTCTAGACCGCGAGGTTGCGGGTTCGAGTCCCGTGTAAGGCATGGATGTTTGTAAATGTATGTTGGCTTGTCTAATGACGAATGTTTCGGCGTATTATATCTCTTGTGTTGCTGACGGCGCCAGATAATCTGAAAACAACCATGATTTTTTCAATGGCAACTACCTTTTATGTGCATGCGCGATTTTGAAGAAAACCTTAATGGTAGTCCTTGTGCAATCACCAACCCGCACAATAAATGTGAACATCGTAGGTCAATTTGTTCGTGATTTATGCTGACGACAGACACAATTTTATTCCCGATTATTTTTTTGAAATCAGGATGTTCCAAAACGTAGAGAAATGCAGAAAAATCGATTTTTTTAAATCGAATACTATACTTTTATTTTCTAAGTATACATATGAGTAATTGAAAGTAAAGGTCTATTATAAATTATTGGTTTATTTATGAATATCAGATAATGGTGAATTGTATTCTTTTAATAAAAGCTAGCGGATGAGAAGATATATTTTAATTCCAACTTATTCAGTATAAAGCATTTGTGCATAATCGAAAATTTAGACCATAAAAACAAATCCTCGAATCGAATTCAATGACATAAACAAATATGAGCAGAGCTCGTTAAACGGATTTCCCTGCACTGACGGACAGTGCTGGGGGGGGAGCGATAAGCACCTAATGTACTCTCTTGATCTCTTGCACCTCCGGATCCCAAAGTCGGCAGCTGGTAAACCTAAGAAATGGTACAGTTCATAATTCAACGGATATTCTACAGCAACGGAGAACGTACACCAAAAGGGAGGGCGAGGTTCTCATACTGGAAATGTTGCATCTTTTTATTTATACGCGTCATAAACCCAACTTCGAGCTTCTCTGAGATTCTGGAAGTCTTTTCCGAAGGGGGCAAGGCGAAAGGAAAAGGAAGTTTTGTATGTTTTTTTTCTTTCTTTTCTTAGTTGAAGGCGTAAGTCTATAAACCGCCTAATAAACTGGAGAGTTAAACTTATCCCGGGGCAAGTTGGGAGGTGTTAAGGAAATGCCAGCAAGTGTGTGCTTCTGTAGCGTGATTATTGACTTAAGTTTTTATTGCCATTTTCACCTAACCCTATTTGGAGAGCGGCTATGACATCCCTTGATGAGAGGGTTTTTGGCGGTGCAGGTCAGTAGGGGTCTTAAAGTGTGACATAAAAATTCGAGGCTTAGTTACTCGCTATTATTGGTGTTACATTGTTTTTCGTGGTTGATTCTCGCCGACCAAACGGTATAGTGGTTAGTATACTAGCTTCTAGACCGCGAGGTTGCGGGTTCGAGTCCCGTGTAAGGCATGGGTGTTTGTAAATGTATGCTGGCTTGACTAATGACGAATGTTTCGGCGCATTATAGCCCTCGTGTTGCTGACGGCGCCAGATAATCTGAAAACAATCAACCATGGTTGATTCTTTCAATTACCCATATGTATGCATAGGGTATTGAAAGTTTAGTATTCGGTCCAAAAAAAAAAAAAAATTTCGATTTCTTTTGCATTTCTCCACGTTTTGGAACATCTTGATCTCAAAAAAGTGATCTAGAAAAAATGTGTGTATGTGGTCAACATAACTCCCGAATAAATTGACCTACGATGTTCAAATTTGGTGTGAGGGTTGGTGATGGCACAAGGGCCTACCATTAGGGTTTTCGTCAAAATCGCGCATGCGCATAAGGTAGCTGCCATTAAAAAATATCATGTTTTTCAGTAATTGTTAAAAGACGGCTAATGATTTTGATCAAAATCGCTGTGGTGAGGCCTCTTAAAAGGTGTTCTAAACATCCCCATCTTCGAAATTTCTGTAAAAATGCTGTAATAGCGTAAAAAGTTGAAAAACGAATGCCTTCAACACAGAGTTCTCTCTTTGCTTGAATATAGCTCATCAACGATTGGTTTTCCTCCTCTCCTCAGTTTCACTTATAAGAAAGGATAATATAAGAATTATCGAAATATATATCGTCAAAATCAACAATTTTGCGGAATTTTTTTATTTCTTTTTTTAAAAATCTATACAAGAATTATCGCAAAAAATATCGCCAAACTGGCAATTTTTTTCTAAGCTGCTGATGAAAATATAAAAATGATAAATTACACAAATCTACATCAGCAGTATAGTGTAATTGAAAGTTGTGCGATGTTGCACACCCCTAGTTTACTTTCAACTAGCCATATGTATATAGGGTAATAATGAAAGTTTAGTATTCGGTCAACAAAAAATTTCAATTTCTTTTACATTTCTAACGTTTTGGAACATCCTGATCTCAAAAAAGTGATATAGAAAAAATGTCTGTATGTGTGTACATGGTCAGCATAACTCCCGAACAAATTTATCTACGATGTTCAAATTTTAGATGCGGGTTGGTGATGCCACAAGGACTTACCATTAAGGTTTTCGCCAAAATCGCTCATGCGCATAATGTAGCTGCCATTGAAAAAATCGTGTTTTTCAATAATTGCTAAAAAACGGCTCTAACGATTTTGATCAAAATCGCTGTGGTAATGCCTTTTAAGGTGTTCTAAACATCCGAAATTTTAGTAAAAATGCTTTAATGGCATAAAAAGTGGAAAATGAATGCCTTCAACACAGAGTTCTCTTTGCTTGAAGCATAGCTCATTAACGATTGGTTTTCCTCCTCTCCTCAGTTTCACTTATAAGAAAGGATAATATAAGAATTATCGAAAAATATATCGTCAAAATCAACAATTTGGCGGAGTTTTTTTATTTCTTTTTTAAAGATACATACAAGAATCATCGCCAAACTGGCCATTTTTCTATAAACGGTAAATGACACAAATCCACATCAGTACTCTAGTGTAATTGAAAGTTGTGCGATGTTCCATACCCCTAGTTCTCCATGTTTTGGAACTTCCTAATCTCATTAAAGTGATCTAGAAAATAATGTCAGGTGTTTAAATGTCATCATAACTGTTTTAGGTGATGGCAATACAATCTATTGAGAGGATATTAAATAACATTGTTAAGGGAAGGGAGGGACGCAAAAGTAAGGGACAAACATTTCAAAGTGTGTCTCAGAAAATTATGAATATGTTAGTGAATAATTAAAATTTATAAATCAATTATTTACTACTTTATTAACAGGTTTTATTTAAGTAGAATTATCTCAGGTTACATTTTTCTGACCTGTTGTATTCTGAAAACCGTATATAAGGACAAGAGACATTTTGATGCACATTTAAAACTCATAAAATTTTGTTTGATACCATGGTGGCATGGTTTCAGTGTTGAAAAGGTTCTTTTGAGTGAAAACCAATAACTAAACTAAATTTTTATTGTCTATGAAAATAAACTTGCAAGGGAGCTGGTACATAAATTGTTCATATGCAACAAGAGAATACCCATATTCCTTTAATTTTTTGACTACTGTCTTATAACTGTCGATTAGGTTGTACTGTTAAATTTTTTTTACTGGGACGCATGCTTCTGGATCGTAGTGGTAACCCCAACTATTGCTGGGATTTTTTAATTTTACATAATTTACCATAAGACTAGGGGTGTAGAACATCGCACAACTTTCAATTACTCTATAATACTGACGGAGATTTGTGTCATTAACCTTTTTTATACTTTCGTCAATCATTTAGAAAAAATGCCCAGTTTGGCGATATTTTTTGCGATAATTCCTGTATGGGTATAAAAACCACAAAAAACAAAACAAAAAAAAAACCACCTTCGCCAAAATGGTGATTTTGGCGATATACTTTTCGATAATCCTTATATTATCCTTTATTATAAGTGAAACTGAGGGGAGAAGAACAAATTATCGTTGATGATGTATGCTCAAGGAAAGAGGACACTGTGTTGAAGGCATTCGTTTTTAAACTTTTTACGCCATTAAGGTATTTTTACGGAAATTTCGGAGGTGGTGATGTTTAGAACACCTTAAGAAGCATTACCACAGCGATTTTTATCAAAATCGTTAGAGCCATTTGAGCCATTGAGGGCCAAAAACATGATTTTTTCGAAGGCAGCTACCTTAAGCGTATGCTCGCTTGTGATGAAACACTACCAACCCTCATACTAAATTTGAACATCGTAGGTCAGTTTGTTCGGGAGTTATGCTGACCACAGACACATAGACAGATATTTTTTCTGGATCATTTTTTAAAATTCAGGACGTTTTAAACGCAGAGAAATGCAAAAAAAAAAAAAGAAAAAAAAAAAAAAAAAGTGACCGAATGCTATACTTTTATTACCCTATGTATACATGGGTATTGAAAGCAAAAAAAACCAAAAAAGCTAAATACTCTTAATTTAAGTATTTATTTTCTCACTCACTTATGTCACATCACATGCATAAAAATTTATTAGTTATCCTCTAAATGCTGTATGCTGTCTGACAGACTGCGAGTCATTTTTTTGTGTGGAACGCTTCCACCCCTTAAAATATTTCATCTTTGACTTTAATATGAATTTTTCAGATACTTGTGTTTCTTAAATTTTAATTGTTTCCAATTTCCAATTTGTTTGGCTCAGTATTGACAGTACCAGCTCTCAAAAAAGTACCGGTTACCAGCCTGACTATCAAAGAAATGCTTAAAGAGAAAAAGTCAAATTAACTTTGACAAAAAATGCTTGATACATTAAACTTTATTATACTACAGAGATTTATTACCTCATTTCCTACCCACGAGTTCCACTAATAATATAATAAATCAATTATAAATAAGAATTTTTCCAATTTTTATTAAGTACCTATTACCTGCACGATATCTGATGTTCCTAAATTCTACAAAATAACTTGCCGCGGGCGTTTTAGATTCATATTATGTAATTCGCTTTTGTAAAGAACGGAATATTCCACTTGACCCGTAACGACTGTTGCCGATACAAGAGTTTTAAGGGGGGGGGATGGAAGATGAAAGAAATATTGATTCAATATCGAGAGGCGGTGTTTTTTTATTTTCTTTGAAGTCTTCTTTTCTTCGAAAGTAACGGGACTCTCAATGGTATTGGTTATTCCTGTACAGATTTTCGTTTGGTTTAAAATCGATGATTATTGTTATTTTTTTTTTTCAACTTCTGTGAGAGGTAAGAAGGATTTATGTTTGAGGAGATTAGCTCCTGTGTTAGTTTGGGATAATTTCAGAGAGGAAATCAAGCCCTGAGGAAGTAGTTTTTGTTTTTGTATATTAAATTCTGTGGTGGTACAGACTAGGTTGTTTTTACGCTATAAATAATTGTTTTTTTTTGTAAATGTTTTTGGCCAAGATACTGCTTTGTGAAGGTGAAACCTATTGAGATTTGTTGTAAAGTCTCACAGCGGGTTGAAATTCTCCGACTTCGTTGTAAAAGTTGCTTAGTGGCAAAAATAGAAAATATAGTAACAACCAGTCTAATTCGAGACTTTACTTCACTGTATGGAAAAAAAAATTATTTGTAGAGAACTAATTTAGAGATAACTTTTTGTAAACTGTATGGCATAAATTAAAAAAAAACAAACTATTTTGAACTTTCTTATTTCATACCACTTTCTCCCATCTTCGTGTATGTTTCAGGCCTAATTTTATGTCATTTTGACGGGTGCTTTCTTTTTTTTTACAACATTTTGAAAATTGAACTTTAAATATAATCACACACTGGTAATTATAACTAAAATTCAACTTTCAAACAACATGATTTCAAAAGCATGATATTTTTCTTATGCCAAATAAATGGCTTTGAACAAGAAATGGAATGGCATTAAGAAGAGGGGGGGAGGGGGGGGGGGGAAATAGCTTGACAGTTTTTTCCTTGTTCCATACTGTTTCCATTTTTTCGACCCTATGCGTATTATATTTCAAGTCATTCTGACCAGATTTTTTTTTAATATTTTTTTTTAATATTTTTTTTTAATATTTTTTTTTTATATAGCTATTTGAAACATGAAATTTAATTTCAAGCAGCTTGTATTATAAATTAATTATAATGAACAAGTTTACCAATAATGAAAATTATATAATATATTGTATTGGTCAGATAATTCAAATTTAATGTGTTTATAATATTCTGAAAAAGGTTCTTCTTTAAATTTTCTTTGTCAAATATTTTTTTTATCATTTCATATATAACAGACATAATTTTCATTTGCGTAATATTAAAGAAGAATTGATTTTTCAATAAATACTTCATGTTTATTAAAGTGTTTGTTATATTCATTATTTTGCCACGAACGTCTTATGCATTTTGCAACTTTCTAGTACTAAATAGTATCAGTCAAATAACTTTTTATGTGTTTACATTATAATGAATTTGTCCGGAATAATGTTCAGCAGTATATCCCAGCAACATGGGTTCCATCTATATATGCCAGTGTAAGACTTCTCGAAAAAGTTTTTTTCGTACGTTAGGGACAGTTTTCAAATTCAACAACAACAACATCATTGTTTCCCCTCCTCCAGGCATCATACTTCTGACTAATGAACAAAACGACATGTATCTCAAGCACAAGCTATCTCCTGTGTTGCTTGGAAATTGATGATAATTTTTTACCCACAATACCACACTATTGTGTTGCTGTCTCCACCTGCTACGGAATTGTGATGTACGAGACAGTATTGGCAATCTGTGTTTCCAGTTCAGGTGTTGCCAGCTCATTTACAGAAATAATACTCACTAAACCGAGTGACGCGCGTGTTCCTGTCCACAAATAGAAGAGCGTTCTTCCGCGTCGTTTTCTTTGTAACCGTGCCTCTTGATCGCTTTTATCTTTGCGTGTAGATGGCCATAAATTATTCTGTGTATGGAATAGATGAGAGTTGGCATGCCTTCAAATTAGAAAAGTAGACAAGAGGGATTGTGGCATTCTCTCTGTCGGAAGAATCCCGTTTTTAAATCCTTTAAATTAACTTCGATTTTGTGTGTGTGTTTGTCAATGGCAGGGCAATCTGCGGAGGCCTTATTAAACCCCTTGCCGTCATCCGATCGGTCTGAAACTTGGTAGGTAGATTCGATGTCTATGGCAATGCATTGTATCAAATTTTGGAGTCTGTCACAGTCACTTTTACAGTAAATCAACTTGTCATCCAATCGCGCTGAAATAGCATTCAACCGATCGTTAAAGAAACTCTTTCCCGTTACCAAAATTGTTTTAATAAATAATAAAATTGTTTTTTTCAGAATAAACAAAAGATATTTGGATGCGAGTGCATAAATTTACATTCATTTTTAATGAATAAATTTTGAAAAGTAGTTTACTGCATATTTTGCTGATAGAGATGTTTTTAATATTTAAAGTTAGATGCTAACACCAAGCACAAGCTGGCAACAGAAACGGCGGTTTGTTAAGTAATATAAAAATTGGCAATGCATATAAAGGAAATTTATATTAAAAACTTATTTTATGGGTTTTATATTATTATATTGGTTTTGTAATGATTTACAAGTATTCATTTCGTAGTTGACACTTAATGTTTGGTATGGTAGTACCGGTTGAAACTTTAAATTTGTATTGTTTTATAAATAATAATCTCTCAAAGTCGTATTACTTAATTTGTAGAACATATTGTCACGAGGGAGAATTTGAAAATAATTGTACATAATGTAGATACCTGATATATTCTAATTTTATTTTAGTTCTGTAATAACTTTTAACTATGGCCTTTTATTAATGTAGAAATTATAAATAGTTTCTGAAATACATGCTTTAAAGTAGTGGCATCGGTTATCTGGGTATTTCTAGAATTTTAGGAAATATCACCCAACAATAAAAGGCTCGAGTGAGAATTAATCAGAGTCCAGTTCAGTTCCGCCTGTTGATTTTTACGGTTGGGCTGTAAATGCAGCTCTAGTGTTCTTCGAACGCATAAAGGATTAAGTGATCTAACTAAACAAGGTAAAAGTTAAAAACAATGACTCTTTATTCATTTCAAAGTCGTCTTTAAAGGGGTTAAGGTCGTAACCCCCGACAGGGTTAAATGTAACACTTCCACGAACACATTTCACTATTCTATAATTAACAAACTTACATTTCGAAAATAACTATTTTAGACCATACACATATCTATTAATACAGACACAATCACACTGAATAAAATCATATTCCTCACCAAAAGAAAAGAAGAAAAAAAAAAAAAAAGAATCCCCCTACACATCAAACCCTTGACCAAGGCTATTCCCCCCCTCCACCTCCCCGTAAATGTCAACCACAGACAACGCCACCAGAACTTTACGATGGCCTCTTGTCATCCCGGACACTCTTTGCTCCAGACCTTTATGGACGTTCTAATCGCCGGACAGCCGGACATAAAATCCGGTTGAATAGCTCCAGGGTCCGATAGGGACGTCGTCTCAATGGACTATTGACCCTTAAATCAGAAAGCCTTTCACACGATGGCTTATGCATTTTGTGACCGTGGACGGATTAGGCGTCTATCTCCCCAAAAAGCACGGGATCACGTTGCTTTTGTTTGTGATAAGGCACCAGAGGAGGCGTTTAAGCTAATTGTTCACAATCAGGAATGTGAGTTGGGACATGTATGTATACTTGCTTGGGTATTGTGGTATATATTGCTTTATTGTAGGGTTATACTTGTAGTTGAGGGTTCAATATTTGAATATATTTTGTTTGTTCCTTTCCATTTTTTTGGTATAAGCGGTACCGGCAATATATGAAAATCCTGCATTCTATAGAATACCTACTCATTTTATATAATGCCTGGTGTTTTTAGCAATTTACTAAAATGCCTGGTGTTTTTAGGCAAAGTACGAAATATTAGAATTATTATTTAGTTTACCTAGGCATTGTATATAATACCATAATACCTAGACATTCTATAGAATGACAAATGCTCTTTAGGAAAACTCTGGAAAAAGAGTCATCATAAGACATTCTATAGAATGACAAATGTTCTTTAGGAAAACTATGGAAAAAGAGTCATCATAAGACATTTTGTAGAATGACAAATGTTCTTTAGGAAAACTATGGAAAAGTAGTCATCATAAGATATTCTATAGAATGACAAATGTTCTTTAGGAAAACTATGGAAAAATAGTCATAAGACACTCTGTAGAATGACAAATGCTCTTTAGGAAAACTATGAAAAAAAGTCATAAGACATTCTATAGAATGACGCGCAGCATAGCCAACATTGGATTTTGTGCCAAAAAAAAGCAGCCCAACTATAGAATAGTATTCTGTAGAAGGCCTAGGGATTATATACAATGCTAAGATAAAGTGTATAATAATTCTCATATTTCATACTTTTAACACTATAGAAATGCATTTTATAGAATGCCTAGGTATTATATACAACTCTTAGGTAAAGTATAAAATAATTATCATATTTCATACTTTGCCTTAAAACGCCGAGGTATTTCACACTTTGCCGGTTTGTTATTTGGCAATCTATAGAATGTAGAGTTCGGAAATATCAATCAAAATAAATATCGATACTATATCGTCGCATAGGACAAAATATCGATAAAATATCGATATATTGATACATGATTTTTTTTAAATTTGATTTTCAATTTTACCAGAAACAAAGTTTTTCGGAGCAAATTTCTACTTTTCATGATTGCTTTTTTGTAAAGTTACTATTTTTTCAACTGAAATGGATCTATTACAAAAAAAAAGAAGTTATATTTTCGCATAATTGGTGCAGTGATTTTAAGAAAAATTTAGATAATTTTCAATAGCTTTTAAGTGTATGGCAAAATATTGAATATTGGTGACATTTTAGCCGTCTCTCAGCAAAGTTCAAACTTTAGTTTTGAAGTTTTAGAAAAGGGAATAAATAAAATAGAAAAAACACACGGAACTATAAAATGATCATAAAAAAAACTACAAATGTTTGAAAACATCGATATATCGGTGACTTTTATCGATATTTTTAATATCGATATTTTTTAAAGATATATCGATTAAAATATCTTCGTATCGATATATCGCCGACCCTCTAATAGAATGCCTAGGCAATATGTGAAGTGTTTAATCGTTTCATACTTTTCCGGTCAGTTTTTGGTATTATTTAAAATGCCGGCTTTTAGAACATTGCCGGTAACATAAGCATGTGTATTTCACTAAGTTATATATCATCCAATTGCTGCTGCGTAAGTTATATTAATAATGTTTTTACAGGAATCGGCACATGAGGATATAATTTACAACCTTTTTACTTTCAATTACCCATATGTAAATACATAGGGTAATGAAAGTATATGATTCGGTTAAAAAAGATCTAGAAAAAATGTCTGTCTGTGTGTGTGTGGTCAGCATGACTCACGAACAAATTGACCTACGATGTTCAAATTTGGCATGAAGGTTAGTGGCGGCCATGGTACCTACCATTAAGGTTTTCGTCAAAATCGCGCATGCGCATAAGGTTGCTGCCATTGAAAAAAAAAATGATTTTTAATGATTGCTAAAACACGGCTCTAACGTTTTTGATAAAAATCGCTGTGGTAATGCCTCTTAAGGTGTTCTAAACACCCCCACTTCCGGAATTCCCGTAAAAATATTTTAATGGCTTAAAAAGTTGAAAAATGAATGCCTTCAACACAGAGTTCACTTTCCTTGAACATACCTCATCAACGATCGTTTTTTCTTCTTCCCTCAGTTTCGCTTATAACTTTTCGCTTTTTTGACCCATACAAGAATTATCTCAAAAAAATATCGCCAAACTAGCCATTTATTCTAAATGAAGGATGAAGATATACAAACGACACAATTCCACGTCAGAATTATAGTGTAATTGAAAGTTGTGCGATGTTCTACGCCCCTAGTTATTGTAGAAACCCCTATGTATTTGAAAACCTTTCTTAGACTCCTAAGATGACCAAGATATATTAGCCTACATAGATTAAAACGATTTTACTCTAAATACAAGGAAATCTTTTAAATTTCAAATTTGCTAAATGTATTTCAATTCTCATTCTAATTGCATCTAAAATTGAATATACAAGTTTACTTTGAACTCGCCTATATGCTAAGCTGTTAAGAAAAAAATATTGAGGATTAAATTTTATATCATTGTCCATTTAAACTATAACAGAACAATAAAAAAATAATGATAAATACAATGTTTTATTTTAAAAATTACACGTCTCTCGCCCAGGTACCCACCACTAATATTATTTTAATATTATATTAAGTATACATTCTAAATAATTAAAAAACTAATATAACTTATAAAAAAAAAAGTTTTCAGTATACATTTTTTATAAGCATTGTCAATTTTTATATTCACTAACGCAGCGCCGATTCTGTAAGCAACTTGCGCTTGGTGTTTGCACCTAACTTTAAATACCAAAAACATTTTTATCAGCAAAATGTGCGACAAACTACGTTTCAAAATTCATTCATTAAAAATAAACGTGAATTTGTGCACTCGCTTCTAAATATCTTAAATTTATTCTGCTTAAAATAGTTATTATTTATTTATTAAAAACAATTTTGGCAACAGGAAAGAGTTTCTTCAATGGTCGGTTACATGCTAATCTAGCACGATTGGATGACAAAAAGTTGGTTTATTAGTATTCCATAAAAGCGACCTTTTAGTGACAGTTACAGCACTAAAATGTGATAGAATGCATTGTCATCGATATCGAATCTGCCAAGTTTTAGTCTGATAAGATGACGGCAAGGAGGTTAATTAGGCTTCCGTAGATTTGCCCGCCATCGACACTAGAGGTTGGAAATATCGATCAAACTAAATATCGATACTATATCGTTGCATAGCAAAAAATATCGATAAAATATCGATTTATCGATACATGATTTTTTTTAATTTTTTTTTTTTTATTTTCAATTTTGCTAGAAACGAAGTTTTTTGGAGCAAATTTCTACTTTTCATGAATTCATGCCAAAATTGTTTTAATAAATAAATTATGAAAATTCTTTTTATAAATAAATTATATTATCAATCAGAATAAATAAAATACATTTGGATGTCAATGCATAAATTCACATTTATTTTTGAAGAAGAAATTTTGAAAAATAGTTTACCGCATATTTTGCTGATAGATGTTTTTAATACTTAAAATTAGATGCAAATTTCAGGCCCACGTTGGCAACAGAAACGACGCTATGTTAATGACTACTAACTGATGATCTTATCTTTTTATTACATTATGTTACCTTTTTGGTTCGGGTGCCATTTTAACTGTCTCTTAGACAAGTCAAACTTTAGTTTTGAAGTTTTTGAAAAGGGAATAAAGAAAGTCGAAAAAAAAAAAACACATGGAATTAAAATATGATCATCAAAAAACTAAAAATGTTTGAAAATATCGATATATCGGTGACTTGTATCGATATTTTTACTATCGATATATTTTTTAAAATATCGATTAAAATGTCATGGTATTGATGTATCACCGACCTCTAATCGACATACACACAAAATCAAAGTTAATATAAGGGATTTAAAAACTTAAACCTCTACTCTGTGAAGTATGATAAGTCATTTGTTTTCTGAAAATTATTGCTGAAAAACTATAAATGAGTCACAAATTGAAATTACGAAGCATCTTGTATTTATCTAAATTATAAAAGAGACTTAAAGAAATTAAGTTTTTAAGTTTTGCAACTATTTTTATGTTTGCTAAATCTTGTGTTACATCTAAAATTATTTAGATCGTTTCATCTATGATAGGGAGACGGGAAATCTGGCTATTACAGTTTTTCGAGATGTGTCCTTTTTTTTAATCACCCAATCTGTGATGAAAGATGATTTTAAAAAGATGATCTGATGAAAGATGATTTTAGTGATAAAAAGGGTGGGAAATTTTTATAATGGAAAACAACATTATTATGGTTTCTTGGTACTCTTCCATTAGCTAGGTACCTGTTGTCGTCAAGACTTAATATTTACGCTTTTAAATGACTCGTAAATGTACTGCCAAGCCTAAATGTTTATGGTTTGCTATAGTATTGCTAGAGCTCACCAAACACGGTTTGTAAAGGGACTTATAAATTATTTGAAGGATGTTAGTTTGTGAGATATCATGGTAATTTGGAGTTTTTTTTTTCTGGTACCCGACTAACGGAAGAGTACCGGTTTCTTTTACATATTGGCAATATTATGAAACAAAAATAAAAAATATCCTGTCTTCGCAATTTTATAAAATTCTTCTTCGACGTCAGCGTGTGGCGCTGTTTAGAGCGTTTGATGCATTTCGCAACTTCATGTTTTTTTCCGCTAAGAAGTCTAGATGTGAGATATTCTCTCCTCTCGATCACGTTAGTCATCCTTTATGTAATAGACGTTTTTATGAATGTCATATTTTATGTAAATGTTAAGATATTATTTAAATTTCGCATCATTGTGCAATAAAAAAATAAGTTGAAATATCATGAAAGTTACTTGAAATATCATGAAAGTTACTTGAAATATCATGAAAGTTACTTGAAATATCATGAAAGTTACTTGAAATATCATGAAAGTTACTTGAAATATCATGAAAGTTACTTGAAATATCATGAAAGTTACTTGAAATATCATGAAAGTTACTTGAAATATCATGAAAGTTACTTGAAATATCATGAAAGTTACTTGAAATATCATGAAAGTTACTTGAAATATCATGAAAACTACTTGAAATATCATGAGAGTTACTTGAAATATCATGAGAGTAACTGGAAATATCATGAAAGCTACTTGAAATATCATGAAAACTACTTGAAATATCATGAAAGTTACTTGAAATATCATGAGAGTAACTGGAAATATCATGAAAGTTACTTGAAATATCATGAGAGTAACTGGAAATATCATGAAAGCTACTTGAAATATCATGAGAGTAACTGGAAATATCATGAAAGCTACTTGAAATATCATGAAAGTTACTTGAAATATCATGAAAGTTACTTGAAATATCATGAAAGTTACTTGAAATATCATGAAAGTTACTTGAAATATCATGAAAGTTACTTGAAATATCATGAAAGTTACTTGAAATATCATGAAAGTTACTTGAAATATCATGAAAGTTACTTGAAATATCATGAAAGTTACTTGAAATATCATGAAAGTTACTTGAAATATCATGAGAGTAACTGGAAATATCATGAAAGCTACTTGAAATATCATGAAAGTTACTTGAAATATCATGAAAGTTACTTGAAATATCATGAAAGTTACTTGAAATATCATGAAAGTTACTTGAAATATCATGAAAGTTACTTGAAATATCATGAAAGTTACTTGAAATATCATGAAAGTTACTTGAAATATCATGAAAGTTACTTGAAATATCATGAAAGTTACTTGAAATATCATGAAAGTTACTTGAAATATCATGAAAGTTACTTGAAATATCATGAAAGTTACTTGAAATATCATGAAAGTTACTTGAAATATCATGAGAGTTACTTGAAATATCATGAGAGTTACTTGAAATATCATGAGAGTTACTTGAAATATCATGAGAGTTACTTGAAATATCATGAGAGTTACTTGAAATATCATGAAAGTTACTTGAAATATCATGAAAGTTACTTGAAATATCATGAAAGTTACTTGAAATATCATGAAAGTTACTTGAAATATCATGAAAGTTACTTGAAATATCATGAGAGTTACTTGAAATATCATGAAAGTTACTTGAAATATCATGAAAGTTACTTGAAATATCATGAGAGTAACTGGAAATATCATGAAAGCTACTTGAAATATCATGAAAGCTACTTGAAATATCATGAAAGTTACTTGAAATATCATGAAAGTTACTTGAAATATCATGAAAGTTACTTGAAATATCATGAAAGTTACTTGAAATATCATGAAAGTTACTTGAAATATCATGAAAGTTACTTGAAATATCATGAAAGTTACTTGAAATATCATGAAAGTAACTGGAAATATCATGAAAGTTACTTGAAATATCATGAAAGTTACTTGAAATATCATTATCTTTTTTCATATGAGCCTGAGAATGGTTTCAAGAAAGAAAGTTTGGCCATTATCGTGCTTTTATTAGAAAAGTTCAACAACTAAAGAAAGGTCCAGTAGTAAAAGAAAGATTCAGTATTATTACTACATGCACACAAATATGTTTAAATGTTATCAAAAGAACGGAGAGCGTTTGATATTGGTGATCCTGGGAAAAATGCATATTTTGCAGTATTGATCCGCTGCCAACCTCGATAATAGACGGTCGAGTTATTGAATTCGTTTTGTTGTTTTTACTGCATTCCATATACATACGCAGAGAAACGATATTGCAGCTGGCAATAGCTTGTCCAGAGGTGAAGCAAAATGAACTAGGCCTGATTGTTACATATCGGGACAATAATTACTGAACTCAATTGAATCGTTTAAAGACGCCCCACGTCTATTTCTTTAAAATATTTATATTTTTCTTGGATGATTATAGTTACAAACTTTAATTGACGATCAATGTAACATATTATTAAGCACCATTTTTTTTTTTTTTGTTTTTTTTTTAAGACTTGTCACACTCTTAAAGGATTTTCTTAAGATGTTATCAACAACAATGATTAGATTAATTTAGTGAAATAAGGGTTTAAATGTTATTGGGTAAAAATTGTCAGGAATTAAAATTCTTATGTGTATAAATATTCCAAAACCACTAATAACTGTATAAGGGACGTCACTGCTCAAAGGTTTACTTGAATGATGACGCAATGCTAATACCACCTAATGATTCCTTGATGAGTTTTATTATAATTTTGGACTGTAATGAAGTTTTAATCGGCCATTTTTTTTTATTTTTTTTTAAATATTTTTATTATTTTTACTTTGATGTTGTTTATCCTTGAAAAGTCAATTTTGTTAAAAAAGAAGGCAATTTTAGCATTGAAACTCTAAATTATAGATTGTTTTTCCTCAGCTTTCTAAAAGTTCAATAAACTATGAGTGTTTTGAAACGTACATGTTTATTAATCAGACTTTTGAGATCACAATGAATAAGTCGCCAAAAAGTGATTTTCGAGCAAAAAAAAAAAAAAAATCCTCTTGATCCTTATCAACAATAAACAATTAAATTATGTTTACCGATTAAGTTAATAACTAATACATTACAAGATTCCTTGAAAGCACTTCGTAATTTTTAAATATTTATTATGTTGCGTTGGTTTTGGATAATAAATATTTTGTAGGACTTGTGATAATTAAAATTTATAATAATTTAACATTTCTGATCGATTCAAATACCGGGTAAAGGATAAATCATCTTCCTTTAGGGTTGAATTTTATAGTTAAAATAACACATTATTTGAATACATATGATATCTCTTTTGAACTAAACAATCCATTATTATTCTTAATGGAGTTGGAATTTATTCTTTCAATTTGAACGTTTATATCATTTTATTTTTTTACTTTCAATTACCCATATGTATACATAGGGTAATGAAAGTATAGAATTCGGTAAAAAAAAAAAAATCGATTTTTGCATTTCTCTACGTTTTGGAACGCCCTGATTTAAAAAAAAAAATGTCTGTCTGTGTGTACGTGTTCAGCATAACTCCCGAACAAATTCACCTACGATGTTCAAATTTGGTGTGAGGGTTGGTGAGGGTACAAGGACCTACCATTAAGGTTTTATTCAAAATTGCGCATGCGCATAGGGTAGCTGCCTTTGAAAATATCATGTTTTTCAGTAATTGCTAAAAAACGGCTCTAACAATTTTGTTCAAAATCACTGGGGTAATGCCTCTTAAAGTGTTCTAAACATCCCCACCTCCGAAATTCCCATAAAAGTGCTTTAATGGCGTAAAAAGTTGAAAAACGAATGCCGTTAATACAGAGTTCTTTTTCCTTGAGCATACTTCATCAACGATCGTTTTTTTTTTTCTCTGCCCAGTTTCTCTTACAAGAAAGGATAATATAAGAATTATAGATAAATATATCGACAAAATCATTATTTTGGCGGAGTTTTTTTTTAGTCCAATACTAGAATTACCGCATAAAATTTCCCCAAACTGTCCATTTTTACTAAATGAATGATGAAACTATAAATACGTAAGAGGACACAAATTCACGTCAGTATTATAGTGTAACTGAGAGTTGTGCGATGTTCCACACCCCTAGTTTTTTACTCTTTTACCTATGCTTGTGGTACATTTTTGTAGATAAATTCTTAAAAAACTCATATGATAACTCCCGAAAAGCCAATGCTCTGCTATGGGCTTTTGAATAAGATTTTATTAGTACTACTACTAATAACTAACTACAGCCAAATAAGCTAATGTCAACTGAAGTAGGGTGGACTAGATTTCTCCACAGACTCGGCTACAAAATGAGGTTCTTAATACAACAACCACTTCCTTCTTTCTGACTCCCCTTTTAACTGCACAACACCCTCACGACATTCCTGACGCATTTCTTTGCTATTGTTTGAAAAGCATAATAATAATAAAAATAACAATAAAAAAAAAGTCCCATTCTTCGCTTACTTCAAAAGAGAAGCGGGCAAAAAAAGGGGATCTACACAGACACACCAACCAACATGACACATTGCTTTCGCTACCGTAAACAAGTTTCCCGGATGATCGACTCGTAAGTGGTGAAAGTTCAGAGCAAGAAATATTCAATTTTTCATCTCTGCCAACTTCCAACAAACAACGAGCTTTGTTGTCATACACCATGGCAACGTAAGCCAAGAGGTGCGAGAACAAAACCACACCAAGCACAGCCACGTGTGGTCCTCTTTTCTCAAAGGTACTAATACATCAAATTAAGCATAACAGAAGAACAGTCCCCTGGTGAGATATATTTGGAGTCACCTTAATTTTAGATCTTTTACCCGCCATGAGATTCAATGCGTGGAAATACAGGTGAGGAATTAATTGCCACTGTGGCGACGCCAGATCCTTCTTTTTAATTCCTGGTGCAGTGCCTCATCCATCATTAGTGTGAAATCTCTTGATAAATTGAGCGTTTGGATTCTTATTAATAGAACTCTCAAAGGTAACTGTTTATTAAGAGCTATTGTCCTTCGAGCACATCCCTATAAGAACTACATTCGGGCAACCAGGGTCATAACCTCCTATGGCAGCGGCCGACTAAACGGTAGAGTGGTTAGCGTGCTAGCTTCTAGACCGCGAGGTTGCGGGTTCCGAGTCCCGTGTTAGGCATGGGTGTTTGTAAATGTATGTTGGCTTGTCTAATGACGAATGTTTCGGCGCGTTATAGCCCTCGTGTTGCTGACGGCGCCAGATAATCTGAAAACAACCAACCAATCCTATGGCAGCGTTAGTCACTACGCGGCCCGCGAGTCGTATCTGGCCCGCGACAGACTTTTCTGCGCCCCTCCGATAAAAAAAAATCAAACTTCGTGGTATGGAATTTTTTTTTTACACAATTTTAATTTGTCCAAAGTAGTATGTGTTAAACTATGCAGAACAAAGTTCTTCACTATGTGCACCGAAGAAACTATGAAAAAACTTTCACCGAGATAGTTTTCATACAGAATAAATATAGGAACAACTTAATTGAATCTCATTTGGACAATTTATTAAGATTTGCTGTTACAAATTCTGGGACATATTAGTGACTCTTTCGTTAACCTTTAACTGCTGTAAGCGGTCTGACAGACCTCGAGTAATTTTTTGTGGAATGCTTCCACCACCTAAAATATCTCATCTTTGTCTTTTATATTAATTTTTCTAATACTATGTTTCTTAAACTTTAAATTGATGTTCACAAATTTGTGTGGCGCAGTATGGACCATGTGTTGCTCTTGCGCCAAAAACCTCAAACAACCCTACCACAGCAGTTAAAGGTTAAATAAGCTGAACGATTTCAACTGTTATCGTCTCACAATTGATACCGGCAAAACAGGGTAATCTGGAAGTACAGTTTAAATACTTTTTATAAAAAGTTAAGTCAGCTCGTATTGTCACGTAGGAACGAAAGATCCACTTCTATTTTTTAATACGCTTTTATTAGCTTCAGATGTATGTATGTAACGGAATCTTTGAACATGATTTTGACCCCCATCAAAACATCGGATTAACTCGAAATTTGGCATACTTATTAAGGACCGATGACAATTCAATAAGTTTGTCGCTTTATCACAAGGATTAGCTCGTGTTGCCCTTGCGCCGTTAAATTCCTACCAACCAACCTTCTCCGGAATCGAATCCTGGTGTGCCGTTTGAACGACAGTTATACAAAGCGTGTTTTTTTTAGTCGCATTATCCTTACTAGGAACTTCAGGATTAGTGATTTTTCATATTCAGAGACACGGTAGTGTTTTGTGCCAAGTAATACGGTGTGTACTAAGGCATACACATGACTTAAATTTGAGACAAGCATGTGATTATTGGCAGACACAACTGGAGAGTTTTATACACTAACTAAAAAAAATTATAGTTTACAGAAAAAATAATTAATAGTTTAAAAAACTAAAAAAATACGCTTTTATAGAAAAGTGAACTAAAAAGTAGAAAATAATTTTAAATAAGTTTGAAATAAGAATAGAGTGATTAACAAGAAATATTTATTTTATCGTAAAAAAGCGTGGGGTGCTTGATGTCAATTGTTGAAAATATCTTAAAAAGCACCCCACGCTTTTTTAAGATAAAACAAATATTTCTTGTTAATCACTCTATTCTTATTTCAAACTTATTTAAAATTCTTTTCTACTTTTTAGTTCACTTTTCTATAAAAGCGTATTTTTTTTAGTTTTTTAAACTATTAATTATTTAGACTTTGATTCATAATGAAATTTTTTATTTTTTAATTATTTGGGGGGAAAATATCAAACATCAATTGTAATTTTATTAAGATAAGAAAAATATCAATACTTTTCAATTTTCGGAAATGGTATATCTTGTTAAATCGATAAATTAAAGATACATATATTGATGTATGCGGCCCTCGAAAATCTCCAACATAGGTCATACGGCCTGCCTCTAAAAAAGTTAGTGGCGAACGCTGTCCTATGGCCTTGTTATGAATGTGATAGTCGCAGAGCGTGGATGAACTACTAGTCGACAAAACAAGTAAATTGACTCACACCACCTGCATGACGATGTGCTGGGTTCGAAACTTGGGTTAACCAAGGCTGTTCGTTGGGGTTCGGAATCCACGTTAAGTTGTAGATCCCGCCCTGATTAGCCGTTATTGAACAAAAAAAAAAAAGGTCGTTAAGTGTACAAACCAATTAACTAACCGCCCGGATGACGCAGTAGTTGCGTTCTTGGGAACTAAATCTAAGGTCGGATGACGCAACGTTCCCGGTTCGTGTTCCTTTCATTTCAAGTTCTCCACAACACATCAGATATAAGAAGGGATTGTTCTAACTTTCTCAGTCAGACCTCAATTTCAGGAACTTTTCAAGGTGAAAGCCTGTTGACGGAACTTTGCGTCATTAATTTTTTTGGGAAAAGTTTTAGATAATGGGGGTAGAGCAGGTCACAGAATGGTAAACATGGCGGAATGGGTTAGGTTAAAAATCAAAACTTTACGAAAAAATAACCGAAATGTGCTGCACACAGCATCTCTCAACTCTAATAACGCAGCATATCTCAACACTAAAAACGCAGCACATCTCGACTCTAATAGCGCAGTACTTCTAGACTCAAATAGCGGTCATGAAAAATTTGCGCAATGGAAGCTCAACATAGAAAGTATTTAAAATAAACAACATAGATTTCTGACATAATAAATAAGTATGCAAATAGAAGATATTTTATTATTCATGAAGTTACACGTTTAAAAGATAAAAAAATTAATTTGGAGTTCTAAATTGCTCTGCCCAGTTCTTTCCCGATAATGGAACTGAAGTGAACAACTGAGTTGCTTTGGGTGGGTGTTTCAAAAACCGCGTAACTGGGATGTTGACCCAAGTAGAAATAGATAATAGGAATAAAGGTAAGCCCAAAACTCGTTATAGATTATTTAGTTTTTGATTAAAAGGAATAAGAAACAGTAATTGTATATAATTACAAAAGAATAAGTTTGTGATTTACCGTCATTCAGACAGAGTAAGCGTACTATATCGTGCTAAAGATTATAGGTCAATTGGTTGGTTTGTGCGCTCAACGACCTATATGCACATTGACAGCTAATCAGGCCGGGACCTACAGTTTAACGTGGATTTTGAACCTGGCATCTTTGGCATGCAAGGCCAGAGCGCTAACCCCACAGCTAACAAGTTGACGATTATAGGTCAAATAACTTTGAAATATAGGATTTATAAATTTCATGCATCCTACATTATTATTAATTTATTAAATATTTTTAAATTAAGTTAATTAAACCTTAATTTAAAAAATTAAAAAATAACATGGATTTTTTTCGTAATTCAAATGTTATGGCGTTTCTTAGCCACATTATTCTTGTATTTCAATCGAATTAAATATTAAATCGGCGTTTTTTTCCGTTCGCCTAGAAATATTTTTTGCTTCTCTAATTGAATTTAAAGAAACCAAATCAATTTCAGGTTGAAAAAAATATTAAGATACTTAATATGAAGTCTTATGTTGTTTTATATCATTTGAAATTTAACCAAAAGTCATTAAAATATGTTGACCACAGTTCAAGAATGTCATCATAAAAATATTAATGTCCATGTGGTCACATATGGTTCACATATCACTTATGGAATGAGACAGTTCTGAATCGACGTTGTTGTTTATCAGTACAATACAGAAGCAAATAAATAGACAGTTCCCGCGTATTTTAAAATCGAGTGCAATTACCGTATATTTATAAAGAATTTCTTTCTGATTCCAAATATTCAAACAAAAGTTCTTTAAAAAAATTAGTTATTTAAATATCAAGAAAATAAAATACCCTTAAACCTCATTAGACTGCAGTCCGATAAAAACGCTAAATTTTTTTTCTGTGACGTCAAAACTTCCTTCCGTTTCTATGGTTAACGTGAGGTTTCTGCCAAGGTGTGAGTTTTATAGACAGTTGCCATATCCCGTGCTGGTTGGCGCGATTTGCAAACTGGTTTTCGCTGCTGCGTTTCAAGCCAAGATTCAAGACAAGTTCGGAACAAGTGACGTCACATTAGCTTTGAGCTGAATGAGCCGTTTTCCCCACAAAAATAAACCAGCGTATTTAGGTTGCAAATTAAAAGAAAAAAAAGCCCAGTGAGCAAAAATTTTTGAATTTAAGGCCTTTTCGAAATATTTAGAATTGAATAATAAAAAAAAAAAAAAATGCGGGAATTATCCATTGCTTGATTGAAAACTTTTCCCATAGAAATTTTTCGGTTCAGACAAAGGAACAAATGGGATATTTAGTATAAGATCTTAGAAACTTATTGCTGGTCAAAAACTTTAATTCGATTCCCTTCATATGTATATGGGGGAAAAAAAAAAAAAAAAAAAACTTACGTGAGTGCTAAATAAACTAGGGGTGTGGAACATCGCACAACTTTCAATCACACTATATAATATTGGTCATTGCAGTAAAATTTAACATGGTGTTATTTACCATTTTCTTATTTTTCACTCATTTAAATACAAATTGTTTTAATCAATACAAATTTTTGTTATCTACAATATCTTTTTGACAATTTCCAGCATTTAAACACATTCGAAAACAATATTTTTGAAAATCTAGTAAATTATTTTGGGTACTTTTCCGTCAAATCGGGCCGTTGGTAATATCCAGGTACGGTACGGATTTTGCGTCAAGGGAATTTTCGACAATAAATGGCCGCAGCCACCATTTTTAAATATTAAGTGAACTGCCAATGGTTTCCATAATTTGGCGCAGTTTTATGTGAAATTTTTTTGTGCAGAGTCCGTACCGTACTTGTATATTGCCAACAGTCCCTTTAACTGAAAAGTACCTTATTTTGTCTTGGAAATAATGGCTCCAGTTAAACGTCCCCCAAAGTAATTTTTTTTAATGATACAAAGTCAATTGTTTCCTTCATTCGGGTTTCTTTTTTCAAAAATGAACTTTCACAGCATATTATGCCAACATTTTGATACTATTGCGCGTCATCCAAGTTATGTTAGAATTTTGCTCAAATATAACCTCAATCAACATTTGCATACAATATCCACAGGTTACTAATTCATTGGCTAGTATTGCCCATCTGATGGCTGTGGGGTTAGCGCTCTGACCTCGCATGCCAAAGGTGCCGAGCTTGAATCCCGGGTAAGGCATGGATGTTCGTTGTGGTTCGGAATCCACGTTAAGCTGTAGAACCTGACCTGATTAGAAATCATTGTGCATAAAAATAGGTCGTTGAGAGTACAAACCAACAACCAACTCAAGACTATGTGTAACGATCACCATCGGGACAGTAGATTGACAACGATGCTCGATAGCGAGACATCATTACATGCTAGACGAGTGTTGTGCCTTCAGTCCATGAGTGCGGCTCTATTCGGCGATGAAAAACTTGACGACTGCTCTCGAACTCTTCAGGACAAATTTGTCAAAAGACCTGAGTGATGCGGCTTGCTTCCTGAAAAGATGTAACTTGATTATTACCGGAGATAAAAATAGAGGCTTTTTGCTCGTTTGGCTCCGATAGCAGAAGATGAAGAGGAGTTGTAATTTGTGATGGATTTTGCTTGAATGAAAAGTGAAGTAGAGATATTAGTCACGGATATGAATCAGTAGTTGGGTCTATCTTTTTTTTTTACTGCAGTACTTTCGATAATTAAATTATGAATGGTTCTTGACGCATATTAGGAAAACTTAGTCAAGGCAATATTTTACTGCTTCTATCGTCTCTCAGAATTTTTGCTATCATTAATTCAATTTGATTTGCTAGTTAAGTCATTGAATTCAGTAGGAAAACAACTTATTTCAGAAGAAGCACGACTTGCATTCAATGAATGAAGATGACTAAATGTATATATATATATATATATATATATATATATATATATATTAAAAAAAAACTATGGGTGTGGAACATCGTACAATTTTCAATTAGACTTAATATTTGTCATTTCATTTAAATTTGCCTTATATTTGTGTAGTTTACGTTTACATATTTCCATGTATTTAAGTTTTTTTCTCCAGTTTGGCGATATTTGTGACGTTAATTACTACATTAGGGAAACACACACACACACACACACACACACACAGAGAAAAGACAACCGTTGACGAGCAATGCCCCAGCGGAGAGAACATTCGTTTTACAACTTTTCATACCTTTATCGAATTTCTACAGAAATTTCGAAGACGGGAATGTTTAGAGCACCTTAAAAGCATTATCGCAGTGATTTTAATCAAAACCGTTTTTTGTTTTTCCACTTTGCTAAGAAATACATATATTTTCCCATACCATCGTCCTTATGCGCATGAGTAAATTTAACGAAAACCTTTGTCTATTCAGCAAAGCATGAATAAATAATTAAGACGACTCTTTTAAAAACGAACTAGAATTTATTTAAACGCAAGTTAGAAAATAAAATGCAACTCGAGATAAAGATAAATCTCACAGTATCGTAGCTACGCAGTATCGTAAATATCTAACGTCAAGGCATGAATAAGCCATTGGTGTGGAGAGATGCAGTGCAACCGCTTTCTTCCACTTATATACTTGTATTATGAATAACATGAAAAAATTTAGATATTCTCAAAAACTTGGTTACTTGTTTAAAGTGCGAAAAGTGTTGTAAAAATATTCACCTCAGCTCTTTTTCAGATACTGCCCATTTGTTTTGGGCTGAAATATAGTTCCAGTGAAAATAAACATTGCAAGTCCATAAACGGTAAGACTGAGAGGCGACTGCAATTTTTGCACTCCATCGAACATCATTCTTATTTTTTTATAGAAATTAGAGAAAAGTGAGTAGATTACGAATCCACTGGTCTGCCGTGGCAAAAATGGCAGAAACTGGTCAAAAATCGACTTATAATAAGTTGAAGTAAATCCAATTGCTAAATGAGCCATAACTTGCTAAATAATGAGCTTTTTTTTTGTTTGGTAACCCTCACTCTTTAATTATCAATTAAGAAGGTTGCAGACGATTCAGATATCTGGCGACGGTCTACTTGCATCTATTAAAAGGGAGCCAAGTTGGCAATACACATTACGTCACGGATGCCGTAACTGATGTCGCCAATTTGGCTTACTTTTAAAAGATACAAATTTTTCAAGCCAGAGATCAGAAATCGTTTGCGCTTTTTCTCATTGAAAATCAAAATGCAGGGTTGCCAGACGAAAAAGTTTGTTTTCTTTTTGGCAAGTTATGACATATTTGGCAATCAGATTTTAGTTCAACTCATTTCAAGTCGATTTTTGATCAGTTTCGGCCATTTTTGCCACGGCAGACCAGTTGATTCCTAATCTACTCACTTTTCTCCAATCTCTATAAAAAAAATTCAGAATAATGTTCGATGGGGTCCAAAAATTGCAGTCGCCTCTCAGACTAAAAGTCGGGGATGTTCCAAAACGTGAAGAAATGCAATTTTTTTTTTACCGAATGCAATACTTTCATTACCCTATACCAACATTTGGATAATTTAAAGTATAATCAACAACTACACGAAGTTGTTAAGTTTTAAACAGCAATTTCTCATCTTGGTTAGTTGGTTGTTTTCAGATTATCTGGCGCCGTCAGCAACACGGGGGCTATAATGCGCCGAAACATTCGTCATTTGACAAGCCAACATACATTTACAAACACCCATGCCTAACACGGGACTCGGAACCCGCAACCTCGCGGTCTAGAAGCTAGCATGCTAACCACTATACCGTTTGGTCGGCATTTCTCATCTTGAGTTCAGCTGCAGATACAACTTTTGTTTTGAACAAGACAATATTAACATGCTTTTTTAATTTTTAGTTTCAAATTCTCTTAATGGTTCCATTTCATCGCCGGGGACATTTTAAATCCTTTGTATTAGCTTCGATGTTGTTTGTGTGCGGCTAGCAGGCAAATCCGCGGAAGCCTAATTAACTCATGTGCCATCATCTGATGGATTTGAAACTTGACAGATATCTTCGATATCGATGACAATGCATTCTATAAAGTTTTAGGAGCTGTCACTCACTAAAAGGACGTTTTTACACGTTTCTATAACCATTTTGGAATACTATACTAAAATCCAACTTAACTTGACATCACTAGACGATAGATCTTCACCGTGCTCATAGGCAGTTAATCCATTTTAGCGGAGTCGAGACATAATTCTCGCCAAACCTTATAGCCTTTTGTTCTCTACAGGGTTGTGGTTTGGCGAACATTATGCTTTCACGCCGCCAAAATGGATAAATTGCCTATGAGCACTGTAACGATCTACCGTCTAGTGATGTCAAGTTAAGTTGAAGTTTAGTATAATAAATCCCATTTAACCGATCATTGTTAAAATTCTTTCATGTTGCCAAAATTAGTTTAAATAAAATAAATAAAAGATAATTGGGCGTGAATGCATTAATTTATTATGGAGTGAAGTCCATTTAATTCAACTTTGCTTTGCGTATACTAAAACTTCAACTTAACTTGACATCACTAGACAGTAGATCGTCACAGTGCTCATAGGCAATTTATCCATTTTGGCTGCTTGAAAGCATAATGCTCGCCAAACCACAACCCTGTAGAGAACAAAAGGCTATAAGGTTTGGCGAGAATTATGCCTTCACTCCGCTAAAATGGATTAATTGCCTATGAGCAAGGTGAAGATCTATCGTCTAGTAATGTCAAGTTAAGTTGGAGTTTAGTATAGTAACGCTGCAAGTGAAAGAGTTTTAACCAATCACTGTGGAAACTCTTTCCCGTTGCCAAAATTGTTTTAACCAGAATAAATAAAATACATTTGAACGTGAATGCATATAGCCACATACTATTTCAATAAATAAATTTTTAAAAAGGTAGTTTACCGCATATTTTGCTGAGATGTTTTTAATATTTAAAGTTAAATTCAAACTCCAATCACACGCTGACAACAGAAACGGCGCTTTGTTAATGAATTAAAAAAAAATTGCCGATGCCTATTAAGGATTTCTTTTTAAAACTTTATTTTTATGGGTTATATTTTTTCTAACTCCTAAAACAAGCAAACAAGCAAAAAAACCAATCAATCACTTCAGTCCTCAGTACCTTTTGACCTCAATGAAACCAAATGTGAAGATTCTCATCCATTTTCAAATAGTAGTTTGGGGTCCATTTAAAAAATATAGATAAGGCATTATAGACTCACTTATATGACTAAACCTTATCTTTCTGGGGGCGGGATTTCGGGTTGGAGGGAGAAGAACCGCCATTATTAAATATGTTCGTATCTGGAGCTGTATACCATTATTTACGATTTTCCGGAAAGTTTTTCCAGAAAGGAGTTCGTTGATGAATTCCTTCTAAGCGTGCCGAGTAGGGGGGGGGGGGGAGATAGCAGTGTTTCTTCAAAAGAATCTTTGTCTGGTTTTAAGATGTCTGTGGAAGAGAAAGCCAGAAATAAACAAAGTTCTATGAGGTGTGGGGAAGTGTTAATTTCGTCTTAAAAAACTTTACAAGCCAACTGTGGTTAGGAAAAGTGGGATTTATGTTTTTAAAGTTAATAATGTTAACTTTTTTTTAATGTACAATGTTAATTTATGCTTTCATTTATCCATATGTTATAGTGTAATGAAAGTATGGTTTTCGGTAAAAATAATATAGCCCATAAAAACAAAGTTTTGAGTATAAATCCTTTATATGGATTGCCGACCAAACGGTCTAGTAGTTAGCGTGCTAGCTTCTAGAACGCGAGGTTGCGGGCTCGAGTCCCGTGTAAGGCATGGGTGTTTGTAAATGTATGTTGGCTTGTCAAATGACGAATGCTTCGGCGCATTATAGCCCTTCGTGTTGCTGACGGCGCCAGATAATCTGAAAATATCCAAACAACTTTTATATGAATTGCCAATTTTTATATTCCTTAACACAGCGCCGATTCTGTAAACAGCGTGTGTTTGGTGTCTGCATCCAAATTTAAATATCAAAAACATTTCCATCAGCAAAATGAGCGGCAAACTACCTTTCAAAATTTATTTATTAAAAATGAACGTCACACTCGCATCCACATCCAAATATTTTTAATTTATTCTAATTAAAATAATTTTATTATTTATTTATTGAAAAAAAAAATTTGGCAACAGGAAAGAGTTTCAACAATGATTGGTTCAATACGATTGTATGACGGTAAGTTGGTATATTAGTATTCCGTAAAAGCGACCTTTTAGTAACAGTAACAGCCCCAAAATTTTATAGAATGCATTCTCATCGACATCGAATCTGTCTGCCAAGTTTCATCCCAATTGGATGACGGCAAGGGGGTTAATTAGGCGTCCACATATTCGCTTCCTATCGACACACACACACACACACACTCGAAGTTACTATAAAGGATTTCAAACAATTTCAAATTTTCCCCCTTTTTCTCCACATTTTGTGTTCCTCTAATTTTAAAAGCTTAGACTTCATCTTTAACTGTGCTGAAATAAATTCATCATCCGATCCAAAGTCGGAAGTCCCAGAGTTTTCCGTTTCATTAATTAGACTAATATCAGATAAACTGAAGAGAGTAGCTCGTGAGTAAGCGATGATAGTTTTGTTTTGAAACTACCGACTGTCTATTTCTGCTTTTTATAAAGTGCTTGACACAGCCAAATACGTCTCGTAATTGTGAGCATCTAGAAGAATACGAGATCGAAATCTTCTAGTGTAAACCCCTCTCTCCGACCCCACCACACCAACGAGAGGACATTGAGGCCACGACAGATTTAATGTGCACCACCCCCGATATTTGGCGGACCGAGGACAGAACCCACAACCCTCTGGTTATGAGGTCGATACTCTACCGCTGGACTATCGGGAGTCCTAGCGATGATAGACGAGTTATAATTTTTGTTTTGGTTCAGTGTTGCCATTGACAGTCATTATTGAAATAATTATCAGTAATAATGTTGCATATTTATAAAATACTAGCTGAATACCCGTGCTGCGCTACGAAATTTTACCATTAGCATTTTAGCGATCAAAAGACATTCATGTATTCTACACTTCAGACGTTTGCTCCCTTTTCGATCCCGACAAATTGATTTATCAAAATAGGAACTTTCCTTTGTTGACATTTTAAACGAACTTTATAATTGTGAATAGTAAACTGGAATAGTTTATTGTGTTTATGTTTGCTCTTAGTTCTAAATTTCAAAGTAGTAGCTGTATTGGAATTAAGTTAATTAGACATTAAGTTAATCCTCGTATAGTTTCAATGTTGCGTCGTCTTTTCATCCCTTAAAAATTCGTTAATCGATATTGGAATGACTTATTTTTTTAACATTTGCAAAAAAATATCAGAAAAATGACTACATTGGAAGAGGAACATTCGGATATCCCTCGTTTGGAACATTTAACCCCTTTTCGACCACTTAAAGTGTGTTAATCGAGATCGGAATAGTTTACTTTTTCTATTTTTACCATTGTTGATATTTGTGCCGATTTTCAGAGTTGTGACTATGTGGGAAGTAGGATTTTCGAATGTCTCCCGTTTGGAACGTTTAACCCCTTTTCGACCCCTTAAAGTGGGTTAATCGAGATCGGAATAGTTTACTTTTTCTATTTTTACCATTGTTGATATTTGTGCCGATTTTCAGAGTTGTGACTATGTGGGAAGTAGGATTTTCGAATGTCCCCCGTTTGGAACGTTTAACCCCTTTTCGACCCCTTAAAGTGTGTTAATCGAGATCGGAATAGTTTACTTTTTCTATTTTTACCATTGTTGATATTTGTACCGATTTTCAGAGTTGTGACTATGTGGGAAGTAGGATTTTCGAATGTCCCCCGTTTGGAACGTTTGACCCCTTTTCGACCCCTTAAAGTGTGTTAATCGAGATCGGAATAGTTTACTTTTTCTATTTTTACCATTGTTGATATTTGTGCCGATTTTCAGCGTTGTGACTATGTGGGAAGTAGGATTTTCGAATGTCCCCCGTTTGGAACGTTTGACCCCTTTTCGACCCCTTAAAGTGTGTTAATCGAGATCGGAATAGTTTACTTTTTCTATTTTTACCATTGTTGATATTTGTGCCGATTTTCAGAGTTGTGACTATGTGGGAAGTAGGATTTTCGAATGTCCCCCGTTTGGAACGTTTGACCCCTTTTCGACCCCTTAAAGTGTGTTAATCGAGATCGGAATAGTTTACTTTTTCTATTTTTACCATTGTTGATATTTGTGCCGATTTTCAGCGTTGTGACTATGTGGGAAGTAGGATTTTCGAATGTCCCCCGTTTGGAACGTTTGACCCCTTTTCGACCCCTTAAAGTGTGTTAATCGAGATCGGAATAGTTTACTTTTTCTATTTTTACCATTGTTGATATTTGTGCCGATTTTCAGAGTTGTGACTATGTGGGAAGTAGGATTTTCGAATGTCCCCCGTTTGGAACGTTTGACCCCTTTTCGACCCCTTAAAGTGTGTTAATCGAGATCGGAATAGTTTACTTTTTCTATTTTTACCATTGTTGATATTTGTGCCGATTTTTAGAGTTGTGACTATGTGGGAAGTAGGATTTTCGAATGTCCCCCGTTTGGAACGTTTGACCCCTTTTCGACCCCTTAAAGTGTGTTAATCGAGATCGGAATAGTTTACTTTTTCTATTTTTACCATTGTTGATATTTGTGCCGATTTTCAGAGTTGTGACTATGTGGGAAGTAGGATTTTCGAATGTCCCCCGTTTGGAACGTTTGACCCCTTTTCGACCCCTTAAAGTGTGTTAATCGAGATCGGAATAGTTTACTTTTTCTATTTTTACCATTGTTGATATTTGTGCCGATTTTCAGAGTTGTGACTATGTGGGAAGTAGGATTTTCGAATGTCCCCCGTTTGGAACGTTTGACCCCTTTTCGACCCCTTAAAGTGTGTTAATCGAGATCGGAATAGTTTACTTTTTCTATTTTTACCATTGTTGATATTTGTGCCGATTTTCAGAGTTGTGACTATGTGGGAAGTAGGATTTTCGAATGTCCCCCGTTTGGAACGTTTGACCCCTTTTCGACCCCTTAAAGTGTGTTAATCGAGATCGGAATAGTTTACTTTTTCTATTTTTACCATTGTTGATATTTGTGCCGATTTTCAGAGTTGTGACTATGTGGGAAGTAGGATTTTCGAATGTCCCCCGTTTGGAACGTTTGACCCCTTTTCGACCCCTTAAAGTGTGTTAATCGAGATCGGAATAGTTTACTTTTTCTATTTTTACCATTGTTGATATTTGTGCCGATTTTCAGAGTTGTGACTATGTGGGAAGTAGGATTTTCGAATGTCCCCCGTTTGGAACGTTTGACCCCTTTTCGACCCCTTAAAGTGTGTTAATCGAGATCGGAATAGTTTACTTTTTCTATTTTTACCATTGTTGATATTTGTGCCGATTTTCAGAGTTGTGACTATGTGGGAAGTAGGATTTTCGAATGTCCCCCGTTTGGAACGTTTGACCCCTTTTCGACCCCTTAAAGTGTGTTAATCGAGATCGGAATAGTTTACTTTTTCTATTTTTACCATTGTTGATATTTGTGCCGATTTTCAGAGTTGTGACTATGTGGGAAGTAGGATTTTCGAATGTCCCCCGTTTGGAACGTTTGACCCCTTTTCGACCCCTTAAAGTGTGTTAATCGAGATCGGAATAGTTTACTTTTTCTATTTTTACCATTGTTGATATTTGTGCCGATTTTCAGAGTTGTGACTATGTGGGAAGTGGGAGAATTAGTGATGAGTGAGTCAGTGAGTCAGTGAGTGAGTGAGTGAGTGAGTGAGTGAGGGCTTTGCCTTATATATATAGAGATTTTAGAAATAAATATAAATATAAAAAAAAAAAAAACTTCTGGGTAAAATTGAAAATATTTTTGAACTGTAAATTGTGGAGGTCATTGAGGACCCTCTTAAGAGTTTGAGTAAGAAACTAAAATTTTACCAGTATTATAAGACTGAGTATAAAAAAAATAAGGGATGGCCCGGACTTTAACTCAATTTTTTTTTCTTCTTTGCACCACCCTAGTCAACATTCCATAATTTACTTTCTTGTAGAAGACAATTTATTTTCACTCGTGCTCCAGAATTTCCTTTGAATTTAGTTGGAAGTTTGTCTTAAGCCTTGTTTGCCCTTGGTCATTAATATAGATAAACAACTGGATAGACTGCTCCAAATTCAATGCAAGGGGAAAAACGCACCGGTGGTTGTTGATGATGGGTGGATGATTAGCCAATCACAGTTCACTTTTATAGTTGAGTGAGAATGCTAGAGTAGATACTTTTTTTTCACATTATTACCAATTAAGGTCTACTATTGACGTTTCTGCTTTGCACAACTCAATATTTTATTTTCAATCCACGGCAATCCGTATTTTTTTGCCCACTCAACGATCTGGCAACGGTTTCATTTTCCCTAGCTTAAGCAGTCCATCCAGTTGTTTATCTATATCGATGCTCATGATAGGCTCGTAAAGTAACTAATCGAAGTTATTTTCTTACCTATTTTAAGAAACTTTGTTCATGAACATTATTTTATATAAGCATTTTATTGTTACTTACCCAAAATGAAAGATATTTTCCCCCTCTAAAAACGTTGAAAAAATCTGCAGCTAAAATACCCATTCATTTTCAACACCTTTTAAGAAAAATACCGCTTTTTCAGAGTCTTCTAAAATTGGAAAACGAATGTTTAGATTTTATGAGAAGTTTTAGTGTCTTTTTTATGGATCTATCTGCTTATTTATATTCTCTAAAGCAACATTTGTTACCTTGGCGAAGTGACTCAAACCATACGATGCTATAAAAGAAAAAAGAGAATGTTATTTTTACTTGACAACGCTAGATCTTCATGTTCTCAGTTACGTTTTCAGCGAATAGAAGTGGTGGTTATGAGAACAATACCCAAACTCGCAATTTTTTTCTAAAAAAACAACAACCTTGAAATTACATAAATACAAAATAAATACTTGATTTTATTTTGAAATTTGATATTTACCATTTCAAACAGAAAATCGAAAGATGGATCTATTTCTTTTATATTATTTTTGCACTTTGTCTTTTCGTGACGATCCTTTTTTCTTCCTTTATGCAACAACAAAATTGATTAGGGGTGTGGAACACCGCACGATTTTCATTTGCACTTAATACTGAGCACTGGACTCATATTTGCCATGGATTGGTGTAATTTATCATTTTCATATTTTCATTACGTAATTAAAAAAAAAAAAAAAAAAAAACGCCCAGTTTGGCAACATTTTTGGAGAAAATTATTACACTATCACCCCCCTCCTTTCGCCAAAATGGCGAAGTTGGAGTCGTGTTTTTCGATAAATATTACATTATCCTTTCTAGTAAGTGAAAGACGAAATAATTACTGATGGGCCATGCTCAAGAAAAGATAACTATGTGCTATAGACATTCGTTTTTCCCCTTTTTACGTCAATATAGCATTTCTACTGAAATTTCGGTGGTTGGGATGTTCAGAACGCCTTAATAGGCATTACCACAGCGATTTTGACCAAAATCGTTTGAACCGTTTTTTGGAAATCTCTGAAATATATAAATTTTTCAATGGATCGATTGGATTTTCAAATTTTATGCACATCGCTATTTTGACTAAAACCTTAACCCCTTGGGTACATTTGACGTCTGAGACACGTCATTCACTTTTTTCCCCTAGGAGCGGATGACGTGTCTAAGACGTCAAACCAAAAATCCTTTGGGTACACTTGACGGCTGAGATTCGTCATGCACTTGTTTTGCCTGTTAATAATGACGAACCTAATTCGTCATTCAAACTAGTTTGATTGGATAGATTTTAATGTCACAAGAGCCATGATTGGTTAAGTCAAACATCGGTTGGTTTACCTATACTTTAAAAAATAATTTGTTTGGCTGTATTCCTTTAAAGTTCCTTTATTGTTTTAAACCAACCGTTCAAAACGCAAGAATTTTCCCAAATAAATCCGTACCCAAGGGGTTAATAACAGGGCCCATAGCCACAGTGCACAATATTTGAACATCGTAGGTCAATTTGTTCAGGTGTTATGCTGACCACACACAGACAGGCATTTCTTATGTACAACTGTTTTTGAACTCAGGATTCTCTAAAACGTGGAGGAATGAAAAATAAAAAATTCGACAGAATCTAATACTTTCGTTACCCTATGTTAACATATGTGTAACTGAAACAGTAAAAGATACATCAATTTAAAAGCCAAGACATCAGCTTCTTGAGAATATCTTATTTAGGATGGCACATTCTGTTAAGTTCTGTCGAGTTAAAAAAAATATCAGAAGTAGACGTCACATTTTGGGAAGTTGTAAAGCTATATTACAGAATAGCAGTAAAGAAAAGAGAAAATAGCAATCTAAGTACATTGAGAAAATCTAAGGGCTTAATTATATCTCTCATCAATAGAAGGCAGTGTCTGATTCTGATGAGATTCCTAAAAAATAATCCTTCCAGCAATCTTAAATGCACAAGCTGCGCAAATGCCCATTATAAAATCAAACTACGCTTAAAACGATTCAGCATAAGAAATGTTGTAAACAAAATAATTTATAGAAAATATGAAGACAAAGTGTCTACCTTTGATGCACAGAATGACCAGTGTAAAAATTTAAAAACAATTTCCTAGCTGTATGCATGAGCGCCGATAGAAAGGTACAAGGGGGTGCACTTGCCACCCCCCTGGATTTTGAAAAGTTAAAATAATTTGCGGATAAAAGGTATGATTCACTGGTAATATAAGTCATATTCAATGGTCAATGGATAAAATAAATAATAATTCGAGAAATTAAAAAAACACGCTTTAATAGAAAAGTGAACTTAAAAGTAGAAAATAATTTTAAATAAGTTTAAAATAAGAATGGAGTGATTAACAAGAAATATTTATTTTATCGTAAAAAAGCGTGGGGTGCTTGATGTCAATGGACAATTCCCACATTTTTTTTTTTATTATTTTTTTATTCGATTCTAAATGTCTCGAAATGACCATTAACACAAAAATTTCTATTCTCCACGCTTTTTTTTTTTTTTTTTTTTTTTTTTTTTAAATTTGCTTTTAAAGTTTGTCAGATTTTTGTGGGGAAACGGAGCTTTTTTTTTGCTACTCCATTGTGACGTCACCGCATCCTAAATATCTCCATAGGTCACGTGGCAGTTGCGGCTGTTAAAAAGGTTATTATGGAAATTTCAAATACTTGTCTTCTCGTCATTTTGTTTTGAGATTATTTGATTGATTTTTTTCTTAAAATGTCTAACATTTTCTACAAATATTGTATCGTGCCAATGTGCAAAAGCACAACCATAACAACTCCTGACAAAATTTTCATATACGTACCACGTAATGAAAATACTCGAAAAAAGTGGTGCCAAGCGATGCAGAGGGACAATGAAAAGTATATGCCACTGCAGACAAAGACTGTACGTTATGTTTGTGAAGATAATTTTTATATTAGGAAAATGAAAGAATGTTTGCCGTTTAAGTTTAAAACAAGCTATATGTTAGGAAAGCTATTCTAAATTTTTGTAAACATCAAATGCAAAGTAATGGGTTACAATTCAAAGTCCGGTAACGGATTCTGCGCAAAGAATTGTAAAACCACGCCAAATTATGATAACTTCTCATTAAAAAAAAAATGGCGGGGCAGCCATTTTTGGCAAAAATCACCTTGGCGTAGAATCCGTACAGGACATGGATATTGACAACAGCTCTCTTTAACGAAAAAATACCGATATTTTCCCACCAAACTTTTTATTCCAAGCACAACCAAACCATTCAAGTTAATTAAAGCTTGGAATCTTACCAATTGGCTTTTACGCCACGGGTTTCCGCTGTTACAAAATCCATATTCTTGCTGAAGTACTAGACAGCCATCATAGTCGAGTCAATTTTTGGCAAATTGTCCAATAAAAGTTTGTGCAGTGAATATACACGGAATATTTCAGAGATCACACTGCTATACTGACTACTGCTTTCATTGCGCTTCTTTCTGTTTACTTGTTTGCCGATGCGAATTTTTTTATCGGTACTGTTGAGAGGGGAAAAGCATCTTCAACAGTCTAAACAAAACGGCATCGATGCACGACCGGAACAGATAATCTAATAATATACTGTCCGGTGTTCACCGAAGACAGTTCTTGACGTTTAGGAGACTTCAAAGTCTACACTGGCTCATGAAATGAATGACATCTCCGATACGTCATTGTATGTCAAGGAGTTAACATTTCATACAGATAGCCATTTTGAAAATCAAAGTTATAACAAAAATGTCCCCCCCCCCCCTCTAAAAATAACTCCGCCGTCGTCCATGGTTATATAGCCAAAAACGAAAGCTTTATAAGACCAAAAATTCTTTGACTCGTCCTTTAAGAAAATACTCTTTTAGATCTGAATAAAGTTTTAAAATAAAGGAAAATAACTTCAGAATAATAGCAACAGGGATTATGTGGTCATAAAATATTTTACATCTTTTCATAAACCTATTCTCTATTTCCTTTTGCTTTGATATCATGTTTCCAACATGTCGTGAATCTCTTCACTGAAATTGGCTCTAAGGGTTATATTACTTTTAAATGCCCCTTCCCAGAGTCATTCAGCACCTGTTCTTATCAGATGAGAGGGAACATCAGTTTACCCCAACGTGCTTTCCCCATAAATCTAATGCTTTATTTCTTCAACCCATCTGATGGCTGTGCGGTTAACGCTCCGGCCAAAGGTACCGGTTTCGAATCCCGGATTAGACTTGGATGTTCATTGTAGTTCGGAATCCCCGTTAAGCTGCAGGTCCGGCCTGATTAGCAGTCATTGTGCATAAAAAAAATAGGTCATTGAGAGTATAAACCAACCAACCAACTTTATTTCTCCACCCACATTTTCTGACGGTGTATTGCTTTGAAGTGTTTGAAATTTTATAACAGGTATAAAATCAGTAATGAAAGTAAATTAAAAAAGTTTCAGATTTTTTTTTTTATATTTTGGTAAGTGATTGTAAACTAGCTCATGCAAACTTTTAAAGTGTAATAAAATAAAAATAAAAATTAAAAAAAAAAAAAAAATTCGCTCGATTTTCAATTACACTATAATACTGGTCAATACATTTATTTTAATGTGGAACAGTGTTACAGTGTTATTACCATTTTCCTATTTTCATTTATTTGTAAAAAAAATGCTATTTTGGCGAAATTTTGGAGGATAATTCTCAAATGGGTAAAAAAAAAAAAAAAAAAAAAAAAAAAGTGAATTTGGAGATATGCTTTTCGACAATTCTTGCATTATCCTTTCTTGTAGCTGAAACAGGAGATGAGAAAAACGGTTGTTGATGAGAACTCTGTGTTAAAGACACTCGTTTTTCACCTTTTTACACCTTTTATAGCATTTTTCGGAGATGGGTATGTTTAGAACACATTTAGAGGCATTAATTGACCCAGAGATTTTGATCACAATCGTTAGAGCTAGTAATTGCCGAAAAACGTAATTTTTCATGTTTTGCGCATGCGTAGTATTGACGAAAACCTTAATGACAAGTCCCATGGTCACCATTAACCCGAACACCAAATCTGAACGTCGTACGTCAATTCGTTTGGGAGATATGCTGACCAAGTACACAGACACACAAATTTTTTTTTCTAGATCACTTTTTTGAAATCGTGATGTTCCAAGACATAGAGAAATGCAAAAAAATCGAATTTGTGACTGAAAACTATATTTTCATTACCCTATGTTAACAAATGGATAATTGAAAGAAAAAAAATTCAAGTCAAGCTAACTAGTGGTTTTTACTTTATTATTTTAAAGTAATTATAAGCTAGGTAATAAAACTTTTAAAGAATAATTATATATATAAAAAAAAAATGTGCTACTGATTTTACTTTCAAATTGCTTCAAAGCAATACTCCGGCAGAAACTGTGACTGAAAAAATAAAGCATTAAACAGACGTTCTCTCGTAATGAATATTTTTTACCTGATATGAATTTATATGGCAAGGATTAAGAATGAATGTATGGTAGGGTTCGGAATCCACGTTAAGCTGTAAGTCCCGGATTGATTAGCCGTTATTATGTACAAAAATAGGTCGTTGAGCTTACAAACCAAATCATAGAGGATTAATACAAAGCCGAAAGAAAAAAAAGTCGATTTAAAACATTAAATATACCACCTTTAAAAATCCTTCAAATTTAATAATAAATAATAAACTTAAAATCATTTTTTTTAAAATAATATTTAGGGTACCAACCCTACTTAATAAAGGGTGGCCACAAAATTCAGGAAAAAAGTTCCCTGATAAATCCCTAATTTCCCTGAGCGATTTCTAAAAAATTCCCTGATTTTAGGGCAAACTTTTTTCCAAATTTCTCCAATTTTCTAAGGTTTTCCAGATGTCTAGATGTCATCAAATAGATCATGTATTCTAAAGAAATAATATGCAATAAAAAAAAAAAAATAGTTTTGCTGGTAATGAAAAGTTTAAATTATTCCGTAACTTCTAATGGCTTAACCACTACAAATCTCCATGTAAATAGCGCCAAAATATGGATAAGCGTGCCTTAAACAAAACAAAATTTCCCTGATTTTCATGAAATTTTAAAAAGTTCCCTGACATTTCCCCGATTTTTTCCAGAATCAAAAAGCTCTGACATTTCACTGATTTCCAGGTTTTCCCGGTTCTGTGGCCACTCTGTAATATATTTAAACTGTGGCACAAACCCTGACCGCGGACCCAGTTCTTAACTTAACTCCTAATCTAACCGACAGATGGCGCTCTTCACCAAACTTCCAGAGAGAGAAGAGATGAAAAGGAAGGAAAAGTTTCTCTCCTCCTCCTTGATCTTTTCCGTTCATCTCTCCATCCAGTCAGCTGCAAAGGTCGTAAAGCGGGCTCCCCAATAAAGCAGTAAGTACCTGTCGCTACGCCCGAGGAACACTTTTGTCACACTCCACATAGTTCGCACATGAAGAATCCCAAAAACGGAGAGATGGAGACTTCGTGACAAATATGCATACGCATGAACGGAACCAGTTTAGGAGACGTTTTCACAGGCGGGAGGGCTCCGCTTTTGGCGAGGGTAGCGCGTGAGATGGCGTCGTTTTTTTTTTTAAATAGAGCTTTTGTCTAAATAATGCAAAAGTACTTTTTTAATGACCCAAACTTTGACTTTGGAGATTATTTTCCTCAATTTTTTTTGTAAAGTGTCAAAGTATCAAACCGGAACCTTTAATTTAATCAGAATCTTTTTTTGAAAGCGATGGTATTTTAAAATATAAGAACAATAAGCACGATGGTGTATTTTTTTTTTTTTAAATATATTAACTTTTTCAGGAATTTCAAACAGTATGAAAAGTTTATAAGAAACTACGCTTAGTTTACCTAATATATAATTAAATATAATTCAAACCATTGCAAATTAATATTGCCTTTGTAATTGAAAATTAATGTTGCCATTGTATGTATATAAAAAAACAACTAGAAAGTCGTAAGGCGCCAGTTGCAAAATGATGAATATAACTAAAATTTAGTGAGCTAGCGGGGAATCGAACCGGGGCTCCTAGATCAGAAAATAGGCGCGCTAACCACTAGACAACAAAGATAACTGGGTCTAGAAGTTATATCTGTCATTTGTAGATGACTCAGCCTCTTCCCAGTGAGTCGCGAAAGGACGAACGATTAAGTTACGTGCGGCAGTATGTCGCCGGAGGTTGCTTGCTGTTTGGCAGTGAGTCGCCAAAGATGCCGAGATGATAGTGTGGAAGTCGTGCAGAATTTTCAGAAGGGACCGATAGATGACATCAGGATTCAGTTGTCCAATAGTCACCAATAAACCGTAGTGCACTGACGGGGAATTGAACCGAGGACTCCTAGATCAGAAGACAGGCGCGCTAACCACTAGACAACGGAGATCTTTGGTATCTAGAAGTTGTGTCTGTTATTTGTACACAAAACCACCACGTAACAAATACTTTAATATGCACAAAATATTTATTAAAAATTCACAATTTTTTCAATATTACTCAAATGAAAATTATTTCATATCTTTATATATGAAATAGTATATATTTTTGATTTCCTATTCTTTAGAATCTTACAAAAAAATATCAAGACAGTTCCCTTTTCCACTGTTGCCATTTTTCGTTATATCTGTGAAAAAACTTACTAGCACTTGGTTTTTTTCTTACGTAAAATAATGCTTGGCCAAACAGGAATAAATTAAAAATTATCAATTACTTTTTTGGTTATATGCATTTTATTAGTTTATTTTTAATTATGACACAAACTAATAAAATACTTCTAACAAAACTAACCAACCATATTAAAACTTTATCTCACCATTCTCAACCCTTATAATTAGCCCCCACCAAGATGTTAGGTTCAAGTTAATTATCACCCCTCCCCCCCCCTTTTCCCTATTCCCAAGTATGAAAAGCTATATATGAACCACACGCTGTCATCTCATCTAAAAATCAACAAAAAAACCTGCAAAACACACGCATTTTATATAAATAAAGTTCCCATAGTAATTTTTGCAACTCACCTTACTTCTTCGAAATGGTGAGCGTTTCTTGGCTATCACTTGGCGACGCGCGAAGGTGGCGAGCGAATTGAAATGCAAACAGCGACATATTAGGTTTCCAGTGCTTTATCCTGAATGCTAACAGAGCACTCATTGCACTCGGCTGCTATATTGATCGCTCTTAAATCCCGCCAACTCCTGACTCGCCGACAGATTGGGCCGTGGACTTCGAAATATTGACACGCGCTCTGGCTATTCCATCCCCAGAGAATACCGCGTTATATAAATATGCTCCCCCTTCAATATATTGGCGGGGAAAAGGCAACTTTTAGAGGAAGGAATCGAAACAGTTGGTCTATGAGAGTTGATTTAGAAATAAAATTTCACCTTCTGAACTAAACTGTTGAGTAGTAGAGTGCATTTTCTTTGTATAAATAGAAGTACATTTTTTTTTTATAGCATTAGGGAGTGTATTTTCTTTTTGGTAAAAGGGAGTACATTTCTTTTATATTAATAGAGTGCGCATTTTCTGTATACTAATAGAGAGTACATTTTTTTATACCAATCTAAATTTTGTTATACCAATAGGGAGTACATTTTTTTTATACCAATAGGGAGGATATATTTTATACCAATAGGAAGTAAATTTTATTTATACCAATAGGAGGTAAATTTTATTTGTACCAATAGGAGGTAAATTTTATTTATACCAATAGGAGGTAAATTTTATTTATACCAATAGGAGGCAAATTTTATTTATACCAATAGGAGGCAAATTTTATTTATACCAATAGGAGGCAAATTTTATTTATACCAATAGGAGGTACATTTTATTTATACCAATAGGAGGCAAATTTTATTTATACCAATAGGAGGCAAATTTTATTTATACCAATAGGAGGCAAATTTTATTTATACCAATAGGAGGCAAATTTTATTTATACCAATAGGAGGTACATTTTATTTATACCAATAGGAGGTACATTTTATTTATACCAATAGGAGGTAAATTTTTTTATACCAATAGGAAGTACACTTCCTTTATACCAATAGGGAGTGTACTTTCTTTTGCCAAATGGGAGTATATTTTCTTTATATTAATAGAGAGTGCGTTTTTATACCAATAGAGAGTACGTTTTCTTTATACCAATACGGAGTACAATATCTTTATACCAATACGGAGTACAATATATTTATACCAATACAGAGTACATTTTCTTTTTACCAATAGGAAGTAAATCTTATTTATACCAATAGGAAGTACATTTTATTTATACCAATAGGAGGTAAATTTTCTTTATACCAATAGGAAGTAAATTTTATTTATACCGATAGGCTGTACATTTTCTTTATACCTATAGAGAGTATATTTTCTTTATACCAATACAGTGTACATTTTCTTTATATCAATAAAGTGTAAATTTTCTTTATACCAATAAGGAGAAGATTTTCTTTATACTAATAGGGAGTACATTTTCTTTATATTAATGGGGAGTACATTTTTTTTATATTAATGGGCAGAACATTTTCTTGATATTAATAGTACAGGGAATACATTTCTTTATATCAATAGGGAGTACATTTTCAATTAATCAATAGGGAGTACATTTTCAATTAATCAATAGGGAGTACATTTTCAATAAATCAATAGGAAGTACATTTTCAATAAATCAATAGGAAGTACATTTACTTACTATTAATAGGAGTATATTTTCAATAAACCAATAGGGAGTACATTTTTTTTTAGATCAATTGGGAGTACATTGTTAGCAGCTATGATATTAATAAAGTAATATCCTCAGGGTTGCTATTTGTAATTTTAAATCGGTATTATTAATATGATGTGGATTAAAATAACTTTGAGTAAAAATAAAGGTTGCATTTCACTTTTCAGTACATGCTCGCGACTAAATTTTTTTTCTAAATTAAAAAAAACAAACAAAAAACAAGTCAATTTTTTAAAAGCCCAAGTAAAAAACAAAAACTCAGAGCGAAAAAGTTGACAGATTCAGTCTAATGGACAATTCCTGCATTTTTTTTAAAAAAAAGAAGTGAAAATAGTTATTTATGAAGAACTACTTTCCGATCCCAAAATATTCAAACAAAAGTTCTATAAAAAAATAGTTATTTAAGTATTAAGAAAAGAGAATGTCCGAAAACCTCGTCCGATCGCTTTCCGATTAAAACGCTACTTAATAGCTGTGACGTCAAGAGATCCTTTCGTTTCCATGGCTGTGGTGATGTTTCTGTCAAATAGTTGGCGTTGGTTTGGTACACAGTTGCCATATCGCTTGCCGATTGGCACGATTTGCGAGAAACTTGCTGGTTTCGCCTAAACTTGCTTCAAACTCACGGAAACTTGCTGCGAAAACTGGTTTCCGCTGCTGCATTTTAAGCAAAGTTGTTTAAGATGAAGTGACCCCTCCAAATCTAACAGGCAGACTTTGGTTGCAAATTTAAAAAAAAAAAAAAAAAAAAAAAAAAAAAAAAATCGCTGTGAGCAGAAATTTTTGTGTTTATGACCTTTTTGAAGTATTTAGAATTGAATAAAAAAAAATAAAAAAATAAACATGCGGGAATTGTCCATTGCACAAAAACTAGTAGCGCGATTTATTGTAAAATTTCGAAACAAAAATTGCGGTGCGACGATTTATATGATTTATATTATATCTGTTTTTACATGCTCAATTACTTTAAATCTGGACATTCGGAATGTAACTTTAAAAATTTACCAATATGCAAACACTAAAATCGTACACGATGGGACATTAAAATAAGATTTTAAAATGTATTCCAATTGCGCAACAGTAATATTTTCTTCAAACAAAATGAATAGATGAACATATTTTAATATAACGTTGTATTAGAAAATCTTTAATTGTAACGCTAGTTTTTAAAAAAATTCGTTAAATTTTTTTTTAAGTAAAATACATTTTTGTATAAATTTTATTGGATATCATGAATATTATATTGTATTATGTTTGAATTGTATGATTAACTTTTTGGCCAAATAGATTTTATTTGGTTTCGCTCTAACTTTGATACGTTTTCCGCCTACAATTTCTTAATAAAAAAAAATTTGAATCAATTTTTCTATTAAAATATTTTACTTAGAGCCATTAAAGTTTATATTTAGAGTAATGAAAATACTTTTCGTTTTATTCAAAAACACATTTTAGAATGACGAAATGTTAACCTTTAAAAACGAAGTTGTTAATGTAAGTCATCTATATGCATTGCTGACTTTTATCCACAAATGCAATTTATTTCTACAATTGTGAACTCTGATCAACTTTTCACAGCGTTTGAAACCTACGAAGAAAAGCATTTATTCCATGCCATGAACTTTTTTTTTTGCTCCCAAAACTTGATGCAATGCATTGTCATCGATAACGAGTTCATCTGTCAAGTTTCAGCTCTATTGGATGACTGCACAAATTCATCTTCTGAAGCGCGGATAGAATCGTGTGTAAATGTGACCTTTTAGTGATAGTCTCCAAAACTTGATAGGATATATTGTTATAAACTACAAATTTATCCGGCAAATTTCAGCTTGATTGGATGATGACAAGTGGGTTAATTAGCTCTTCGCTGATTTTCCCGCCACAAACAAACAAACAAAATCGAAGTTAATATAAAAGGATTTAAAAAGACTACATAAACAAAGAGTCCGTGTGTGTGCGTGTGTGCCTGTTTGTCTCTCTACAGAAAGCTACTTCAAATAGATGTAGAATTCCGAAATTTTTAACTTAAGTAATTTTTACATTGTAATTAGAGTTTTGGCAAACAGAAATTTAAAATTTCAATTACTTTTTTTTAATTAATTTTTTTTTTCCTTCAATTTCTTAGTTTCTTTACAATGTGACTTCCAGTAAACGTATAACTTTGAAAATTTAAACTTAAGTAGTTCTGGTCTTCTGATCTTGTTTTACAGAAACACAATATGAAAATATTCTCAGAAGTGTGAGGAGATGGGGGGGGGGGGAGTGTATTATTATATTAACGGGAAAATTTGAGATTTTGTTTTGTTTCTCGACAGGGGAGGGGGTTCTAATTATAAGAGTTTACGTAGCAATGAAGTTTTTAGAGAGCGAAGCGAGCTTATGCTTTCGCTAATATGAACCTTTCAACGAGCCTATGCATGCACAGCAATGAACCTTTCAGCGAGTGAAGTGAGCCTGTGCTTAGGTGCGATGCACTTTTCAGCGGGCGAAGCGAACATGTGTTTGTTTGCCTAGCAATGAAGCAGTTAGCGAGCGAAGTGCGTTTGGGTTTGCGTAGCTATGAACCTTTCAGAGAGTTGAACTTCAAAAACTGGGACCTATACACAGTGACGGGTCTCCGCAACGCGGGGCTACGCATCTAGTCAGCTATAAAAAGTTACACGAGATAGAAGTATTTATCGCGAATCTTTATTTTTTTTTCAAAATAGACGTTCTTATCTAGACATAAAAGATGAAGGCTTATCGCTGTTTGCCATGCATTAAAATTGTCCCCTGATAAGCAACATTGTAACAAACTTTTTTAAAAAGTAGAACAGCAGGAAAAAATTTAAACAGCACTTCTTCTTTCTACTTTAAAATTCGTTTTGATAGACCTCTAAAAATTTAGATACAAAGTAGAACAATAACATTACAGCGCCATCGGTATCGAGAATGTATCGTTTATATTCATTTTATGATAAGGGATTTTCAAAGTTTATTCGACACTGAAATAAAGTTTGGTCTTATCTTAAACTAAACTCTGAATTCTATTGAATTAGGTAATGTAAAGTTTTAGTTACAGTTACTCTGAAATACAAAGTTTTGATTTCAGAAGTTGAATGAAGGTCATGATAAAATTTCAAAATTTTAGATTTTTATCTCAAAGTTTAAAGCAACATAAGAGAGGAAAACGGTAGATGCTTTTTTATTTTATCGTCAAATTATACATTTTAGTAGCTTAGATTTTGGTGAAATAAACTTTTTAAGATTACTTTAAAGATAGTTTTTAAGTGATAATAAATCGATTGAAATGGCCAATATCAAACTTTATTTAACCCTTTGCACTCCAGTGGCGCCTCTCAGGCGCCACACGATTGGATGCCAAAACACGAGAGGACCATTAGGTGTGATGCGGAAATTCGATGCAAGGCCAATGACTGTGTTTAGTTTCTATGACGCAAATCCATAAACACCAACCGAACCTAAAATGTCTCGAGTCGCTGATTCCTCCGCGCGAAAAAGGCCTGGAGTGCAAAGGGTTAACATTTAGCACTTCGTCGAACACCCCTTTGTTAACCAAAAATAATTTAAAAAACAGAGCATAGCTCATCCTATTTTACGTAAACATCTAGGTATCTTAATTTATTATATCTAGATAATTTTTAACTATATAATATACGTTTCTTTGTAAATACTAGGGTACATTGTTTTTATGAAATCTAGAATCGTATATAAATTTATATTTTTAGTAATATGGCAAGGTAAAGTTATCTTTAATGTGAGACATAATATTTGTTCATAGAATACATAAAATCTTAATATATAAAACAGAAAAGAGTAATTTTATGTTAAAAATATTTGAGAAATGAAAGAAAGCATCAGGTATATTTAGTGAAACAGCGCGTGCCCCTCCTTTTTCCATAAAACATTTAGACATCTTGATTGTTGTTTATGTAATGAATTTTGTTTTTATTATACAAATGAATATTTTTTTTTTTATGGAATCTAAAATTAATCATGATTTTAAATTTCTAGCAATATGTCACGGAAAAAAATATGAAAAACAATTCTTCATAATTAAAAACACAGACATTTCATAATATTAAGAAAATATTTTTATGAGAAAACATTAATGTAAATGAAAGAAAGCATCGGGTATATTTAGTGAAAATTAATATCTAATAAAACTATATATCCCCTAATTTTTAATATTCTGCTTTATAATATTTAATTTTTGTAGATTTTCATTTCTGCAAACAAATCTGGAAAGATTGCAAGCACTCTACAAATAAAGAGAAGAGAGTGGAGAGGGAAGAGAGAGGGGAGAGATATAGCGAGAGGAAGTATCTAATGAGTCTAGTTATTTATTTAAACCAAAATTGAAATTTAATCGAATCAGACAGCGATAGGGTAAATAAAATAAAAAGTCCTATCAGTCCCAGACGCGCATATCTGTCTGGGTTTCGATATCTGCGTACTCGGAAGTAGTTTACAGTTTCGTACTTTGGTAAGCAGATAAAAAATTCTTCTCACTTTCATTTGACACACAGATCCCGTTTCTGTGCATCACCGGGACAATCAAGGTCGCCCTGTTGTCACTAGGTATCTTCCTCGAACATCTCTTGCGATAAGAAATGGCCGGTTAAATCGGCTGTTCGAAAACCGTGCACTTAAAGAACGTACGTCAGATTTTCGCTGCCTCTTAGGCAAAATAATGTAGTATTACGAATTTTTGTATATTTATAAATATTTCGGAGTGTTAATTTTGTAAATAGGAAAATTTATGTACATTTCGCATAAGGCAGTGCAATAGTTCGTCTTTAGTTTGCTTCCCCGCAATGTGTGTCTTAATGCTTGATAAAGAGTTTTACAGAGATAACGCTGGGAAGCGAGTTTTAAAAGGAGCAGGGCATTTAACATTATGGTAGTGGCAATCTCGCCAAATTGGCGAGATAGAGTCAAGTTGGCGACGGTTTTGGCGACTAATTTTTGTCGCCAAATTTGGCAAGAAATTGCCAAATGTCGCCAATCTTGGCGACCATTTGGCGACATTTTCGGTCCCCATGTACATGTATAGGACTTTTCGACTACGATCTGGAAAGTTCTCCAAATGTCTATCTCTGGAAGATTCACGAAAGTTCGCCGCCTCCTCTATATAAGCGCGAGTGAGGTTAGTCAGTTAGTTGACTGGAACAAGGCCGAACTGGTTTGAACCAGACCGTGACAACTAATAGTAAAGAGTGGAAAGAGCCGCAGTGGACTAGTGGCGCTGCATTCCAACCAAAACAGTAGCATGTGTTTTCTTTGCTTGGTCAAATGCGAAAACCAATACGTTACTAAGAGGACAAAATTACTTTGTTTTTAAAATTCAAAAAGAACACGGCGAATATTGCCAAACGATAATATTAACGAATGAAATAAATTTATACACAGTTCACTCGCAACAATTTATTATTCATATTTCATGCAAATATGATGTCAGAAGCCATACTACACTATCATTTATTTAAAAAAATTTGCTTTTTGTTGATTATTACGCATCAAATATGAGACTTTGATATCTATTTTTAGAATTAAGATGTTTATTTAAAATAAGGCCTATTGTTGAATTTTATTTTCATTACTCTTTATGGAAACAGAGTTAGGAATTCTTTGTCGTATTTTTAAAAATTATTAGAAATTATAAAAATTAAATTAAAAAGTCGTCGTTGGCAATTCTCGTGATTTCAGAGTTGGCAGCCATGGATATTTTTATTTTAGTTGACGTTCTAAAAAATTTTCATCGCAGTTTTTGGTTTAGTTTTTTTAATTTCTAATATTTTTTGCAAATAGAATTGGTGTCATCCTCATAGATTTACATTTATTAATTAATTTCATTATCATTTAAAACCAAACATGGTGAATTGTTGCGTATCACACTGTACTTCATATTCTAGAAAGAGAGCCGATGTTAAATTTCACGAATTCCCCTTGGATCCGGATCTACGACAACGAATCTGCCTGTCAAATTTCAACGCGATTGGATGACGGTAAGATGTTTTTTTTAGTATCTGAAGATACAAGCGTTAGTAAAAGCGACCTTTTAGTGACAGTGAAATTTGATAGAATGCCCCCAAAATTTGATAGAATGCCCCCAAAATTTGATAGAATGCATTGTCATTGACATCAAATCTATCTGCCAAATTTCAGCCCGATTGATTTACGGCAAGTGTGTTAATATCACTATATTGCAGTTTCAAATCTGGTTGACTTGCAGCGCCCCCTTGTTTTGTGGGAGAAAATGGAACTAACAACTTGTTTCCTTCGCACCCATAGGCTTTTGAAAATTGTCACGGCCTGGAGAGTGCCTTAGCGCTCGTTACAATCCAGTTCGGCCTTGACTGGAATTACTGAGTTGAGATACTGAGTCTCAGTGAGCATTCAGAGTAGTTCTAAAGCGAACTGTATTGCATTGTCTTTTGCGGCGATTTAGCAGTTGTGTGTCAAGTTTAACTGCTGTTTGTGCTCTATTGTTGTGTATAGAGCTGTATTGTGTCTACTAGAACGAGAAGTTCTGGAGTTGTAAAGGAATCTGTGAAGAGTTATATTGGAATGAATTTCTGCAAGTTTTGATCTGCTTTGGCTTAAAGTCTTTCGAACTCAGCCACGCAACAGTAGTATACAGGATGTTTATAAAATGCTGGACACATTTTGATGTTGAATAATTCACAAAATATTGAATAATTGATAACACTACTGGTTAAATTGACTCAAAAACGTTTAATGGACCTTGTCAACGGACTTCCACATCTGCACCGTTCGTGGCACGGAGACAATCAAGACGGTAGTCAATTTCGCGCCAGGTACGGGCAAGCATATCGGCATCCACAGAAGCTATTGAGGCTGTAATCCTGGCCTTTAAGTCATTCGACACTTTCCTCCTGTAAACGATGTTCTTTACGAATACCCAAAGGGAAAAAAAATCCAGTGGCGTTATATCAGGTGATCTTTTGTGGCCAATAGGGAAAAACATACAACTAATAACGCTGGCAGGAGATATTTACAAAAGAAACGCTAAAAACATAAAATAGATAATACGGGCAGACGATATTTACAAAAGAAATGATATTCAAATGGGGAAACGGAAATGTTCTATGACAACGTTCACTATAAATGAAAATAAATGAGTTATTCTATCTATAAATGGCCATAAGTTTATTTATGTATTCATTATTTTATGAATTATTCAACATCAAAATGTGTCCAAAATTTTATAGACACTCTGTATTATTAAAGAAAAAGTCGGCCAAGATATGGCTTAGAATCGTTTGCAATCCGAAGGACTTTCTAGGGACCTTCGTGGGAGGATGTGTACTATATGTGTATAACAATAACAGCCGGAGAGGCAGCTGCATGTTTTGGTACCTCGTTGAACAATATCCTGAATTTTTTTATATAAAGCGTAGAGAAATGCTAATAGAATATCACTATACTGGTCTGCCGAGGGAAAAGTAGCTGACATTTTTCAATAATAGACTTTGAATGAGTTAAATCTGATAGCCATAAATATCATAACTAGTTAAATAATGAGTAGTCTTTTTAAATCCTTTATATTAGATTAAATTTTGAATGTGTGTTTGTGTTGAGCAAATTAATCCCTTTGTTGTCACCCAATTGAGATTAATCTTGGGAAATAGGATGCATCGTTACCGACAAAAAAATCTACCTACCTTTGGGGTCTGTCACTAAATCTGTCTACTAGTCTACTACTAAAAGACAGCTTTTACACACGCTTCTTATCGCTATGGAAAGAGCTACGGGAAACGGAATACTAATAAATCAAATTGCCCCGTCATCTAATCGTGCTCAAGTTCGGCAGATAGATTCGTAATCGATAACAAATGTATAATATAAAATTTTGCGGATTGCCACTGCCACTAAAAGGCTGCTTTTACACATACTTCTATTATCGTTTCGGAATTTTCCTTGCGCTGCTATTAGTTGCTTATTTAATTTACTTGAATGGTTGTGGAATGTCAATTAGTTTTTTTTTTTTTTTTTGTAAAGATTCTCACGTATTATTTATTGATAAATTACCATAATAAGCTGTGAAATTTGAAAATAAAATTCGTATAATTGGGTACAAAATACTATCCTAAACACTTTCGATATCGAAGTATGTAATTTTTTTGCTTTTCTTTCGAAATTCTAATTTTTCATCAGTCTCATTTTCTATTCCTAAAACTTATTTTTTTAAAAGAAATGATGAGTTTAGAAAGATGGCATATTTCAAGCTCAAAATTTATGCCACGAATATATAGAATAATAGTTTGTCGAACACGAGCGTGAAAGTCATACTCAAACCTTTCTGAAGCCACGGCTACCATTTAAGTTGACGGCTCAACCTCTACTAGAAATGTTAATTTTAAGAGGTCTTAGGTTGGACCTCTCTTTTCAAGTCTAATTAGTTTAAAATGCTTCTGAGTGCCAGTTCCACTAAATTTATATTTCTGTAGTTCTTCGGGTACGTGTGGAAATCCTTCTCATTTATTACGATTGTAGTTATCACCGCTTTACATGACACTATGTTTTTTTTTAAATTCATTTATATTATTAAATCCTCTTTATATTAACTTTGATTTTGTATGTATGTTTGTGCATGCCGGGCAAATCTGCAGAGGCCTAATTAACCAACTTACCGTCATCTATTCGGGCTGAAGCTCGGCAAATGGATTCGATGTCGATGACAATGCATTCTATCAAGTTTTGGGGGCTATCACTGTCACTATAAGATCTCTTTTACACACGCTTCTATCTACGGAATACTTGTCGTCATCAAGTCGCTCTGAAATTTGACAGATTCGTTGTCGGTAAGGTTGCATTATAGCAAGTTTTAGGGGCTGCCATTGTCACTAAAGGTATACAAATCTCCCCTATACATAAATTGCATTTCATATTTGGATTTTTGCACACTTATCTCTGGACAAAAAATATACACCGATTTACACCTCCGATTTCCACTTAAGTGGCATAAAAATTTTGTTTTTGTCTTTAGTAGAACTTGAAATATTTAAGTTTTTGTTACATGACAACTGTATCTCAGACATTCTATCTTGAAACTTTGAAACTGTTTTCCTCTGTGATGGATTTTTGTCCCTTTTTTTAGTTTAAATTGATATAACTTAAAAACTACTTGATATAAATGTATGAAACTTTCCACAATTATTTTTCAAATATATTTCTTTAATTTGCCTTCATGAATTACGTTTTTTGATTTAACTTAAAAAAAAAAAAATCTTTTGGAGCTAGCATACTACGGATTTTATACAGTTTTTGCACATATTTTTTTTTTAATTTTTTCTAATTACTTTATTGAAAAATCGGGACAATTTTTTATATGAATTATAAGAAGTAGTTTTATGCAAAAATAAAGATATTTTCTGAAAAAAGTTTTTTTAGATATATCAAATTTAGGAAAACTCGAAATTTTAAAGTTTTTTAATTAAAAAAAAATTTAAATTTGAAAATTTAAAATTGTTTATAAAATTTTAAAGCATCATACATTACTGCATGAAAAATTTCACAAAAATAATTCGAAAATAAAGATTTTAGAATGTTGAGTCCCAGACCCCCTTAAAACTTCTGGATAACTTATAACCGGCTTCTGCTTTGCAAGCCAATTGAATACACCTCTTTATCTATACGTAGGTTGCTCATGGTTACAAACACCTTCTAACTACACATTGCGACAAGTTTATTTGAGCTCATTGAATACGTTACAACGATGTGTGAACCGGTTTTACTACGCCCTGATTGGTTGCGAGGAACGATGTGAGGCCGATTCGTTAAAACTCTTATAGTATCCGCGATTTTGGAAAGTAAAATATTAATTAAAATTTAAACTTAAAAGGTCTTCCTTTCTTTTTGTTATCAACGTATATTTGAGTTTAATACAAAACTACGTGCGCAGGATATCAATATTGCGATAAAAGTTGTGATTTTCCCGGAACTATATTTCTTACGCGGAAGGATACATCCTACAGCGTATTCAATGGGGTCTAGTAGGCGTGTCTTCTAGTAGAGTTTGAGGGTGTTGTTTAGAGGTCGGCGATATATCGATACAATATTTCTTAAAAAATACCGATTTTAAAAATATCGATATTAGATATATCGATAAGTCACCGATATATCGATATTTTCAAACATTTTTAGTTTTTTGATGATCGTTTAGTAGTTCCATGTTTTTTTTTTTTTTTTTTTCGATTTTCTTTATTCCCTTTTCAAAAACTTCAAAACTAAAGTTTGGACTTGGCTGAGAGTTAAAATGTCACGAATATTTAATACTTTGCCATACACTTAAAATCTATTGAAAATTATCTAAATTTTTCTTAAAATCACTGCACCAATTAACCCTTTGGGTACATTTGACGGCTGAGACTCGTCATGCACTTGTTTTGCCTGTTAATAATGACGAACCCAATTCGTCATTCAAACTAGGTTGATTGAATGGATTTTAATGTCGCAAGAGCTATGATTGGTTAAGCCAAACATCGGTTGGTTTACCTATACTTAAGAAAATAATTTGTTTAACTGTGTTCCTTTAAAGTTCCTTTATTGTTTTAAACTAACCGTTCAAAACGCAAGAATTTTCCCAAATAAATCTGTACCCAAGGGGTTAAACGAAAATTTAATTTATTTTTTTTCCATTTCATTTGAAAAAGTAGTCACCTTAAAAAAAAGCAATTATGAAAAGTAGAAATCCCCGAAAAACTTTGTTTCTAGCAAAATTGAAAATCAAATTAAAAAAAAAAAAAATCATTTATCGATATATCGATATAGTTTTTCTATGCAACGATATAGTATCGATATTTATTTTGATAGATGTTTCCGATCTCTAGTTTTGTTGCTTCTGTATTGTGATTTTCAAGCCTACTTTGGCTTCAAGTCATGTATAAGATGTAACTAGAGATCACCGAATGTTATTTTTGGAAAAAAACAAAAAAAAAAAAAAACAGATTCATTTCATACAATTGAAACAGTAAGGTTAGGTTTAATTTCTCCTCAGCCCAAATCATTACTTTCAACGCTCCCTTCTAAAAAAAATTCCTCCTCAGATATCTGAACATTTCAAAAAAAGCGTCAAAAATAATGCCTTCCCTTCTCAGCACTTGAGGAAGAGGAAAACACCAATGCACACACAAGTGCTTTTGTTCGCAGATGCTGAAGACGTCACAAGGTCTGGCGCCTCAAGTGGTTACAATGCATAACTGGTAGGTTGACGGAAACGTCAGGTGATTTACTCGAGAGGTGGCTATGAATGGCGCCTCATTCTAAAAACGGGACGTTTTTCATTCATGAAAAGTATGCGGACCACCTTCTTTAATAAATATATTTTTACGCCACAGTGGCGTAAACATGACGCAGCCGGAGCACTCCGGTTACTTCGGTACTTGTCTGGTTATTAAAAAGATAGGAAGTGCAATGACCAAAGGGGTAGAGACCTAATAAACTGAATGTTTGGTGTTAGATTAAGAAGGTTATTATTAACGTATGGGTTTAAAAAACATGTTTTTAACGCTTTAATTATTTATACGCATATTTCTATTAACCTTTTGAGGTTTTTATTTGATTCTTTAACTGAATTTTACCGTCTGAAGGACTTAGAATACAAGAACAATTTAGTTTAGCCATTTTCTTTGGGAAATCAGGAGCGTACTAGGGCATAATATCGGGCCAATGATTTTTGATTTATGACGGTTCAAATGTTCATTACAATCAATAACGTTCAATCAAATCTGTCAATAATTAAATAATTTTAATAATTAAATAGATTTAATAATTACTATATTTTGTTATTTGAATATTTATATTTACCAACGAATTGTTTTCAGTTATTAAATTGTTCTAATAATTAGTTTAATTAAATCAAATGTTCTCTGTCTCAACTTTTTTTACCTTCTTTAAGTGAATTTGGTTACCATAAACGGTTGATTGTTGCAAAGACTAAAACAAAGAAATCTGAATTGCAAAATTAAACAAAGTCTCCTTTCTTCAGTACCGCACTGCTCTATTTTTTGCAGATACAGACCGCTCCGGTGATTGCACCATCCAACCCTTAGGCCAGTACACTTCTGCTGGAAATCATCCGTTGCATTTGAAAAAAAAAAAAAAAAAAAATCTTCAATCAATTATTTAATGGTTATGAAGCATTAAATTATTGATATTATTTTTACTTTCAACCACTCATATGTGTACATAGGGTAATAAAAGTATAGTATTCGGTAATATTTTTTTTTCAATTTTTCCACGTTTTGGAACATCTTGATTTTGAAAAAGTTATCTAGAAAAAATGTCTGTCTGTGTGTACCATCGATATAGATAAACAACTGGATAGACTGCTCTGATGGCAACGCAGGGCGAAAAACGTGCCGGCATGAATGTTTGCTTTCCTGTCAATCGTGGGACGATTTCCTGAAGCATGATTAATTACAGTGGTGCATATAATTGCAACACCAGTGCAAATCGGGAAAATATAAACAAGAGTTTTCACCGGCAAGTAAAAAATAGTTATTCAAATATGTTATAAAGTATTTTTTTACTATTTATTTTTTAAAAATATCTAAAATGACCCTTTTAACATTGATCGCTCGTGGTTAATGGTTGATCTCTTATATGACAATTCATATCACAAAAAATAATCTATTTTAAATTCAGAACAAATAGTATTATGATCTAGAATAAAACACTTGATTTATATTTATTTAATCCTTGTTTTTATGCGTTTTCAAGGGCATTTGGCAAAGGAATGGGAAATGAAATAACTATATAATTTGTTTTAGAAATGTTTTATTTAATCTATGTTTTTAAACATTTTCATGAACATTTAGTAATTGTATTTAAAAAAAGGATGAAATGGAAAGAGAAGCAATAACTCAAAATGCTATTGTTCAGTTTTTTATTTATTAATGAAACTGCGGACTGCAAACAGCAAAGTTTACCAGTTTCTTTATTACTTACGTATTTATTTTAAAAACTAATGCCTGAAATTATTTAGGTTCGGCAAAGTCTTCTTTATTTTTCTCACTTTATAATTAATGGATCAAATATATTGTTGCGTAGATGGGTTCGAAAGATTTGAAGCCAAAGCAGATCAACACTTGCAGAAATTTATTCCAATACAACTCTTCACAGATTCCTTTACAACTCCAGAACTTCTCGTTCTAGTAGACTCAATACAGCTCAATACGCAACAATAGAGCACAAACAGAAAATAAACTTGACACACAACTGCTAAATCGCCGCAAATAACAATGTAATACAGTTCGCTTTCGGAACTCTCTGAACGCTCGCTGAGACTCAGTATCTGAACTCAATAATTCCAGTCAACTCACTGACTAACCTCAGTCAACTACTTACTCCCCGCTCACTTGGCAGGTCTTATATAGGGAAGGTGAACATTCTTGAAACTTCTAGAGGTAGACATTTGGAGAACTTTCCAGATCGTAGTCGAAAAGTCATATACATGTACATGGGGACCGAAAATGTCGCCGAGTTTGGCGACATTTGGCAATTTATCGCCAAATTTATCGACAAAAATTAGTCACCAAAACCGTCGCCAACTTGGCTCTAACTCGCCAATTTGGCGATATTGCCATTACCATAATGTTAAATGTAATGCTCCTTGTAAAACTCGCTTCCCAGCGTTATCTCTGTAAAACTCGTTATCAAGCATTAATAGACACACTGCAGGGACGCCAAGTTAAGACGAACTATTGCACTGCCTTATGCTAAATGTACATAAATTTCCCTATATACAAAATGAACACTACGAAATATTTACAAATATGCAAAAATTCGTAACAATATGTCTTTGACTTGCAATAAACAAGTTTCAAAACCTGTTTATTTAAATTCATAAGTTATATAAAAATATTGGGTATGAAAAATTCATATAATAGTTTGCCTTTTAAACTTAAATTGTTCTTTGTATTACTTTAGTTATACAGTCAAACCCCGTTAACGCGAAATCGAAGGGACCCTTGAAATTGTTCGCGTTAACCGAATTTCGCGTTAAACGCATAAATTAACGTTAAGTTTTAAGTGCGGAGAACTGATGCTTTTACTTCGCGTTAAAAGGGATTTCATGCTAAGCGATTTCGCGTTAACGGGGTTTGACTGTAGTATAAATAAATTTGTATTTTGCAATCTTATTATTATATATTTTCAACTGGTTTACTTATTTCTTCAATTATCTTTAATTTCTACTTCTAAAATAAATCTATTTTTAGTCTATTTTCATTTGTTTACTGAATTCTCATAACTTGTAGATAATAATTTATTTTTATAACATTTAATTTATGTAACTTAAAATTTTGAGAATTAAATTCAAATCAATAAAGATAAAACACTTTTACAGATATCGACAACAACTAATCTCAAATGTTTGTCCCACATATATAAATCCTATACTTAGAATTATTTTGATCACTTATATTTATTGCTTAAACTATTTTCTTCAATTATATTTTATTCTTAAATTTCCATCCAAATTCCTCCATCCAAGCATCTCGCTAACGCGGTAACGGCTCGTTTCCCCAGCGTTAAGCAGTCTATCCAGTTGTTTATCTATATCGATGGTGTGTACGTGGTCAGTATAACTCCCGAACGAATTGACCTACGATGTTCGAATTTGGTGTGAGGGTTGGTGATGGCAATAGGACCAACCATTAAAGTTTTCGTCAAAATCGGGCAAGCGCATAAGGTAGCTGCCTTGAAAAAAAAAAATCATGTTTTTCAGTAATAGTTAAAAAACGGCTGTTCCTATGGTTATCGTGAGGTTTCTGCCAAATAGTTGGCGCTGGTAGACCATAGCCATATCACGTACAGGTTAGCGCGATTTGCGAGTACCTTGCAAAACTGGTTTCCGCTGCCGCATTTCAAGCTAAGATTTTTGGGAAGCCTTGACGTCACATTCAATTTTAGCCAAATGAATCGTTTTCTAGTCAACATCTAACAGGGAAACTTTGCAAATTAAAAAAAAGAAAAAGCGCATTGAGCAAAAATTCTTCTGTTTATGGCCTTTTCGAAACATTTAGAATTGAATTAAAAAAAAAAAAAAAAAGAGTCAGGAATTGTCCATTACAATATTATTTATATAGTAAAACACTTTTTATCTCAGACAGTTAATGATATAAATCCGTTTTGGAAACAAGAGCTTTTGATTAAATTAAAATAACTCAATCAGCAATTGAATTGTTTCTCGTATATACTTTGACAGGTGACGTACAATGGATCACACCATCATTTGTTCACTTATTTTTTTTTTTTTTAATTCAGTCTGGAAAATAGATTAATGTTTTTAAATGGAATGGCGTCACATAATAGCGGGATGTCACAATCTCAACGCATTTAGTTATAAAGTAATTTTAATTGTTTAACAGAAACAATTGATTGCACATATACTTTTAAAAATCAGAGAAAAATAACTTTTAAAGATACAATCCTAGTACGGATCATTCCCTATACTCGCTATGTTACAATCTTTTAGAACACTTCATTTGTATTATTTTTGTACAAAATCTTGACGTTTGGAGAGTTGATACGAAAATAATCATTCAATGAAATGACATAAATTAAGTACTTGAAAATAGCGTCTAATATATTTACTATGATAATAAAACAAGCTGTCTGTCTGTGTATCAATAGAAAGGTACTTAAAATTGGAGTACAGCTCTGAAATTTTCAACATAAATAGTTTTGAACTTCTAATTGTGCATATGGCAAATAGAATGTTAAAATTTTAATTAGTTCTTTTTTAATTAATTTTTTTTTACAAAGGGACTTTATATTGAGGTACAGCTCTGAAATTTTCAACATTAGTTTTTTTTAATTAATTTTTTTAATTAATAAATATTTGACAAAACGATTTCTAACACGCTACAGCTCTGAAGTTTTCCACATAAGTAGTTTTGGCCTTCTAGTTGTACTTTTAAAAAACAGAATTTAAAAAATGTCGTTAGTTTTTTTAAGTTAATTTTTTTAACTAATAAATATTTTACAAAACTATTTCTAATCGGGAAACAGTTCTGAAATTTTCCACATAAGTAGTTTTGACTTTCTAATTGGACTTTTGACGAACAGAATTTTAAAATTTTGATAACTTTTTTTTGTAATGAATTTTTTTTAATTGAATAAATATTTTTCAAAATTTTTTCTAATAGGGCTACAGCTCTGGAATTTTCAACATAAGTAGTTTTGGCTTACTAATTGGACTTTTGGCAGACAGAATTTAAAAATTTGGTTCAGCTTTTTTTTTTATTATTTTTTTTATTAAATAATAAATATTTTATAAAACGATTTCTAATAGGGCTACTGCTTAGAAAATAATAGTTTCAAACATAAATAGTTTTGACCTTCTAATTGGACTTTTGATACAAAGAATCTTACAATTTTAATTTGTTTTTTAATTATTTCTTTTTAATTAATATTTTACAAAAAGTGACTTCTAATAAGCCTAGAGCTCTAAAAATTTCAACATAAATAGTTTTGGCCATATAATTTTGTTTTTCCTGAACACGTGTCAAAATCTTCTAAAAGGGGTGTTGTATTATTGTATTAACCTGCACAATATTTTTTGTTTCTCGACAGGGGAGAGGCTTCCAATATTTAGTGTTTGCTTAGCAATTAGTTTTTAGTGAGTGAAGCGAGATTATGCTTACGCAACAATGAACCTTTCTCTGAATTAAGTGAGTTTAAGCTTGCATTAGCAATGAACTTTTCAACGAGTGAAATAAGCCAGTGCTTTTATGTCAATGAACTTTTCAGCGAGCGTAGCTAGCTTGGTTTTGAGTAGCAAAGAACCTTCTTGGAGAGCGAAGCACCACAAGCTGGAACCTATACACCAACGACGGATCTCCCCAACGCAGGGCCACGCAGCTAGCTAAAAAAAATTACGCAAGGTAAAATTTCGCTGAGAAGCACGGGTATTCAGCTATAATTTTATAAATAAAAATCTAAAAAAAGCAAGAGTTTTGCAAAGGTCGCCACGGCATAGGCATTAACTTAAGGATTTCAAACATAAAATAAAATAATATTAGACGCTAATTTCGAGATTTTTTAATTTTTTTTTTTTAATTATTTATGTCATTTCATTGAGTGACCATTTTCGTACCAAATTTGAAAATTTTTGCAAAGTAGTTTCTAAATAAACTGAGCTAGAAGATTGTAACATAGCGCGTATAGGGAATGATATTTACTAGGACTTCCTTTTAACGAAATATGTTAGACAAAATATAAATTAACGTTACTATAAATCCTTATACAAGAGAGCGATTTCCTATAATGGACAATTCCCGCATTTTTAATTTTTTTTTTTATTCAATTCTAAATGCTCCGAAAAGCCCATAAACATAAAGAATTTTGCTCAATGCGCTTTTTTTTAATTTTTTTTTTTAATTTTTACTATCAAAATTACCTTGTTAGAGGTTGGCGAGAAAACGACTTATTTCGTTGGCGTTGAACTTGACGTAAAGAGATCTCAAACATCTTGGCTTGAAATGCAGCAGCGAAAACCAGATTTGCAAGTTTCTCGCAAATCACGCCAACCTGTACGGAATGTGGCAACGGTCTACCAACGCCAACTTTTTTAACGATAACTATTTGGCAGAAACCTCACGATAACCATAGAAACGCAGGGATCTCTTTACGTCACGGACTTTGTTGATTGTTTTGATCCGACTGGTTTTGGCTCGGTTTTGGGGCATTTTCTTTTCTTAATATTTAAATAACTATTTTTTTTAAAGAACTTTTGTTTAAATATTTGGAATCAGAAAGAAATTCTTCATAAATATGTACTAATTTCACTCGTTTTTAAAAAATGCGGGAATTGTCCATTGTTATTACTTTCAATTACCCATATGTATACATAGGACAATGAAAGTATAGCGTTCGGTAATTCGGTTTGCATTTCTCAACGTTTTGGACCATCCTGATTTGAAACTGTTGTGTAGAAAAAATGTCTGTCTGTGTGCCTGTGGTCAGCATAACTCCCGAACAAATTGACCAAGGATGTTCAAATTTAGTGTGCGGGTTAGTGGAGACCATGAGATCTTCCATTAAGGTTTTGTCAAAATCGAGCATGCGCGTAAGGTAGCTGCCATTGAAAAAAATCATGTTTTTTGATTTCTAAAAACTGGCTCTAACGATTCTAATCAAAATCACTGTGGTATTCCCTCTTAAGTTGTTCTAAACATACCCACCTCCGAAATTCCCTTAAAAAGTTTAAAAACAAATGCCTTCAACACAGAGTTCTCTTTCCTTGAAGCATAGCTCATCAACGATTGTTTTTTCTCCTCTCCTCAGTTTCACTTATTAGAAAGGATAATATAAGAATTATTGAAAAGTATATCGCCAAAATCACCATTTTTGAGGAATTTCTTTTTAAAAGATCCATTTAAGAATTATCGCTAACCGGCCATTTTTTCTAAATGAATGATGAAAATATAAAAAAGGTAAATGACACAAATCCACGTCAGTATTATAGTGTAATTGAAAGCTGTGCGATGTTCCACATCCCTAGCTTTTAATAAATGTAACGAGATGTAATTCAAAATGAACTCTGATTACTAACTCACCCTGTTGGGTATAGATCAACTCTTATATTTACTTTTAAAAATTGAAGAAAAGTTATCAATGATAAAAAGATATTCAAATTATAACATTTACAAATTCTTTTGTTAAAAGTATTTCAGAAAGAAAATTACCCATTGGAGCTCTTCTATGTATGTTTGTGACTGGCCCAGTTTGAAAGCAAATTGAATTTTATTTGAATTTTACTTTTTTTTTTATCAATTTTCATCTTGAGTAACCGCAGTTTAGGTTTGAACTTCATGTTTTTACAACTAAGCATTAAAATAATTGCACTTAATTTTGTATTAATTACAAAAACACTTATATATAAATTATAAAGACAAGTTTTAAAAAAAAATTAAAAAAAAAGAAAAAAGAATGGATCTATGGTGTAGTTACTAAAAGTTGATAAAAATATTCAATTTTTTTTTTTATCAACGTTGTAAGAATTAACAAATGGAAGTATTCTCCTAATAATGCTATTTTTTGGCTGCTCTTTTTGGCGCTAACTTTGTTTTTAGAACTAAATCTGCAATTAAAATCCAATCATCATTTACTTTAATTGCTTCTCCTTTTATATAAATAAAACTATGTAGAATTAAGGGAAAAGGGTAAGCGTGCCAAGGCGATGTTACAAAATGCATTCTATTTAAATAAAAGTTTTTTTATACACTTGAGACTTACAGAGTTCCTATTTGCATCTTACAATTTAACACTTTCAGTTTCTTTTTTTACTCTCAATTACCCGTATGTATTTCATTACCAATAGGGAAATAAAAGTATAGTAATCGATAATTTTTTTTTTTTTTTTTTTTTTTTTTTGCATTTCTCCACGTTTTGGAACACCCTGATTTAAGAAAAAATCTAGAAAAAATATCTGTGTGTGTGTGTGTCGGTGTGTACGTGGTCAGCATAACTCCTGAACAAAATTGACTTACGATGTTCAAATTTGGTGTGTGGGTTGGTGATGGCACAGGCAGTGGTGTAGTGTAAAATAAAAAGGTTTAGGAACGCTTTGTCGAGTCGTTACGAACGTACACTTTTTTTTTCTATGGGGGCGGGGGTGAAAGTAACTACTAGGAGTAAATAACCTTTATTAATATTACTTTAATAATCTCAAAACAAATAATGAGCCCCTCAAAAATTAAAAAGAAGAAAAAAATGTCTGTGTTTAAACATTTTTATTTAAATAGTTTTTTTAAAACTACTAAGTTGTATGAATTTTTAAACAATTTGCTGTGCATAACCCATTTCAAGTTATTGTTTGACACTTTATAAATGGTTTGAAGACATTTTCATACATATTATTGACATAAATTTTTAAACATTTTTACAACAATTTTTAAACAAATTATCTACAACACATTTTAAACAGATTATTTACCTGATTTAAAAGAGATCGAGTTTCGATTCAGAACGCACCCTAATAGGGTCATCAGCTGATCTAAGCCTAGATTTAACATAATCATCTGACTTCCAGAATTTCTGAGATGCCTATAACAATCAATGGGTTCGAATAAATTCCCAGATTCTGTAGCTTTTCGAAGTCTGTTTTCAAAATGAATGAAAAAGATTACGATTGTTGTAGATATCGATAGTTTTACGGTTTTTCTCCTTCTCGCGATGAAAATGCAGAGCGACGATTCGAGTGATAATCAAGAAAAGTGGGTATAAATTGGAGGGAAAAAAAATTGCAAATTTTATATGATATTGCCATCAAAATCACTGAGTTTAAAAAGGATCAGAAGCAATTTCCTCCCCTCATTCTCGCCACTTTATTTAGTGTTGATTAAAAAAAAAAAAAAAAAAAAAAAAAACTTGGTGGAAAGAATTTTTTAAAGAACTGCTGCTATATTTTTGGAATAAACACGGAAATAACTGTAAATTTAAACTTTCCCATTCTCAAACCGAAAAGCAATTTATTTTTGCATTTTGAAATACATTTGAATTGATTTCCTACTATTTCACAGTCTTAATTTCGAAGAATACCTTAACTTTTTGGAAAAAGGCAGAATCATTAGCATGGGTAGAAGTTTGCTAAGAAAAAGTTATTTTTTTTTTATTCAAAATTTAATTTTTCAAAACTATTTTTCTTACAATGACTAATATAAAATCAATCATTAAAAGGAACACAGTTAATTTTTTTCCTTTAAATTTTACCCTTTTCTCCAATTTTATAAAAAGTTAAGCAACTACGAGAATGCCATCCTCCCGTGCATCTTCCTAGCGCCACCCATATCCATCATTTTTACGTATTGCTGTTTTGAATATATATTGCCATGTTCATCAGTTTGATTTTCTCCATATTTGGCAAGCCAATATAAATGCATAATTGCATGATTTCAAAAAACCTTAAAAGCTAATACAAAATTTTAACTTTCTGCACCCCTTTTCATCTGAATTCTTTAACACCCAATTAGTTAATTCCGTCAGAATCGCAGGTTTGCTTTGAATGTCCAAAAAACGTATCTTTTATTGTCATTTATTTTTCCTGGTATACATATACAATTAAGATGATTTTCTATAATTTTTAGGCAATAATTTCAAACTTTTTGGCAGTATATCAGAATTAAAAATGATGCATTTATATATAAATAAACTTTTTTTCCGTCAATTTTTTAATCAGATAATTGCAATTTAAGTAACTAATTAGGACATTATTAGAACATACATAAATCAATTTGTAGTTAACTTAGAGGTGTGATTTTTATTGCAAATAAAATATATTATATTGACGCGCATGTTCTTATGGAGAATTTTGAATTTGGCTGCAATATTTATTTAATTATAAATTAAAAAAAAAAAAGTTTTAAAAAATACATAATTTTTAACAACAAATTAAGATTAAAATATTCATAAAAAATATATTTATAACAATATATGTTAAATTCTCCATAGGAAACACATTCACAGCTTGTGTCTTCAGAGCAAAATTAGAATTTTGTAAATTGGACAATTTATTACGAAGTTATGACCGTTGGCGTAAAGTCATATAACACCAAAATGTCATTCTTCAGAAAACGCGTTTAAAGTTTAGTACGCTATGAACGTGATACAAAATAGGTTCACAAAACTCACTATAATTTAAAAAGTAAATTGAGTCTCAGAAAGAAAATGGTATTATTTTAAAGGTAATGAATTCGGAAATATTTTAAAACAAAATCGCAGACTTGAGTCAAATTTTGCAATTCCTAGTGTATATGTATAACTTGAACGAATTCATTTCTTAGATACGGCGCAAGGTTTACAAATATAAGTGGGTGATTTAAAAATTTCTATCTCTTTTTTTAAAAAAGATGCATCACTTGTGCTGATAAATCGGTTAGTGTTTTTTCCGTTAAAATTAGAGGAGAAACATTCAAGGAGAGAGCACAAAGAACTGTATGTGTCAGACCACAGTTTTGTTTTTAAAAATGGAGACTTTAGTTGCCGTGAACTTGTGTAGGGAAGTTATAGTCCGTATTCATGACGAGTCATACACATTTGGCGTCTGGAATTCATCCACAAATACAGATCATTCGTTGGAGAAGATAATTGGCATAGGATGAATCAATGAATCATAGTTAAGTGTAAACATATGTCAGAGTTCTTTTGCAGGAGCATTGAGATGGGGTGAGGGAGGGAGTTTAATGTATGTGTCGGATTGTTGATAGAATCGCCACGGTGTGGGTTACCGCACCTCTTTTAAGTGTTTTGCTAATACTTGAGCATGCCTGCTCAGCTCTGAAGTTATTGATCGAAAACGAAAGCATAGTTTTCACGAAAGAACTTTTTCATTTTCTTATTTGACTTTGCGTTTAATGTCTCGTAAAGAAAAAAAATTAAAAAAAAAAAAAAAAAATTAGGTGAGGGAACGCCGTTCCTCCTTCTAAAAAGGTAAAGGATCGCCGTTCCCACGCGTTCCCGCCCCACTACACCCCTGGGCACAAGGACATACCATTAAGGTTTTCGTCAAAATCGCGTATGCGCATTAGGTAGATGCCATTGAAAAAATTATGTTTTTCAGTAATTGCTAAAAAACGGTTCCGATGATTTTGTTCAAAATCTTTGTGATAATGCCTTTTAAAGTGTTCTAAACATCCCCATCTCCTAAATTCCCGTAAAAATGCTTTAATACCGTAAAAAGTCGAAAAACGAATGCCTTTAACACAGAGCCTACTTTTCTTGTGCATACCTCATCAACGGTCGTTTTTTCATCTCTCCTCAGTTTCACTTTAGAAAGGATAAATTAAGAATTATCGAAAAGTATATCACCGAAATCATCATATTGGCGGAGTTTTTTTTTTTATTTTTTTCTTTCTTTTTTTTTTTAATTTTATTAAATAGGCCCCATATAAGAATTACCGCAAAATATATCGTCAAACTGACCATTTTTTCTAAACGAATGATGAAAATATATAGAAAACAGTAAATGGCACATATCCACGTCAGTATTATAGTGCAATTGAAAGTCTTGCGATGTTCCACACCCCTAGTTTTACACTGTATTGAAACACTTTACTTGTGTGTCTGTTCATCCGCCTAAGTCTATCAAAACTACGAATTCTAAATATTGTTAGGTAATTTTTCCTTGTATAATTGTAAATAATGTACAGATTTCTTTTTAAGGTTGTATTTTCTTGAATTTATTTAACAGCGATAATATAAGTTTGAAAAAGTTTGGATGAGTGAATTGAGGCATTTCTGTACTTTTTCCAAGGTGTGCTGATCGCCACATCGATTGCTCGGGTTTTTTCGGGAAAGTTCTCACGCGAGGATATAAAGACCACCGAGACGTGAAATTTCAGTAATTCGGAATTGAAATAGTAATAAATATAAAGTATAGAAATTGAAACAGTTTATAGTTTATTAGGATACTCTTCTGAGATAATTGTTTCTGAAATAATTGTTTTGTAATATTTTTCCGAGATTATAGTTTTTCAGATAGTGCTCCGAGATAAAAATTGATAATAAACTTGCAAAATAAAAGTAAGTAAAAGATAAATTAATAATGGTAAATGGTTGAAAAGTAGCTATTTGTAACTTTTTGAAAAGTCGTTGATGGTTATCTTTTTCATATCGTCATATTCGTTTTTAGTATTTTAAACATATTTATTTAGGTATAGTGGTTAGCGTGCTAGCTTCTAGACCGCGAGGTTGCGGGTTCCGAGTCCTGTGTTAGGCATGGGTGTTTGTAAATGTAGGCTTGTCTAATGACGAATGTTTCGGCGCATTATAGCCCTCGTGTTGCTGACGGCGCCAGATAATCTGAAAACAACCAACCAACTGATGAGTCAGTGAGTTAGGGCTTTGCCTTTTACAGATTACCAACTTTTAATTTTAACTTTCGCTTTCTATATAAATGATTTTTAATGATTCTTACGCAAGCAATTATTTTAAATATCTAGCATTCTCACTCTTATCAATCCTTCTTATGTGGACCGAAAATTCTAATATTTTGGTAAGAAAAACCTCTACCAACAGAAACTTTTCAAGTTAAAAAGAAATTCGTCTCTCGTTATGCTCAGTTATTTGAAATAATTTTTTTAAAAAATGGAATTATTATGCGAAATATGGTTGTTAATATTGCTACTCAATATTGAGCAACTGAAAAAAAACACAAACATTTTGTACGAGTGAAGTGCGATCAGTATCTGACGCCAATAAAAAAAGTTATTCGCAGGCAGTTTTTCATTTTATTAAATTTTTCTAATTACCTTTCTTAAAATGTTTCAATATTTAAAGATTCATGACCATCACTTTAACAGTTTCCTTGATCGCTGACAATTCTGTAACGCTGTAACCAAATGTTTGCCATATAATTGAGATTAATTAGATGCGCGAGTATCTTTTCATTTATTTCTGTTCAAGTGATATGGAGAGTTTGTTATTGTTACGATTTTTTTTTTTTTTCAGAGGGATGTTTCTATTTGAACATAATTTTTTTCACGGATATAATGAGTGACAACAGTGGAGGATGAAATTGTGTTGAGTGAAAATTTTTCTGTAGAAGATTCTGAGGAATTACTGTAAAAGTTACGCTCAAGCGTAAAAAATTACGTAAAGAAAATTTCAAATTGTTTTTCACAGTTATAATGAAAAGACCAACCATGGAGGATGTAATTGTCTCGAGGGAAAAAAAAATCTAAGATTCTGGCGAATTGAAAATAACCAAAATATTTCTTTACCATTTTATAAATATATATATGTATCAGAAATAATTTTCACTTGCTCAATATTAAAATAAAAATAATTTTTTTAATAAATATTTCGCGAATATTATATTCATCATTTTTCAACGTGTGCCTTACAACTTTCTAGTTTTAAATAATAAAGAAGAAAAACCACAATATAATTCGTAACAACGTTTATTTCAAATAACATGGATTTAAAATAAAAATAAAAGACAATAGTAACAAAAAACTTAGAACAATTAACACAATAACTCCCAATATTTCTCTAGAAACCATCGGTGGTAATTTATTTCCCTTTGTACAATAAACCTAACAGAAAATAAAATGTTTTTTCGCATTTTTTTTTTTTTTTCCAAGCAATGGTATATGCAAAATTTTGCTTCGTCAGCTTATAAATAAGTAAACGCATTTTCCTAAGAATAGACCTCAATAATAGTCATTTAATTTATAATTTTATTAATTACATAGAGGGAAAATATAACAAGAAACAAACTAAAAAGTTCAACAACAATATAAATAATTTAAAAGAAAGTCATTCTCTATACTCGCTATGTTGCAATATTCTAGCCCGGTTCGTTTAGAAATTACTTTGTATAAAATCTTGAAATTTGGTGAGTAGGTACGAAAATAATTAATTATGAGATAAAATGATCAATAATGACATAAATTAAAAACTCGAAAATAGCGTCTGTAATATTATTTTATAAATATTTGAAATCCTTAAGTCAATGCCTATGCAGTGCGCCACCTGTAATAATCGTCTGCTTTTTTTTTTCTTCTTTTTTTTTCTTTTAATTTTATTTATAAAAGACAAGACATTAAATAAAAACAATTTATGTTACGTCATTAAGTGATCATTTTTGTACCTACTCACCAATTTTTAAGGTTTTATATTCGAAGTAGTTTCTAAATTAATTGTGTGAGAATATTGTAACATAGCCAATACAGGTAATGATCCTTACTGGGACATCCTGTTAACAAATTATAATAAAATATGAATAATTTTGTTGCGTTTAATATTTTCGTAAATAAATTATGAAGAATAATTTTTCGTAACGGTTATGTTGCATGACATAGAAACAAAAGTTGCTTACTATGCAGGAAGTATATATAAAAAAAAAGCTTTTTATCTAACTATTTTTAATAAATAATTTTGAGTTCCTTGACTTAAGCAGAGTATTTTGCGTATGCCATTGCTTTCAGTTTACAACTATAAATGCAGAATGGAGAACAAAAGGTACTTTTCCCTTTAAAAGGGGCTGTTGGTACCTACATTGACGGTACGGATTCTGCGCCAAGAATTGTTTACCCGAGCCAAATTATGGCAACCATAGGTAATTCACTTGTTATTAAAAAAATGGCGGTTGCTGCCATTTATTGGCGAATATTACCTTGGCGTAAAATCTGTACCGTACTTCAAAGTTTTACTGATATTTTATATATAACCTACAGCCCTCTTTAACGGAAAAGTATCGAACAAAATAGAGCATAAGATCCCGAATACAATGATAATATTTTCTGTTTGCAATATATAAAGAGAATTCGGATTGTGTTAAATTGTATGCATATATTATTAAAAAACACTAGTTTTAATTAAATAATTTTAATATAGATATATTTTTGCCACTTGATGACATTGTGTACATACATGAAATATAATTGTGCTGATAATGATCTAATATAGATGAATATTCATATTTTCTTTTTTTTAGATGAAAAGGGTCTCTTAAGGTTGTTTCTTTAGTGATATATAAAAAAGTGAAAAATTATTTAAATTGACTTTGATGATAATGATGATGGCACACGGAAATTTTGCCATGAGTTAAATGAAAGTCGTAATATTTTTCAGCAAAAATTAACAAAATTTTTTTAATTAAAAATTTATTTAAAAAAATCTATTTTCGTTTAGTTCAACTTATTATGTAATCCTTAGAAACACTTTATTTGTCGTATCTACTGACATTATTTAAAAAAAAAAAATCTAGTTTATTTATAAAACGCGGTTTAAATTATAAATATTATATGCTCAGATACTCAAACTCCAAGTTATTTATTTTAGTATGTTTTTAGAAATCTCAACAAAATTTGAGTAACGCGACACATCCGAAACAATTAAATACTTTGCTATTTAAATAATTCAAATTTTAGAGCTTTTTTTATAGATGTATAGAAAGAGCTACTCAAAACAAGGTGAATTTTTTTTCAATATTAAAAAAAATATTGTAATTTTTCATGAACTGAAATACGAAATCTAAACATGAACAATTGAACTTTTTTTTTTATGATTAATGATATCATGCAAACCTTAAAAAATTATAAGATTTTCTTTACTATAAGTTTGACTGCGTTTCTATAGTATAGTTTTAAATATAATTTTCTTTGCTGCGTGAAAAATGTGTGTATTTAGGAAAGTGTTTTAGGTTAAGTCTGAATCCAATCCTTAATTTGCTGAAAATGTAATTTGTTTTAATTTCAGTCTTTGCCATTGAAAATCTATTCGAAGTAATTTTAGTCAAAATAATTTTCAAAGTAAATGTTATTACACAACAACTAAACTTCTTAAGACTGACATGCAGTTTGTTATTTGTCAATTTAATAATCGGATGTATATTCTCTTTAATAAACGAGAAATTAAGAAATATGGATAGATATATTTTTTGTAAATAAAAAAAAGCTTTGTATATTAACAGTGTAGTGAAACATTTCTAAAAGATTGTCTTGGCAATTTTGAGGACAGAAGTTATATCAGAATTTCAAGGATGGATGAATATTTCAATTAAACTACAGATGCATTAAAAAAAACAAAAAAAAAAAAAACCACCCAGAAACCTAATGAAAATAAATGTTTTGAAAATAAAAATTCTATTTCTAATATTAATCCAGTTTTATATACGCATTGCACTATGAGTATCACAGTTAGTCAAAGTAATTTTTAAAGTAAATATATAATACTTACAAAAAATAGCTAAACTCCTAAAGACTGGTATGCAGTTTGATAGATGTCAATTTAAATTTTAGTTAGAAATATATTCTCATTTATAAAAACGAGAATTAAAGAAATATCGAAAGTCTTTAATTATAAGCATTTTTATAATGATGGTAAGTTTATGACGTAATTTTTTAGTATTTTGTGATTTAAATTCAATTTGTTTTTGCCTTTTAATAAATATATTTGTTTAAATTTTTTGGGACATTTTTTAAATATATGGAAAAGGTATGAAATAATGATAGGAAGGGGAAGGGGGAAGGGGGGGGGGGGGCGAAGAAAAGTGAATAATAATAAAATATGAAAAAACTGTTACTTATTTGACAGAAAAGACCAGAAAAGCAACAAGATATTTCTTTTCTAAAAATCTAGCTTCGAATTAAAAGCTGGTATGTAGTGCAATTGAAAAAAAAGTAAATATCTCCTCCTTTATTTCACACACCTAATAAGGGAGTTTCATTCACGAAATTTTACACAAAGACAATTCTCAGCCAAACTATCTTCTTAAAGAAATATCCTGTATGTATAGTCAATATTTTCTATAGAAATAGCAATTCCAGATCACAGGTTTTTTTTCAGTCTTTTTTTTTTTTACACAATCCGTGAGCTATTTAAGAGCTTTCATGGATGTTAATAATACACTCGCAAAAATAAATGTTCGGAGGAATAAAAAGGCAGACGATATCTTTTAGCCTAACTGCAACCGCAACGAGAGGTAAAAATCATCGTTCACAATTGTCTTTATATTTACTTGGGTGGTAAGCTTACGTCTGAGAATTTGTGTTTGAGATTTCAAACTACTCTAGGATCACAAGAGTTTCTCTTTTCTTAAACACTTCTATCGCATGTCTTATCTTTCGTAATGTACATGAACCGAACAAAAAGAAAGAGCCACATAAAGTCTTTCGAAGTTTTGTGATGAGAAGCGACGGTGGTACTTGGTTTTTAGTCGTTTTAAACACGACTAATTGGCATAGGGCTTCATTTTCACCGGATTTCCTAATTTGTATAGGGCTTCATTTTCACCGGATTTCAAAAAGTGGTCGTATATCAGGACCTAAAACGAATATAATAATATATTTATAATCAAGAATTAACAATAAAATAAGTACTTGGTATTTATTTATCAAAATTGCAATCCAAAAAATTGTATTGTTTATTCACAACGTGTTTGCAGTGTAATTTCAAGTTTGAAATTGATGGAATCTATAGTAATACTACTATTAGTGGACTGCAATTGATAAAAAAATAGTGTGAATTTACAATTAATATTTCCTATTTCTTGCATATAAAATAAGGCATTTAAGTTAACTTTAAATTTAAATCCCTTTAGTATCTATCAAATTTTTTAATTCTGCTTAAAATTGTAGATTCTTTAGTAAACATTTAAGAAATTCCGAGGGCACAAATTTGTTTCCATAATAAGATATTAAATCATATAACAGAATATATTAAATTAATTCCAACAAATTAAAGGATTTGAGGTTTCGTATCGAAACGCGCCTTAGAAAACGACACAGATAATTTCAATCTTCTGAAACCGATAATACATTTTATTTGGGGCTTTAGTTTGGAGAATTTCTTTTCTTTTCTCTGAATGGCCTAGGTATCCTTGAAAAAAGTCGGAACGGCCGATTTTTGTACTGCAGCACATTTTTCATTTGGTGCGACAATGTCACGATGCTGCAAGGGTTCCTTCTTCTGCGGGAGAAGCCTAAATTCTATTAATAGTTTGCTTAACCGCATCCACAACAAACATTAGCTTAAATACTCATGTTTGTAATTCATTGAAATTCAATTGAGGTAAACATGATACGAGTTTAACTCTTCATTAAATTCATTCATTAAATCCAGGGGGGGGGGGGGAGAATGAAGGTTTCTAGAGCTCCTCCCTACACCCACATATTTTCCATGATTTATTATAGTAGACTGAGAGGCGACTGCAATTTTTGGACCTCATCGAACATCATTCTGAATTTTTTATAGAAATTGGAGAAAAGTGAGTTGATCACGAATCCACTGGTCTGCCTTGGCAAAAATGGCCGAAACTGGTCAAAAATCGACTTTTAATAAGTTGAACTAAATTCAATTGCCAAATGCTCCATAACTTGCCAAATAATAAGCATTTTTTTTATTTGGTAACCCACACTCATTAATTTTCAATTAAGAAGGTTGCAGACGATTCGGATGTGTGGCGATGACTTTCTTGCATCTTTCACAAATGAGCCAAATTGGCAATAATCATTACGTCACTGATGACGTAACTGATGTCGCCAATTTGCCTTACTTTTAAAAGATACAAGTTTTCCGAGCCAGAGATCAGAAATCGTTTGCGCTTTTTCTCATTGAAAATCAAAATGCAGTGGGTTGCCAGACGAAAAAGTTTGTTCTCTTTTTGGCAAGTTATGACATATTTGGCAATCAGATTTTAGTTCAACTCATTCCGAGTCGATTTTTGATCAGTTTGGCCATTTTTGCCACGGCAGACCAGTGGATTCGTAATCTACTCACTTTCCTCCAATTTGTATACAAAATTCAGAATGATTTTCGATGGGGTCCAAAAATTGCAGCCGCCTATCGGACTATAGAGGATATACATAAATTATATCACGAGAAATTTTGTCTTTTTGAACCCCCCTCCACTATCACGCGACCCCCACCTCTAAAATTACGTTACATTGCTGCCACAATTTTGCGTTACGTAATTTAAGTCTCTAGAAGGGTAAAAATAATTTTCCCAACCTCTCCCACTCAAAATGAATGTCAAGTTAAGCCTTGCATTAAATAGTTGCAGTCGTTTGTATTAGGGACAATAACTTTGAATTTTTTTAAAAAAAGACTCATTGGGCAAGTTTTATAAGCGAGAACTGAATGCAAATAGACGCGTCACAACAATTCTCGTTAGATCCAAGAGAAACTGGTTCAATTGGTGTTTCGATCTTGAGATTGGTTATCAAGATACTTCCGGCCAAATATGGTCCGGCAGACCAAATGATTATTAATCGATTGGTTAATTTTAACTTTCCTGGGGAATATCATTGTTAGATGACATCTGGTTACGTCTTTAGGACACTTTCTGTCAAATGCACCACGTGATTATTGCTTTATCAGTATTTCTCTACAATCCATACGTGTTTTTAACTCAAAATCATCATTCGAAGTATATTATACATTAGATAACCATAGTTTTTTTTTTTGTTTCAAAGGTATATGTATGATTTTACGAGCCTTTAGCCTTAGCAAACATTAATAAGGCCAAGATTAAATAATTTTTAAGATTAGTTTTGCTTTATTTCATGATTAAAAATACATTTGATTTAAATGGTATACATAATACTGTGGTCATTAGTTAAAATGTCCTAAATAAAAAAAATTAAATGCATATCTTGACACTTTCTTTCTTGTTAGTCCTTATAAAATAACCTTTCTATTTCTTTCAATGGATCAAGATTTTAGATAATACAAGACTATACAACAATTTAAAAATGTAATTTCAAAAGAACGAAAGTAAAAGTTGTCAAAATATGCATTTAAATTTTTTAAGATCAAAGGTTTTCATTAAATTCTTTATATTAACTCCGATTTTGTGTACATGTATGCAAAATTTGTATATGTATCAAATTTTGGAGGCTGCCACTGTCACTAAAAGTTCGCTTTTACGGAATACTAATAAACCAACTTGCTGTGATCCAATCGCGCTAAAATAGCATTTAACCGACCATTGAAGAAACTCTTTCCTGTTGCCAATATATTTTTTAAAACAAATAAATAATAGTATATATTGTTTTCATTGGAACACATAAAAGATATTTGGATGTGAGTGCATAATTTCCCATTTATTTTTAATGAATAAATTTTGAAACGTAGTTTGCCGCATATTTTGCCGATAGAGATGTTTTTAATAATTCAAACTCGATGCAAACACCAAGCACAAGCTGACACCAGACACGGTGAAATGTTAATAAATATAAAAATTGGCAATGCATATAAAGGTTATATATTACAAACTTTGTTTTTATGAGTTATATTATTTAACTTATAGCTACTGAATACGTGACCAAATTCATTCAATATTCAAAATATTACTATTGATCAAAAATTGGTAACTAAAATATCATCCAAATTTTGCTCTCGCTTTTCTTCAAGTTACAGAGCCGATATCCCTAACCCCTTCTCTCTCCAAAATAATTTTCCGGGCGATCCACTGATACTGGATCAGCGGACTAACTTAATACATCGTCCATGACACAGAGAATCTGCCGAAAGGGCCAACATTAGAAGTTGGGGATACTCCCGGTAATAATCTCTAATCTCATTGAGTTCTAATTAGAGAACATATGAAATATCCTTGTTGCACGAGATCAGCCGACCACGACGCTATCCCAGCAGGTGGAAGATCTCCTTCTAATGAATTGACCGATTGGATTAATTAGGAACGAAATTTGGGGGCGTAAGTAGAGCCCCCCAATTGTTATTTGGTTTTAAGAAGATTGGGAGTGGGTGAGGTCTGTCTCCCTAATTAATCGTACGTTCGGTGGTTAGGTGGCAACTGAGGGTGTCTTTGGGGTGGTTTAAATGGTCCTGAAATTGACACAAACTAGGATTTTGCAGATTTATAGTTTTTTTTTTTTTATGGAAGATTGTAATTTTTTAACAGGATATTTTAGGATTACTTGAAATTTACCGTTACTGAAGTATAATTGGGGTTGTTTCTTCAATAGCATATTTAGATGCTACTTAGATGTAACTTAACTTTAGATGTAACTTATAGAGTATAGTAATCCCAAATAAAAAAACTAGCAGATTTATAGTTTTTTTTTATGGGAGATTATTATTTATTAACAGGATATTTAAGGATTTCTTGAAATTTACTGTTTCAGAAATGTAATTGGGTTTATTTCAGATAGCGTACTTAGATGTCTGGGGTAACTTATAAAGATTTTAAAGTACACTAAATATAAGTAATCCTAATAATAAAACTAGCAGAATTATAGTTTTCTTATGAAGATTGTTATTTCTGAAGGATTTCTTGAAATTTACTGTTTCAGAAAAGTAATTTGGTTTATTTCTTCGGTCGCCTTTTCAGATATGTTTGTTTACTTACAAGATTGAATGTATAGTCAATATAAATAAACCCAATTATAAAACTAACCATTTAATATATTGGAATCGTTGAGTTCGTTGTGGAATGATCTATTATTTCGATGATGTTTGTGCTGAATTTTATTTTTTTTAATGGTTTGTATTAAAGTAAATTACGTACATTTACAAAAAACACTTTTGATAAATCTCCATACAGGCATATGCAAACAACATTGTTCTAAATTGGTACTTGAAAAGCTTAAGCCAGTGACTGTAGAATTGCTATGTGTTGCAATTTTAAAGAATTTTATCAATTGAATATTGTCTAATTAGTCTTATTATTTTTTTAGTTACATTTATTAAATTTAGCAAATGTTTTACCGTCTTCGATTAATAAATAAATAATAATAATAATATTATAATAATGATAATAATAATAATAAAAATCAACTGGAAAATTCTTGCTCGAAGTGTAGACATTTTAAGTTTATATGAATGGAAGTTTTATAAATTCTAGTTCATTATTAATTCGATAGTAATGGTTTTAAAGAGTTTGTTTTCAGTATACTATTTACTACCGCATTTTTTATTTTTACTATTTGTATAGAATATATTCATTGCTTAAAATATTTTGCATATAGCTTACAACTAATTCATACTTATATAATAAGGTTTGAATTTGAGGCGTATGTATATTCGATCGAGGGGGGGGGGGGGGGTTGTACACCTACGTTTCAAACTTAAACCTGATTATATAAAGTGTGGATTAGTTCTAAGTCATAAGAAAATCTTACAGTAATTTTTACTTTGTACTTGCACCCAATTTCTCTAAGGAATAATTAAGTTTTATAGACAAGTGTTATGCATAAAACTGTATATCTCGTTTATGAGAAAAAATTTCAAAAGTGTTAAACTCACAATTGGAATCATTCTTAAAAGTATGGAATTACCAACATTACTGATTGTTAAAATTAAAAATTGGAAGTCTTTTAAATATCTGCATCGACATAGTGTTAGAACTACTAGAAATATGATATAAATATTAAATTCTTTAAAAAATGTAAAAAGTGTTTTGGAGAAAATTCTATTTAGTAACAGGGGAATTAGTTTTAAATTTAGGAACGAAATGTAAAAAGAAGGAAGAGTGATATTATAGATGTTTTGAATTTAGCTTTAATTTTGGATTAAGTTTACAACGAAGCATAATTTGTATAAATGATATCAATACATATTTTGCTCATAAAACTTAATACATTGAATAGTTTAAGATGAATTACATGGAAGTATTAGTAGTATGGTAAAGTAGTGAAAGCCATTATTGAATTTGGATATATTTTAGTCTTTACATAAGAAATGATAGGAAAAACTTTTCTTTATAAGATAAAAAAGGGTAGGAATGAGAGTTAGTGTTTAGTAATTTAAAATTTTCCAAAACAAACTTATTACTTCTTTTTAAAGAAATATATATATATATATATATATATATATATATATATATATATATATATATATATATATATATATATATATATATATATATATATAATTTAAAAATTAAACTTTTAGATATTGTGTTTATGTATGTTACTATTTAGCTTAATTAAATACTTTTTAATAATTGGAATTTCGTGATTGAAGTTTAATTATCTCAATCATTCAAAACATTATAAATTACTATTCTTTAAACTGATTTTTTAATTTGCTTACCTTTTCATAAGAATACTTATCTTTTCAATAGCATTAATGTCTACAATCATCAATCATAAGATTAGAACGTTCATTTTATGCATTTAATGTTGAGAGAAACTTAAGTATTTTGTTGTGTAAATGATTATTTTACGAGACGCAATTATTTAAGTACTTTTCATTAATCTGTTAATTTTATTTATTCATATTATTGATCATTATCAGAAAAGAATTTAAAATAATTGTATGAATTTTCTAGACACACTAAATAACATTTAAGTTAAAATGTCACATTATTTGTCTGTACTTGGAGAACAGATGGAACTTTTGGTTCGATTCTTGAAGAAGTTGAAAATTTCGTTATGATAAAATACAAGGACTTTAATTAAAAAAAAAAAAAAAAAAAATGTCAAAAAGACATCAAGGTTTTATTATTGAAATGTAATGTAACGTTAATAAGGAAGCACACCTGTCTAATTTGTAAATCTCAAGGAAAATTAATTATTCTATTTCGCATTTATCTGTTTTGTTAACAAAATTCTTTTGTGTAAAGAAGTTAGTCGGTAAAATCACATGTTTGTTGAACTTGATGAGAGTGAATTCACAAACCAATTTATACGTGAGAATACGAATAATATTCAACATCATCTATATAAAATGTTTTTGTTTTCTAAAAAATCACTACTTGAAAATTCACACGGAAGATGATGTTATTTTAAGGTCGACAGTTTTAGAAACTGTAACTTGAGTAAATAGATTTTTCGAATTTGATCTCCTCAAGCAAATCTAGTTTAAGTATGTTTATTTTACTGAATGAGAGGAAGTACATCTTCATACAAAATACACATTTTTTTTACTATTAAACGAAAATCTTTGTACAATAATGTACAAGTAAAAAGTGTTTCTGTAACAAATTATATTGCAAGACTACGCTTATTACCAATTAAAAGATTTGTCGAAAAAGTAAACGGCAAAGTAAGAAAACATATTTTGTTGCATTGAATGTTGCACTGTTTCATTGCCTGTTTAAAATCTGGAGAAAAAAGAATATTAAAACTTGAAAGTAACCTGTTTTCTTGTGCATTAAGCGAGTTCCAAAAACGTTATGAAAACATTTTATAAAATTTGAGCTTAGCTATAATGAACGGGTTTAATTATAATTCTTGGCAGCAATGTTTAATGAAGCACAAATTGAGTTTTTTAATGTCATTGTTGCACATTTTAGACATTGATGAAAAATGCAAAAAGTATTTTGTTATGTCAGATGTTCCGGCGGAGAAGTTGAATGGATAGTCAAAGGTTGAACATTTAAATTTAAGGCACGTTATCTTATGTTTCCAATGTGAAAAGGAAACTAAAATGCTGTACAACAATGTTTGATGTCACTTTGCTTGCCTAACTTTGACACCACAGAAACTGCGTGTTTTTTTTTTTTTTTTTTTTTTTATTTTTTTTTTTTATAAAACTTTTTTGAGCAACAAAAAAATAAAAATAATAGTATATGCAACAGGAAGAATCCATAAAAGTACTCTCATTAATATTGTAGAATGCCAATGATGAGTTACATAAAATGTTTTAAAATTATATTTGGGCAATTCTCTGGAATGAGACAAAGAAGATTTTTCTTTAACTTAATTTTCTTAAACAGATTAGAATAGTAAAATTAAGATGAATCTAATAGTTAAGTTTTTTTTTTATATAATGGTAATTTGTAGCAAAGTTACTTGGGAAAAATAAATATTTTAACTGGGTCTGATATGCATTTCATAACGTTTTATGTCCTGGACATCTCTGCGCAGGAGGGGTTGAATATGCAGTCTAAGGTTGAAAACTTAAGAATTTTATGTTATGTTTACCAATATGCAAAGGAAACTAAAATGTTGTATAGCAATGATGGATTTAAATTTGCTTATTGAACTTTGCAGCATAGCAACCGCGTTTCTTCGAAACGCTATGCGACAATATTCCCATAAAACTTCGTTAAGCAAAAAAAAAAAAAAAAAAAATCGCATTAGTTTATGTAAAAGAAAGAAATCTTAAAAATACTCATTAACATTGTAAAATGCAAAAGATGAGTTTTGAGTTTTATAAAATGCTTAAAATCTTTAATATTATTCTCTTTTGATGGTTACCCGGAAACTTCTTTAGATTGACTTCAGGTGAAAAATATGCGACAAAGTTGTAGCTCATGAACTGGTTTCATACAAGTATTGCCATTTTATGACAGCTTTTTATGACTTGGAAGATAATCATAGTGGTATACTACAGGTTTTGATACACACAAAACTAATAACTATACGTTTTAATTAAATGAAGGGAATATTCATTTTGACAACCGTTTACAGACGACTTCAATCAAAGTTCACCACAAAAAAACAAAATCGAAACATGTAAATGCACTTTCCCTTCGAAATGTTTGCATAAATAGATTTAGAACTACACATATTCGTTGTGAGCAAGGAAATTTGTTTGAAAGAATTAACAAATAAAAATCTGATAGTGCCATTATGTATGATATACAAAGTATATATGCATTAAAGCGTTGAATGTTAAGTTATTTATAATTTTTCGAACATATAAAACAAAGTAGTTTTTGGTATATTTGTGTTATCAATCCCTCCCTTCCCCCCCCCCCCCCCTTCTCCATATTATACAAGATATAATGACTGGGTTCTTATCTTTCAAACAAATTTTTTTAATTTCAAATACACATTTTTCACATTATAAAATCATATATACTATAAATCGTATAAAATACACCATTTGTCAATAATCTATTTCTTTTAACTGACTTATAATCCTTAAAATAAGCTTTAAATTGTTTGCACTTCCGCTTAGAATTTTCTCATAAGCAGAAAGTCAAAGCAACTCTCGTATTTTGGCTCCACGCTTTTGCGGGACGTCTAAACATAGCGGATTTCGTGTTGTGGGCGCCTTTTTAGAATTTGCAAACGACTTTTTTTGTTTTTTGTTTTGTTTTTTTGTTCCAGGAGGAACTGAACTTTTAGACTGAAGTCAAGGGTTAGTTTGGGGCAAATTTCTTCTTTAAATACGAAATTTGTTTCTGGATAGTTAGATAACAAAACTTTTAAAAATTTTGATAACAGTGACTTTTGTTTCTATTTGAAGTCCGAAGAAATGTCGATATTTTAAACGTTAATACTTTGAAATAATTGTTGAGGAATTTTTTTTTAATATTGATGTATAATACTTTGTTTAGTGTAGATCAATCATTCCATAATTAAAAGATCATTAACAAATATTTTCTCATCAATTTATAAACAATTGAAAATTTGTGTTCTTAATAACGTTTTGTTGAACGGTTTTCTGAACTTTTGTTTTGTAACATCAATTATTACAAAAGCTCTGTAGTTCTAAGACTTGGAAAATAGATAAATTTAGATCTGGGGAATTTTTTATGAAAAATATGGGAGTAAAAGGTTCTAATTAAAACATTAAAAATATTGTATTCAGTAAATTTCTTAACGTTAGTGGTATGTTACATTAATGATAAAACAAGTTAAATTTACTCAAAATAATTCAAAATACAACAATGAACTGAAAATTGATTCAGATTATGATAGCGAGTTTTTCTTAAAACATCAAAAATAATAAGATTTTTTTTATATATGTTGTTTTAAGAAAACTTAATTCCATGAAACATTGTCTAACAATTACAATTTATATTTAAAAAAATAAACTTGGAACCCTACAATAGAATTCAATTAACAATTTAAGAATTCTAAAACGATTAAAACCTAATTAGAAACTGAAAACTTAAATTAAAACTATTTGTAATAGAACAAATAACTTATATTTAAAAACTAAATGGATAAATTACTTTTAAATCCTTACAAGAAATTGCATTGTTTATAATAGGGATTGAAACACATAGTAAAATTGTTGAAAGTAAATTATGTTAAATGGTCTCGAAAATACATAAGAACGTGTAGAAAAGTTTGAAATAGCATGTTTTCTTAAGCTGTTTTTCTTTAAAAGTAAAAGAATATAGTTTTATAATAGACATTGTTATTGATTGGAAGTTGAGCATTGTTTTCTTGTAGAAAGAAGGTTTTGTTGAACACTTTAGAATTATTTTGTAGCGTAAAGAAATATTTAGATTAATATTAGAAATTTTGGGACATTTTGGCGAATAAACACATAATTCAATAATTAGAATTAAAAAATACCCGATTCTTTTGTACAGTATATTAGTTTAAAATATATAGTTTCTTTTTAATATTTATCTAGGATATCGTATGTAAATCTAAAATCTAAGGAAGTGGAAGTGTTTAAAAAACTATATATAGTCTCAAATATATAGTTTTTCTTTAATATTTATCTAAGAACATCGCATTTAAAATTTGGGGGGAAAAATATTTTTACTTTCATTAGCATTCAAAATAATTTAATAAATTAGTTGTTACACATCTAAAGTATGAATTAAAACATATGTAAATGCATTTAATAACTTTAGAAAACATATTGTTTATAGACAGTGGTATAATAAACTAATTTCTGTTTTCGCTTTTTTAACACGATTTTTCTTTCTAAAGCTTCTGTTAGGTAATAGGTATGCAAATTTAAAGTATAAAATTATGTTTTTTTCTATTGTCAGTATACGGCATTAAAATTGTTTTTACTGCTGTAAGAATATCTCATTAAATTTATTGAGAACCATAGGCAAAACTGTCAGATGACTTACCGCGTTTAAACTATTACAATGTTTTGTTTTTTTAATTATTTTTATTCTAGTATATATATAAAAAAAAAATAAAAAAAAATTGAAAGGTTTTCAATAACGTTGTGAACCTCTGTCTATCGTAATTAAAATATGGCATATGTATAATATTAATTCTGATTACAAGAAACACAATTGAGGAAAATCAGTACTATGTAACAAAAATTATCTTGTACTAACTATCAACCTCCAGTTCCTATTAAGCACAAGTTTTGGAGTAGTTTTGTTGAACATTATTGTGCAACAGGATTAGTTGCATTGATTAAACGCAGTATATCGAAGGTAAAAATTGATAACTAAAAATACATTTAATATTTCTTGTGCTGAGTTATAATTTGTACTATTATATAGTAAAATATAATTTTAATTTGGTAATAATAGCACTTCATAAGGGTATGGATATTTCAATAACCTTTAGTGGTCAAACTGAAGAAATGTTATAACTTCTTTCACTTTATTTTATTTATTATTATTATTTTTTTTTTATCTTTTTAATATACGAAAAAATGTGTTATGAAACCATTAACTTAAAAGAAGTTCTGGAAAGGAAACAACTGAATGCCTCAAAGTAATAACATATTTCGGAGCTATCCAACACATTCAATGTTTCACAACTTTGAGAGATTTTTTTTCCCCATCAAAAGTCGTTATTTTTAAGGGAAATTCAATATTTTGTGCAACCATTATTTTTCTACATAATGATCATAGAATTACATATTTCCTACAAGGGTTTTTGTAAATTTTTAACAGACTCAGTATCATTCTTTGCATATAAAAGAAGAATGGATTATAGTAATAAACACTTAGATTTGCTTTAGAAAAAAGATGCTTTAAACACTGCAATTTAGAATTTTTGTTGAAAACAGATTTTTACGTGCTAGGTATCAGAAATTGGTAACCAGAGTATGTGAAAATAAAAAATACTTTGTTTTCTTACCCGCAAGGAGTCTATTGCCATTTCTTCGCTGTCGTGTCCATGTGCTGTCACATATAGAACTCGGGTGATCCCGGACTCGCGACATTCTGCTGTCCGAACTCCCTCACCCTCACCATCGACATCTTAAGCTGCTGTTTGTAAAAGTCCCTTTCCTGTATGGCGATATCTCTGTCCTGCATGGCCTTGTCTCGGTCCTGCATGGCCTTCTCCTTCTGCATCCTCTCCTGCTCTCTCTCCCTCACCAGTCGATCCCTCTCCATCTGCAGTGTCTGATTGTTCTTCTCCAGCAGACACTTGAGGGCGATTCTCTTCGTCCGACAGTTCTGAGCGTAGCCCCTGTTTTTCAGAGTCCTGCGTTTCTGCTTTATGCGCGTGATCACCTCGCGAGGGTAGCCGTGCAGCTTGCGATTGAGGTCTCGGACAGACAGGGCGATCAGCTGCTCGTCGTTCAGTCCGCCGTCCAGTTCTCCCGTGACCCCCACGCGGGGAGAAACTCCCCCCAGAGAGGGGATGTCGCCCCCCAGCGAGTCGTCGCAGTCATCCGAGAACGAGCCGGACGAAGACGAACCGGGGACGGACTCGACGCTGCCGCCGTAGCCGTTCATACAGTTCATTTTCTGCTGCTGTTGCGGTGGCTGGATGTGTTGCTGCTGCTGCTGTTGTTGTTGCACAACGTGCTGGGGGTCGTCCAGGGAATGGGTCAACATGTCCGAGTAGCTTCGCCTCAGCATCCAGTTGTCTATGTCCTCCGAATTCCGGAGGTCCAGGGGCTGGGTGGTGAACCAGAACATGCTTTCGTCCAGGAGATTGGTCCGGTTGTCGCCGGGCTGCATCGACGCCGGACTGTCGCCGGGGACGGCAGCCACAACGGAAGGTGGCGATGGCGGGAAGTTGGCGTGGTGGTAGTCCGCAGCGAATCCGGGAGTCCCACCGCCGGAGAGCACCACCGCTCGCCTGCCGCCGGGAAGTGAGGCCACCGCCGGACAGTGCATCTCCACCCCTGGGTACTGGAGAACGCTCCCTTGTTGCAGCTGCTGTTCGATGTTCACCTGGTTGCAGCAGTTGATGTTGTCGTTCAGGTGCATGCCTTCGATCCTCTGCTTGATGTTCTCGTCCAGGGAGTTGAGCTCGAATTCTTGCTCCATCGCAGCGAGGGCCAGTTTCAGAACCATGAGACCACCGGACGATCTGTTTCCATAGACGATTCTGCACTCAAACAATCTGTTGTCTCTCTCCCCTCACAACAAAAGGGGAAGCGCGTCGATAATGGAAGAAGAAGGCAGTTAAAACCGACCTTGGGCTGGAATACTTCGAGTTCCTCACAAAAATAGTTCGTCTGCTCTAAAGAGCGCGCGCGCGCGGAAGTTACTCTTTGAAAAAGGGGGACCGGGTGAACCGAAACTAACTACAGTATTCTACACAATTATCTGTCAGGCAGTTTAAATATTAATAAAAAAAAAGACTTTTTATCTCCTCTCCCTATCACAGTTGGCGAAAAAAAGTTCGAAAATGAGCACGTGCCTTTTCTCCCCCGTTTCTCTCCGGTCGGGGTGGAAACTTATTCCTCCGTACTCTGTGACACGGGTGCGCAGAAGCGCTTCTGAATTTACTTTCTCTGGAAAGAAAAGTCCCCGCTTTGCCTGCAGCGCCGCGCTTTTAAGCTTTTCCCACCCATCTCCTGTTTCTGACGTCACGGGAACATCCCCACCAATCAGACAGCGGCCCTCCCTTCTGATATGGACAAAACTTTCGAACTTTATTTTAATTGAGTTCCACTCCCCCTGACTCCCCTCTCCCACTTTAAATGCAGGGGGCTTCTTTCTCTTGCAAAAGTATCAGGTAGTAGTTGTTTATTTATCTAACTGTCGAATGTTTTGTCTGGGTATGATGCTTTTGGAATATTTTTGGAATATTCGAAATTTAAATTTTTTCCCTTTTTTTTTTCTGTCTCGTTTATGTTCGAAAGAGCAGGGCAAAGGTGATTGAGATGTCTGTGTTTATAAAATGGAGCTAGAATTTAAAAGATAATTTTAAAATTATATATCACAAAAAAGAGAAGGATATTGTTTCAACTTTATCAATTTTGATACGCTTTTTCCGTGTTTTCCATCTCAGAGTAATTTTTAATTTCTTTATATAACTTCATTTTAGTTTGTGTGTGTGGAAGGAAAATACACGGAGGGATAAATATACCACTTGCCGTTTTCCAATCTAGCTGAAACTTTACAAATGGACTCGTTATCGATGACAATGCATTCTAATGTTTGGGAGTTAAAAAAAGTCAGTCAATTGCTCAGAATCCATGGTTTTCTTCATAGTAGTCGAATTTTATGAAAACTCGATCCGAGCCCAAAATTGCTTAAATTCCGATTGCTCATAAAAAAAAAAAAAAAAATTAGTAATGCACGTAATGGAATTATAGCAGAAGCTTTTTTTTTTTGTATACTCTGAACCAACTTTTCACAATACAACACACTCACAATATGTTTTCCTACATACACATTTCCCACTGCTAATATATAATTAGTAAATTCACTCAAGAAATTTGAATGAATTAGAATTATTGTAAAAGTATTGAATATAATTTAGGTTTATGAATAATATTTAAAGAAATTTAGAAAAGCGTTCTCTTGTTTTAAATGCCTTTTTTTTTTTTTTTTTTTTTTTTTTTTTTTTTTTTTTTTTAATGTTAGTAAAATTTCTCAGATGTTATAACAATTTTATATTATAATTCATGTTTTTACACTATAATTTTCAGATATTATAATGTAGTTAATGTTTTTAGATGTTAAAATATAGTTCATATGATATAGTTTTAGATGTTTTCGGATTTTACAATAGTATTCACGTTTTCAGATATTATAATATAGTTTTAAATGCTTTCAGATCTTATAATATAGATCATATAATATAGTTTTAAATGCTTTCAGATCTTATAATATAGATCATATAATATAGTTTTAAATGCTTTCAGATCTTATAATATAGTTTTAAATGCTCTCAGATCTTATAATATAGTTCATATACTATAGTTTTAAATGCTTTCAGATCTTATAATATAGTTCAGAATGTTATAATAATCATCCAGCGTTTCTTGTCAAATATTACATTTGAAGTAAATACTAACAAACAAAAAAGTCTTGTACAGACAAATTCGGCGTGTGTTTTTAGCAACAATATGGTATAATTGCTTCACAACTGAGATGCTCTTCTGAAATTTATGAACGAATTTGTTTCACTAATGTTTATTTAATTCCTATTTAAATAAATAAAAAAAAAAAAAATCACAGCTATGACGCTTTATAAACTTCTCATTTAAAAGAGACACGATTGTGGTTTTGAGTTTCTGACTCGTTCGCTATCCGGGTTTTCTCCCATTCGATTCTACTGAAAGTCACGAGGAAAAATACCCTCTTTGATATTTGTGGGACAATTAAATATTTAACTTAAGGAAGTATAAAGTAATTGAAAAAAGTCTTAAATAATGATCTGGGTTAAGGAGACTGTTAAGGCAAAAATTTCGAAATTTTCAATTTTTATATTTTAGTGGGAAAATATAGCCTGAAATTCTAGCTTTCAGTACATACCTTACTTTTGCTGATCCGAGAAGAATTAAGAATATTATTTGAGTTTTTGTAAGCACGCATATCAGAAATCGTCTGTTTTTCATTTTCTTAAATGGCATTTTTCTCTTCATGTGTATTTTAAGATTTTTAGGGTATTCGATTTGTTCCTGGATTCAAAAGTTGATGCATTTTTTAAAAATTTGGATATATTGTTTACTATACTATTTTGAACACAATTGTGCATTGATTTTGGAATCTGGTATTTTTTTATTGTTTTGCAGCAATTTTCGTTATGCTTCTATTTAAAAAGTTTACATTTTTTGCCGCTGTACCAAAGTTTTACTTTTAAATAATTAACCAATGAGTCAAATTCAAAATCCACGCACAATTATGTCAATATATATTCGATTAGCTTGAACAAAACAATTGAGACAGATTGCCAAAAATTTGAATCGCAAGGAGCGTTTTTAAAATTACGGAAAAAAACGCTAAATTTTTCAATAAAAATTTAATTTTTTGAAGAAAAAAAAATCAATATAAATTTTTGAAATTTTGGTTTGTGTTTCATCTAATTGCTATTGAACTGCACAAAAAAATTTCATGAATTTTGGACAAAAATTGAAGAATTTTTATTTTTGACTTAACAGTCCCCTTAAGAGGAAGACCATGTCAGGACCATTTCCTGTACTCGCTATGTTACAATCTTCCAGACCAGTTAATTTAGAAACTACTTTATATAAAACATTGATATTTAATGAGAAAATATGAAAAGGATTACTTAATGAAATGACATAAATTGTTTTCATTTAATGTTTATCTACTATAAATTAATATTAAAATAGCAATAGACTATTGTAAGTAGGGCAACTGCATAAGCATTGACGTAAGGTTTTCAAATATAAATTTTAAGTATAAATTTTGTATTACATGCTATTTTCAATTTTTTAATTTATGTTATTTCATTAAGTAATCGTTTTCCCACCCTCATCAAATTTTAAGGGAGTCTGGAACTCAAAATTCTAAAATCTTTATTTTTAGGATTATTTTTCTGAAATTTTTTATGCAGTAATGTATTGGGTGCTTTGAAACTTAAAAAAATATTTTAAATTTTTAAATTTTAAATTTCTTTTTTAATTTAAAAAACTTTAAATTTTTTATATTTATTAAATTTGGAAATTTAAAATAGTTTTTTAAGTTTCAAAGCATAATACATAATGCATAACAAGTTTCAGAATATCTTATCAAAAGATATATCTAAAAAACTTTTTTAAAAAAATCACTTCATTTTTGCATAAAATAACTTCTTATAATTTATATAAAAAACTATAGTCATGATTTTTCAATAAAGTAATTACAAAAAAATTTAAAAAAATGTATTTATATTTTGCACAAAAACTGTATAAAATCCATAAGCGTCAAAAACTTTTTAAAAAAAGTTAAAGAAAAATAAACTTAATTCCTGAAGAGATTAAAGAAATATATCTGAAAAATAATTGTGGAAAGTTTCATCGATTTATAACAAGTAGTTTTTAAGTTATATCAATTTAAATTAAAAAATGAGACAAAAATCTATCACCGAGAAAAACAGTTTCAAAGTTTCAAGATAGCATGCCTGAGATACAGTTGTCATGGAACAAAAATTTAAATATTTCAAGTTCTACTAATGATAGAAACAAAATTCTTATGCCATTTTATTCAAAAAATATTCGTATTATTTTTTACAATAATATATACATATTTTGTTGTTGTTGAGAATTTTAAAATTTTTTTGTCCCATACCCGCCCTTAAGGTTTTATTCCAAGTAATTTTTGAATGAACTGAATTAGAAGACTGTAACATAGTGAGTATAGGGTATATATATAGTATATATATAGGATACTATATATATACCTATATAGTATATATAAGGATACTATATATAGTATATATATAGTATCCTTATTAGAACTTTGTTTCGTTATTCCAAAAAATTTTAAGTTCTCGGTTTCTAAATATAAGATTCTGACACATTGTTCTGGAACATCTCTCATTGTTGACTCAATTCCTATTATTTTCTATTATTTTAACTATTCAGATTATAAACATAGGTTTTTTTTGCGAATCACGCCAATGATTTCTCAAAAAGGATCGATTCTAAGTAACTTGGTAAATAGACGCGCAAGAAATGCGTTATCTCTGTACGACATAAATACATCACAAGTCTTTGTATTGAATCAAAAGAAGGCTTTCCAAGAAATTTTCAGCGCGGTACTATCTTCAATTTAGAATTTATTCATGTAAAATAAATACTTTATGTCTGAAATTTTCTTGTCAAATTTTGAGAATTGATATAAGTTGGCACGTGTGTTCGTAGCATAGACGCTTTTGTGTTAAACGCAAGAGAGACATGGGAGTATAAATCGTGTGAAAACTTTTCGGTTATAATGGTAAATATACTTTAAATTTAACGATATATATTAAGGTACAAGTTACTGATTTCATACTAAATTGTGTGTTGTTCATTGTATTTCAGTTTCTTCATGCACCACATTGCTAGAAACATATAAAGGTTTCTAAATTTTATGAAAAACTATGTTAATAGATTAAAATTAGGATATTAGAGTAATGTTCAAAAGAATGTGTTATATAACGGTTTATTTTATTTCAAATGCCACTCACGTGATTTAAAACGAAATGCATTACTAATAAAGAAGAACACAGCTCGATTAACGCATGCAATGGTCACTGGTTTGCAGCTGCTGCAAACAAAGTTTCCATAAACATAAAAACAAAGTATTTAATGTAAATCCTTTATATGCATAGGCAATTTTTATATTCATTAACATAGCACGATTCTGTTGCCAACGTGTGCTTGGTGTTTGCGTCTAATTTTAATTATTAAAAACAAATATACAGTAAAGTATGCTGCAAATTACGTTTCAAAATTTACATATTAAAAATTGATGTGAATTTATGCATTCACGTCAAAATATCTTTTATTTAATTTGATTAAAATAATTTTTGCTACAGGAAAGAGTTTCAACAATGACCGGTTAAGTGAGATTCATTAGTATTCCAAAATGATTAAAGAAACATGTGTAAAAGCGACATTTTTAAGGACAGTGACAGCCCCCAAAACTTGATAGAATGCATTGAAATCTACATCGAATGTGTCTACCAAGTTTCAACCCAATCAGATGACAACAAGTGGATTACCTAGGCTTTCGTCGGCCTAGGCCGACACACACACACACACACACACACACACACACACACACACACACACACACACACACACACACACACACACACACACACAAACACACACACAAAATTGAAGTTAATTTTAAGGATTTAAAAATGGTAATAGATAAATAAATTCCAGCAATGAGATATCCGTTGAAAACTTCTGACACTTGATATGTTTAATATAACTTCAAAAGATCAATACTAACTCAAAAGGTAATTAATCACCTAAATTAAGAAAATTTAAATATAAGTTTCCCTATATTTTCAGATGTTAAAAAATCTTAATAAATATGTTAAAAAAAAAAAAAAACTTCGTCATTTTAGTTTTGAAATATTTACAAAAACAAATTTACCTTTCTAGAAATTATCGAACTATAATTTTTATGAAGTTAATATCGCATTATTTTTGAAATAAGATTTGTTTTTTAAAATCTAAAATTAAATTACGTTGACAACTCTTTGTCACATACCAAGCCCTTTAAAGAAAAAATGTATCTACTTAGGAGCTTCAATTTGTACGAGTTTTTAGACTTCCGGCATTCTCAGGTAAACAACTATGGAAATGGACAATTCCCGCAATTTTTTTTTTTTAATTTGCAATTAAAGTTCCGTTGTTAGACGTTGGCTAGAAAACGATTCACTCGGCTAGAAATGAATGTGACGTCAATGCTTCCCAAACATCTTGGCTTGAAATGCGGCAGCGGAAACCAGTTTTGCAAGTTTCTCGCAAATTGTGCCAACCTGTAAGGAATATGACAATGGTCTACCATTACCAACTATTTAAACGTCAACTATTTGGGAGAAATATCACGATAAGCATAGAAACGATAGGACTCTTGACGTCACGTATTTTGTTGACTGTTTTGATCAGACTGGTTTTGTCTCGGTTTTGAGGCATTTTCTTTTCTTAATACTTAAACAAAAGTTCCTTAAAAAGTTAGTTATTTAAATATTTGGAATCAGAAAGAAATTCTTCATAACTATATACTAACTTCATTCGTTTTAAAAAAAATGCGGGAATTGTCCATTGCCGTTTGAAAAATATAAAATGAAGTAATGTTTTAATAGAACGATTCTATATTTTCCATTATTTTTGCATGCACATATAAAGCATTTTTAAATGTGGATATTGGTAAAAAACATTGCAGACACTATTCATATAAACTTAAGTATATGCATTATATATTGGGATCTTGTATCACACTTAAATTACGTCACTAAGAACTTTACTAAAAGCTCACGTCGTAAAAAAAAAAGATAAATAAATGAAATCAAACAAAATTTTGATTTTTTTATACCTCCCCCCCCCCCTAAAATTACGTCACGTTGCTGACAAAATAAAGTCCTATTGCAGAATAATTTTAATCTGATTCTTGGTCAAATGATCTACTCAAATGATTGAAACCATTTTTTTTAAACATTAAATTCAAAAAATACTTTTATTAATATTTTTTTAATTTAACAAAATAAACAATTCTCCCTTAAAAGTAAAATATATACGTCCCGCAAACGATTCCCCCCCCCCCCCCTTATCCCCACTTCTCTCTCTCTCTGCTAAAGTTCATTGCATTCATTAAACCCCCTCTCTTCCTACGTAATTTATATGCGCCCCCTTTCTGGTATTATCTACCTCCATATTAAAGTTTTTACTTTCAATTACCCATATATATTTAAAAAAAAAAAAAAATCGCTTTTTTTTTTGACCGAATGCTCTACTTTTGAATGAAAGTATATCATTCGGCCAAAAAAAAAAGCGATTTTTTAATTTTTTTTTTTTTTTTTTAATTTCTCTATGTTTTGAAACAACCTCAGAATTCAAACAAGTGGGCTAGAAAAAATGTGTGTCTAAATGTGTACGTTGTCAGCATAAATCCCGAACAAATTCACCTACGATGTTCAAATTTTGTGCGCGGGGTAGGGCTACGGGACCTACCATTAAGGTTTTCGTCAAAATCGCGCATGCGCATAAAGAAGCTGACATTAAAAAACAACAACATGTTTTTCAATGATTGTTAAAAAACGGCTCCAACGATTTTGATAAAAATCGCTGTGCTAATTCCTTTTAAGCGGGTCCGGTACTGAATAAAAAAAAAATATTTTTAAATATATTTTTGTCAAAAATGTATCTTATGTATGAGGTTTTTTTTAAATACTGCGACTATTTATTTAAAAAAAAAAATTAAAAACCAAGAAAAATCCATAATAATTGATGTCTGCTATTTTTGATATAAGTCAAGAATTTTTTTTTTTTTTTTTTTTAAATTGAAAGCTTCTTTCTGTACTACCTAATTACATAAAGAAAATTTTGTCGTCACAGAATTTTGATGGGTAAATTAGAAAAAATTCTCGGTTAAAATATTGAATTTTTTTTTAAATTTTTTTATTTTTTTTATTTGATCTCTTATGTTAAATGCTATATTTTAAAACGGAATTAAAAAAATAAAGTTCCGTGAAGACAAAATGTTTAAAACAATATAAATTAAACTCTCTAAAAATTTTAATAGCCAATGGTTAATGATTCTGGGGATATATCGATTTGAATTTGCAACATCTGTGAAAAACACTAGTGACCGAAAAACGCACTTTAAGCAGACGCTTCAAGACGTTACGTTAATTACTGATGTTTAAATAACAGGTAATTTCGTGGCGTTCTAATCACCGGAGGAATAAGATAAAAACATCATTCTCTTCAGGAATGTATGAACTATTTTTTAAAATCAGAAAAAAATTAATTTTTGACGAAATTTCGGTACTGGGTAACCTTAAAGTGTTCTAATCGTCTCCACCTTCGAAATCCCCGTAGAAATGCGATAAAAGCGTAAAAACTTGAAAAACTAGTGCCTTTAACACAGAGCTCTCTGCCTTTGAGCATCACCCATTAACGATTGATTTTTTTCTGTTTCCCGCACAAGAAAAGGCAATGAAATACCTATCAAATAACATCGCCAATTTTGTCATCTTGGTGGGGTTTTTGTAGCCTATGTAAAAATTTTCACCAAATATATCGCCAAACTGGTTATTTTTATTTAAATGAGTGAAAATATGAAAACGGTAATAACACCATATCAAATTTAAATGCAATGACCAATATTTTAGTGTAATCGAAAGTTGTGGGATGTTCCACACCAATAGTTTTTTTTTTTTTAATTCTTTTTATTTATTTCAGGATGTTATTTTTTGCTTATCTTTTTGACTTTAAATGGCAAAAGTTGTATCGAATATAAATATCTATCTATAAAACTTATTTTTCACATCATTGAAAGCTATTTATTATTCGAAACTTTTGTTTGAAAGCCTTTATTATTTTAAGCTATATAAAAATAGTTTACACAATAGTTCATATCAGAACATTTTTTTAATTAAAATGAACTTAAAGAAATAATTATTACTCTTTGAGTATTTTTTTTCCATTTCAATGCATATAACGTATACGAAATAAAAAAAACATTCAGAATTAATAAATAATGAATTTCGTAGATTTAAGTCCCATAACATTATATGAATTTATAAGCTTAACTGATGTATAAATTCATTGACAGACAATATTTACGTGTTAATGAGATTGTATAGAGCGATGTAGATCAAATACGCTGGTTAATATTGCTTGACATTGGCCAATCCCGATATAGACCATTGTTGATTGGCCGTTGTAAAGGATCTTGACCAATCTCACCCAATGATTGAAAACAAAATAAACTGGAAGTTTTGGAATGTTCATGCCCAGTTTAAAAATTTAAATATATTTTTATTAGAAATCATGGGGAACTAAGAAATAAATGTTGAGAAGTTTTTCTTATATGTTTATTTAAAAAAAAAAATCGTGTATTTTGGAGCGATGTTCGAGTTTTAGCCAATATTGGCTAATATTTCCAGAACCCTTGTTTCCGATATTGGTCAATACTTCTGTGCTACCTAGGAAGTTTTTAATCATGTACCTTATGGAAGATAGTAACGAAACAGGTAGTAAAAAGATGGTTGTGAAATAATGATATATTTGTATTTTATCTAAAAAAAATTGAAAATTCTGTCTACCCTTTTTTCCCCATTAAAATCATTGTTATGATACTTTTCTTGGAAAATTTTCCTTTAAAGATTCAAATGGTATTTCATGACAATTACCATTACTTTAGTCTTGCATAAAAACTTTCCATACTCGATTCACTATTAGTATTATCAGTATATTATCAGTGTATTAAGGTTGAAATTGTCTCAGAACTTTCTGAAATTTAAGTAATTTTCTTTGGTGATTTGTCTGAATACATTTTAAATAAAATAAATTAATATAAAAATAATAAGAAAACTACTCTCCTTGGAGAAAATATTTTGGAGTTCCACTTGCCTTTCACTTGGCAAGTTACATTGATCGAATATCTTTGTGCTTTCGCAACTTTATATTTTGAAACGTCAAATGAATATGGTTTATGAAAAAGTCCTTGTAAGGGTCATTCCCTGTACTCGCTATAGAGATCGGAAATATCGATCAAAATAAATATCGATACTATATCATTACATAGAAAAAGATATCGATAAAATATCGATATATGATTTTTTTAAATTTGATTTTCAATTTTGCCAGAAACGAAGTTTTTCGGAGCTAATTTCTACTTTTCATGAATTTATGCCAAAATTGTTTTAATAAATAAATTATAAAAATTGTTTTAATAAATAAATTATATTATCAATCAGAATAAATAAAATACATTCGGATGTCAATGCATAACTTCACATTTATTTTTAAAGAAGAAATTTTGAAAAGTTGTTTACCGCATATTTTGCTGATAGAGATGTTTTTAAAATTTGAAATTAGATGCAAATTCTAGGCACACGTTGGCCACAGAAACGGCGCTATGTTAATGACTCCTAATAAATGATCTTATATTTACATTACGTTTTCTTTTTGGTTAGGGTGCCATTTTAACTGTCTCTCAGCCAAGTCCATACTTTAGTTTTGAAGTTTTTGAAAAGGGAATACAGAATATCGAAAAAACACATGGAACTACAAAACGTTCATCAAAAAACTGAAAATGTTTGAAAATATCAATATATCGGTGACTTATATCGATATTTTATTTATTGATATTAAAAAAAATATGTATCGATAAAAATATCGTCGTATCGATATATCGCCGACCTCTAACTTGATATGTTACAATCTTCTAGCCAGGTTCATTGAGAAATTACTTTGAATAAAATCTTGAAATTTGGTGAGTGGTACAAAGAAGATCACTTAATGAAATTAAATAAAGTGTTTTCATTTAATATCCATCTATTATAAATGAAAATTAAAATAAAAAAACTATCGCAGGTAGCTCCATTGCATAGTCATTGATGTAAGAATTCCAAACGTAACATAAAATATATTAGACGTTATTTTCGGGGTTTTAGTTTATGTCACTTCATTATGTGATAATTTTCGTGTCTACTCACCAAATTTCAAGGTTTTAAACAAAGTAGTTTCTTAATGCACTGGGCTAGAAGATTGCAACATAACGAATATAGGACTTCCTATAAACCAACATTTTAAGTTGTGCGGACCACCTATTTTGTAAGAAAACTTTGCGGCCCACTAACTAATAGAATAAGTGCTTGCATCAGTAAATAGTAAAATATACAAGAATGATTAAAAATATTTTTTTTAAAAAGAAAAGAACTGTATTGTATTCATTTCGGTTTCACAAATATATAAGAAAAAAAAGTGGTAAAAGTTAAAAACAATGGGATTTTTATATATTGTTTGTCCCCCAAGACAGAGTCAATATCTGGATTAAAACTGGATAGCTTTAACCTCAAACAACTGCTCAAGTTCAATTTATTCCTGTATTTGTTTTTCAAAAAAGTAAATTTGAAAAAACCTCGTTCAGAATGATAGGCTGTCAAAAAGCCTATTATTAATGCAATTTTGGCAATTACTGGATATTCTTGCCGAACACTTATCCGAAACGGGTCCAATGGTGTCGATAATTCAATTAACGAGTCTTCACTTGAAGATATTTTCTAAATTTTAGGTAATCTTCTTTAAAATGGAATTCACTCGTTAAACCATCGAAGAATAGAATTGAATAATTCGATTGTTACTAATCATCGAATGACTCGATTGTTCCCATCTCTACCAGTGAAGCTCCTACAATATTTATCTTGGGTTAGACTCTTGATTACCTTCCACGGCCCAGTACCACGCTACTCACGGCCCACAAGTGGGCCGCGACTCATGGGTTGGGAACCGCTGCTCTAAACTAAAGAGGCTAAATTGAACAGAAGCGTAAACACGACTCTGTCTTCGAAATTTCTTAGAAGAATCTTTTTTAGAAATGGCTTCTAATGAATTTTTGATCCATTATTACAATGTTCATCACGGCACATGCCGTGTGTAACTGCCATCCTGTTGCTCTTAAGCGCCCAAATAAACATGTCCGCTTTCATTTCAGTCAAGTTCTTCCGTAGGCGGCGCTGCGGGAAGACCAAAGTTATTCCTCTGCCACCTCAGATATTACAAATCTTCTCGTCTATTATGTATTTAATCTGAAAGACCCTATGGAAAGACCTCTCCTCTGTTGAACATTACGTTCGAAATTGAAAGTGGGTGCATGCCAAATGTTTTGTCTTTCATTTGAAGTGGGGGGGGGGGGGAGAGAATTGTATTAATTTTGTATAACTGTAGGGAAAAAATAATTTTGTGAGACATGGGGTTGCAAGTACCGTGGCTACCGTCGCGTAGCCTGAAGTTAAAATGGTTTGGGTCACTATAATGTATAAGTTCTTCTTTGAAAAAACAAAAATAGCGGAAAATGGTAATTCTTAAGTTTCTGTATATTGTGAGATATACATTGAGTATTGTAGTGGTTTTCAGGTGACTTATATCATCAACGAATATATTATAATTTAATAAGGTATGATACCACATGTATGATAATGCATTCTAATATTTAAGATTCATTGTGTAATAGGTAAGATATTAATTTGTAATTTCTATAATTATAATTCATTATTAGAAACATTTAAAATTTGGTTTTATGTGACTTATATCATCAACGAATATATTATAATTTAGTAAGGGTATGATACCACATGTATGATAATGCATTTTAATATTTGAGATTCATTGTGTAATGGGGAAAATATTAATTTGTAATTTATATAATTGTCATTCATTATTAGAAACATTTAAAATTATATCTATTGATATTCTTTAACGAATATGTTATCATTTTAACAAGGTATGGTACCACTTATAAGACAATCCATGCTAATGTTATCGATTCATTGTGTAATATGCAAAAATACTACTTTACTAAAGGTTGGTTGTATTCAGATTATCTGGCACCGTCAGCAACACGAGGGATATAATGCACCGAAACATTCGCCATTTGACAAGCCAACATACATTTCCAAACACCCATGCCTTACACGGGACTTGAACCAGCAACCTCGCGGTCTTGAAGTTAGCACGCTAACCACTATACCGTTTGGTAGGCATTAACTAAAGGTTCTTTCACTAAAAGGTCGCTTTTACAGAATACTAATAAACCAACTTGCAGTAATCAAATCGCGCTGAAATGGCATTTAACCGATCATTGAAGAAACTCTTTCCTGTTGCTAAAATTCTTTTGTTAAATGAATAATGAAATTACTTTAATAAATGAATAACACAATTGTTTTAATCAGAAAAAATAAAAGATATTTGGATGTGAGTGCATAAATTCACGTTCATTTTTAACGAATGAATTTTGATAAGTAGTTTATCTAATATTTTGCTGATAGAGAGATGATTTTAATACTTAAAATTATAACCAAACTCCAAGCTACGCTGACTACAGAAACGGCGCTTTGTTATATTAAACTTCAACTTAACTAGACATCACTTAGACGGTAGATCGTCACAGTGCTCATATGTATTTAATCTATTTTGGCGGCGTGAAAGCATAATGTTCGCCAAACCACAACCCTATAGAGAACAAAAGGCTATAAGGTTTGGCGAGAATTATGTCTTCACTCCGCCAAAATGGATTAAATACCTATGAGCACTGTGACGATCTATCGTCTAAGTGATGTCTAGTTAAGTTGAAGTTTAGTATAATGAATATTAAAATTAGCAATGCATATAAAAGATTTATATTAAAAGCTCTTTTTATGGGTTAAATAATTTGCAAACCTCGTGACAGCTCAAATTTAAATCATGAGACAACTAACGCAATGGCTTGTTTCTAGCGCGGGTGGAAAAAGCTTTGGCGCGAAGTCGTTCTTGAAGGCGCCACAAAATGATGCCTTAGTGGTAGTGCACCCTACAAAATAGAGGACAAATTGATCGCAAGGTCAAATTGGTCTGAGAAAACCGTAATTGAATCGCTGGTCATGGATATCTATTTATAATAGTTTTAAGGACTTGGAAGAGCCTTTGAGCTTTCATAAGATATTATAATTATCAATGATGGACATATTAGGAAGGACTGTAGATCATTCCGATTACACGTTAGGCTTTTAGAAGTATAATATTCACATTTTCGGAGCCAGATAACGTTCGAAGAGCAATCGAGTTCGGATTACCTTTCTCACCTTGTTGCTAAGGCATATAAGTTGAAACTGGATGGATGTAACACCTGAGGACAGGGGTCGAATATTGCGATTCGTTGTGGTTGTCCTAAGCACAACTACTGAAGTGATCTTAGTCGTCCTTAAAAGGAAGTCCTTGTAAGGATCACTTCCTATATTCGCTATGTTACAATCTTCTAATCCAGTGCATTTAGAAACTACTTTCTATGAGTAGTAGGGTGCGTCTTGTATTCCACTAACAGATTAATTTTTAAATTTTTAACGGGACACCCTTTCAAATGATTCCTTTTGGTGAGAAAATACACGTGTAAAAATTTTGGGTCTTTTAAATAAATTTTAGGGGCTGCTTCCGGCAATCGAAATTACCACTATCATGGAAAAAATCAAGTTTTTTCACTATAATGTATAAAAATGTGAGAAAAAGAAAAATCTCCACCATCAGTTTTTTTTATTATATATTATTAATAAACTTATTACAAGCATATGTGGAGTACACAATGCATACTTTGTATGTATATTTTATTATGAAATGTTAATGGAAGCAAAATTGTGAGATCGTGAATTTTTATTTTTTCAGTAGAAATTGTTCTCATTGAAAATTCATGGAATATTTTCTCCCCAAAGAGTACGAAGCTTAATGTACACACTAAACAATTTCACTTCTTCAAGTTTGCTCAATCACAAAACAATTATTTTGTTTAAGCAACCCCATGTTGTTTTAATTTTGTTGATATTCAAGCTTTAGCCCACACCTCCTTGACAAGTATAACTACTGAATATCAGGCATTTTTGATGGTTTACTTCAAAATCTGCTTAAAATGAAAAAATAGACATGGTTTCTCTTTTGGATGGAAGTTTTCTATGATTCAGTGAGGAAATTTGGCCTATGAGATGTTTTTTTTTTTCTTTCGTGTAGTAGGTTTTATCATGAAAACAATAGTATTGCCTTAATTAAATTAATGATTTAGAAAATTTGTAGATAATTTAAACTAATCTTACAAATAGTGATAAAGATAAGAATATATTTTCAGTGAACAGAAGCTGATTAAAATTGTTAGAAAGCAAAGAAAAGGCACAAGCAGATGCATTAGAAGAAAGTAATCATAAACATTGAAATGACTGAGATTACAGCTAAGAAACTGTTGAATAACGACGTTAATGCCCTTTCACAGAAAATTAGTTGTTTTTATTTCAAAAACAAGGTCGGCAACTATAAATAAAAAAAAAAGAAAAAGGTTAAAATAATGAGATAAAAAGTTAAGCCTGGCAATTAAAGAAATATTTTCAAAATATCAACTTTAGTACATTTCTGATTTTAGTTCTTTAGTTAAAATTGACATGTTACTAGTAAATTGACATAAGTTTCTTGGAATAAAATCAATATATTAGCTCCTTAAAGCATAATATATAAAATGATTTAATAACTACTGGCCGAAACATTAAATATTCTAATGAATACATGAAACACATTAATTGTAAAATTTGTCAGATTTTACAGAGCTGGTAACAACCTATAAATATCATTTGATTTTAATTAAAAAAAATTTTGATTTTTTTTTCTCATCAAATGAAACAAAATGAGAGGGTGTCCCGTAAAAAATTAACACCTTCGAAAATAAGACGCCCCCTAATGAGTAGGTAGCGATTACGGGTACGGTTCTCAGGGTAAATGGCACGAAAATACGAATGAACGAGGAGACGCACTTTCAAAACAATAGCAAATTTCTATGATTTTTGTGAAATTTAAAAAAATTCCCTAACATTTCCTTGATTTTTTCCAGAATCAGAAAGATCTCTGACATTTCTCTGATTTTCAGATCTGTGGAAACTTTGTTTATTTCTGTAAATATGCTACTACCTAAAATGCAGAACTTATCATTAGCAACATCAGTTGTAAGATTTTCACTCTCTGAAACATCCAATTTCTCTGATGAATCTGATTATTTTTTGCCACTTTAACGGAACACAAAAGTTAATCTGCACATTACCTGGAGTCTGTTGAAAAACTGATTTCTGAACTTTAGCGGTAATGTACACACGAAGATTGTTTGTTGTATTTATTAGCCATTTTTTTTCTGACAGTAGAAAAAAACGCATTCAAAGAAAAGAGAGGGGGATGGGGGGGGGGGGGGGGGAAGAAAAAGGAATTTCCAAATGCGAACACTGTAGTAGAAATGAATCTGCCTCTTGTTTCAGTACATTGGATTTTCATTGTTACCAATTGTTTATCGAAGTATAGTTTGTTACCAAAGCTCGAATCCTTAAATTCATTCGAAATAATGTAAATATAATGTTTTATTTAATAGAATATCATCTTTTTGAAGTAATTGTTTAAAATCATAATTTAATAAAATCATGATTTTGTTTGATTCAAGTTTTTGGGATTTTCGGAACTAATACGTTTTATCATTTAAGATATTTAATCGGAAATTTTAATAAGACATAAAATGTATAGCTCTGCATCATATTATATCTGTGTACATTTTTCATCAGTTTTTTCATCAATATTTATTTTTAATTTTAAGCGTCTTCTCACTGTCGTTCGTTCCAATCAAGATTTTAACCTTTAATCAAACATTCTATTTAAGTTGAAACGTATTATCGCTACAAATTTCCTTTTCCTAGCGTTACTAAATTCACTTTTATATGTATGGATTTTAGTTTTTTCGAAAATCTTAAAATAAATAAATATATATATATATATATATATATATATATATATATATATATATATATATATATATATATTTTTTCCGTAAAAAGACAAAATAATAATATACTTAGTCGCACTTCCCATTCTGTTAAATCATAAATAAAACAGGTTTAAGTTTTGAAAATTTTATGATAAAAAAAAATGAACTCTGATAGACTGTGAACATGTATTCTCTCTGAGCCACAAGCTGGAACAGTCTATTGACAGCCCCAATCGTTTAAATAGGTCCAGGGGCGCAACCAGAAAATTTCTATGGGAGGTGTTTTCAATCAAACTCTAAATTTACTCCAGTACTTTTCTGCATAAAGAACATCTTCCATTCAGTACTTTCTCATCCCATATTTTCCCCATGCCATCAATGGTATAGTGGTTAGCGTACTAGCTTCTAGACCGCGAAGTTGCGGGCTCGAGTCCCATGTTAGGCATGAGTGTTTGTAAATGTATGTTAGCTTGTCTAATGACGAATGTTTCGGTGTGTTGCTATCCTCGTGTTGCTGACGGCGCCAGATAATCTGAAAACAACCAATCCATGCCATCAATATTTTTACAATGTCTTAATCTGTCACTTACTTATGCAAAAAATATTAAAATTGTTTTTGCCCAGTTTTCGTGTTATGCAAAACAATCCAACATGAGACGACATTTTGCCGAGATCCTGTATTATCCATATTTTTAAGATTATAAATTAACACGAATGTTTTCTTGTTTGTTTAAATACAATTACAGAAGGAGTAATATTTTAGGTAAACAGATAAACTTTTTATCAGGCTGTGATTTTACTACATATTTATAACACTCTAAAGATAAAAGCCATACAGCACTGAAGTACTATTTTACAATATTTGAAAAACGGAAACATCAGTATTTTTACATTTAGTTTAAACAACACTTTATATGAGATATATGGCTGGATATAGCATAGGATAGCCAAAAGTAATGCATAATAATTTTTCGACGCTAGGAGATTTAGAAATCCGTTATTTGTATAATTTCTTGGACCTAATAGTTACTTAAGTGTGATACGGTAGGGAAAATGACTGAATAATGGAAGATTAAAAACATATTATTTTAAAATTATTTATGATTGCTAAATTTTCATAACAAAACAGCGAAATGTTAAAGATCCTTAGGTGGTTCTGACTATAAAATCCCATCTCCTGGTTCCACCCCTGAGTAGTTTATAATATATGTTATGTAGGAGGATTTAAGAACAGAAATGATCTTTATGCGTAAGCTTAATACTTAGAAGGATCTCTGAAAATAGGTCTTCTAAATTTGTTATGAATCCGAGGAAAAAGAAAAGAGTCAAAACTCCGTTTCAAAGTTTAGTTTTTAACCAAAGATAGACTTTCAATAATAAGGATTTTGTTAAAAGCGTGACAAATAGAATTGGTTTCAAGAACCTTTTGGAATGAATTCTTCGTGGTCCTTTTTAATCGATTTCTAGTAACCTTTTGAGTTAGAATTCCATTACAGAATGTTTTTATTAAGAGGATGTCCAAGTAAGGATCATTCCCTACTAAAAGTCGACGATATATCGATACGACGATATTAAAATATATATATATATATCGATATTAAAAATATCGATAAAAAGTCACCGATATATCGATATTTTTAAACATTTATCGATAAGTCACCGATATATCGATATTTTTAAACATTTTTAGTTTTTTTAATGATCGTTTTGTAGTTCTATGTGTTTTTTCGATTTTCTTTGTTCCTTTTTCAAAATCTTCAAAACTAAAGTTTGGACTTGGTTGAGAGGCAGTTAAAAAGGCACCAATATTCAATATTTTGCCCTACACTTCATAATCATGGGCGCCAACAGGAGGCTACGAGGGGTTGAACCTTCCTGGCTTTTGAAAATTAAAATAAAATTGGAAAAAAGGTGTTATATATATATATTCATCACTCTGTTAATTTTTCAATTATTTACATTGTAAAAATATTATGCTAAATATTCAGCCTTGCCATTAAAAGCTATTGAAAATTAACTAAGTTTTTCTTAAAATTACTGCACCAATTAAGCGAAAATATAACTTTTTCTTTAGTAATAGATCCATTTCAAGTTGGAAAAGTAGTCACTTTACAAAAAGCAGTCATGAAAAGTAGAAATTTGCCCCGAAAAGCTTCATTTCTGGAAAAATTGAAAATCAAATTAAAAAAAAAAAAAATCATGTATCGATATTTTATCGATATTTTTTTCTATGCAACGATATATTATCTATATTTATTTTGATCGATATTGTCGACCTCTATTCCCTACACTCGCTGTGTTATAATCTTCAAGCTCAGTTCATTTAGGGTTAGCGTGCTAGCTTCTAGACCGCGAGGTTGCGGGTTCGAGTCCCGTGTTGGCATGGGTGTTTGTAAATGTATGTTGGCTTGTCTAATGACGAATGTTTCGGCGCATTATAGCCCTCGTGTTGCTGACGGCGCCAGATAATCTGAATACAACCAACCAGTTCATTTAGAAAATACTTTGTATAAAACCTTGACATTTGTTGAGTATATGCGAAAATGATTACTTAATGAAATGACATAAATTGTTTTTTTTATTTAATGTCTATCTATTATAAATGAAAATTAAAAAAAAAAAAAAAAAAAAGCTATTCCAGTGGCGTCACATTGAGTAAGAATTTCAGTGCGTAGTCTTTTCACAGTGCATAGGCATTGACGTAAGAATTTCAAATATAAAATGAACGTTATTTTCGAGTTTTTAATTTTTATCGTTTCATTACGTGATAATTTTCGTTCCTCTAATTCCAAGACATTCAGAAACTACTTTATACAAAAGTAGTTTCTAAATGCACTAGGCTGGAAGATTGTAACTAAGGAGTATAGGAAATGATCCTTACATGGACTTTCTCTTGAGTAATAGTGGCCGACCAAACAGTATAGTGGTTAGCGTGCTAGCTTCCAGACTGCGAGGTTGCAGGTTCGAGTCCGGCATGGGTGTTTGTAAATGTATGTTGGCTTGTCTAATGACGAATGTTTCGGCGCATTATAGCCCTCGTGTTGCTGACGGTGCCAGATAATCTGAATACAACCAACTTAAGTATTAGTGTAGTGTAAAATAAAAAGGTCTAAGGTGATACACATTCAGCAAGAGAGGTATTGCGTTTCCAGAATTTTTTAACAATAGAAGGAGTAGGTGGTGATGGAGGGGGGGTTTCTTAAAAGTGATTTTTTAATAACTGTGCAGTCGTAATTATATAGTACTAAAAATTCTATGTTTTCTTAAACCATTTTCAGGATTTTTTTAAAACCATTTATTGTTTAAGTGTTTTAAATTTATCGTAATTTTACCTATGATGTAATGCTGTTCACGTATAAATTAAATGCTGTTCACGTATATATTAAACTAATCCAATGATTTAGTTTAAATTGCTCTTGAAGCATTTAAATTTTAGAAACTTAAAACTTCCAAAACAATACAAATTAATTTGGTGATATGATGTTTTAATAATAGCATTTGTATTTATTCTTTTGTATTTAATTTTTATAATTTTCGGAAACATATTATTCATATATGAATAATATGGTGCAAAATCCTGTCTTATTAGATTTGCTCTATAATAATAATTATTATTATTATTATTATGAAAATGACTGTTTTCATAAAAGCTTCCATAAACTTACCTTTTTGGGCTAAAAGCATAAAGATTTTCATCTACTCATTCTCGAATAAGATACCACAAAAATAACAACATAGTTTTCAAAAAATCCTTTGTATGCATTGTCAATTTTTATATTCATTAACGCAGCGTCGATATCGGAAACATCAGCAAAATGTGTAGCAAAAACTACGTTTAAAAATTTATTTATTAAAAATTAACGGGAACGTCATCCAAATATCATTTATTTATTCTGATTGAAGTAATTTTATTATTTATTTATCAAAAAAAAAAAAAAAAAAAAAAAAAAAAATACAGACAGTTTATGGAAAATATTCTGTCGAATACTTATTGGCACTTTTTGAATGATCAGGCAATAAAAAAATAATACTGTATTCTTGAACACACAAGAACCAGTCTTTTTTTTTTCTTTTTCTTTTTGCAATGTTTACACTTTCTTTTAGATTTTATCATTTATTCTTCTAACTGGTCTATTCTTCCATCGGTATCATATATTCTTGTTACATTCCTTGGTACTAAGAAAAGAAACATCATCAGGTTTTGTTTACGAGTATAGCCATTAAAATATAATTTCAACTTAAATCAGGTGATAAATAGAAAGATTACTTTCTAACTATTTTTAATGATATTAAAAAATCAGCAAATGTTTGCATGATAGTTGTTTCAGTAGGAAACAGACATCTTCCTCATCATCAGTTTTACAAAATTATATTTTCAAAAGAATATTTAAAATAGAATTATGAAATAAAACTTTTCTTAATTTCTATGAGAGATTGTTTGAGTTACGATAGGATTAAGCCTAACTTAGAATACTAAAAGTTTGAAATCAATACATTAACAACATGACACAACTTACCTGTAAAGTTTTCAAACGTGAAAGTCACTCCTTTTTAGAATTATCCTTTCCACATTTCAGCTTGTTAATTAAATAAAAAAAGGATAAAAAGAAACATTTTAGCAATCGATGAATTTCAATACCGTATGTACAATCCAGTTCGTTGAATAGTTTGTTTACATTTTCATCCATCGCTTAGTGACGCATAAGATAGGAGCGCCATCTGGTTGTACCAGCCCCGATATAAATATGTTTCTACATTTCGCGGCGGTCCCGGTGGAGTTACTGACTCGGTTGTCTGTCAGCGAGCATTCAGAGAGTTCCAAAAGAGAATTGTATTGCATTGTCATTTTAGCAGTTGTGTTGTCAAGTTTTTAACTGCTGTTTTGTGCTCTATTGTTGTGAAAAGAGCTGAATTGAGTCTACTAGAACGAGAAGTTCTGGAGTTGTAAGAGAATCTGCGAAGAGTTATATCGGAATAAATTTCTGCAAGTTTTGATCTGCTTCAAATCTTTCGAACCCATCCACGCAACAGTATGTTTCACTTAGAGTAGCTTGTAGAGGTCGGCGATACATCGATACGAAGATATTTTTATCGATATTTTAAAATTAACATTGATGGTAAAAATATCGATACAAGTCACCGATATATCGATTTTTCAAACATTTTTAGTTTTTTGATGATTGTTTTGTAGTTCCATGTGTTTTTCCGATTTCCTTTATTCCCTTTTCAAAAACTTCAAAACTAAAGTTTGGACTTGGCTCTGAGACAGTTAAACTGGCACTCTAACCCAAAAGAAAACATAATGTAAAGAAAGCTAAGATCATTTATTAGTAGTGATTGACGTAGCGCCGTTTCTGTTGCCAACGTGTGCCTGGAATTTGCATCTAATTTTAAAAACATCTCTATTAGCAAAATATGCGGTAATTTACTTTTCAAAATGTCTTCTTTAAAAATAAATGGGAATTTATGCATTGACATCCAAATGTATTTTATTAATTCTGATTGATAATATAATTTATTTATTAAAACAATTTTTATAAATTATTTATTAAAACAATTTTTATAAATTATTTAGTAAAACAATTTTTATAAATTATTTATTAAAACAATTTTTTAATTTATTTATTAAAACAATTTTTTAATTTATTTATTAAAACAATTTTTATAATTTATTTATTAAAACAATTTTGGCATGAATTCATGAAAAATAGAAATTCGCCCCAAAAAACTTCCGTTTTTGACAAAATTTAAAGTCAAATAAAAAAAAATAAAAAAAATTATGATGTTTCGATATTTTTTTCTATGCAACGATATGGTATCGATATTTATTTTGATAGATATTTCCCATCTCTAGTAGCTCGTCTGAGTGACTGAAACGGTAGCACGTGAGTGGCTCTGTATTACAAGGTCCTAAGTCCATCCAATCTTTAAGTAAGCAGAAGTGAAGAGTTTCTGGAAATCAGCGATTCCAAGCAACTTGGAAGATGAAACTGTTCCTCTAATAAAAGTTGAGTCCAAACTGGTTGAAGGGAGAAATAATAATAATAATAATAAAAAAAAAAAAAAAGATTGGGATAGCTGAAAAAAATTAAGGAAAAGAAACCTTGCAATCGAAAATTAAGGACCCGAGATGAAAAATAAGAACTAGTGAACTAGAGATGAATCCTGAACTAGTACAAAACAATTACATGGAACAACTTTTCTTGAGCAATTGATGCTATTATTTTTGTGACGAAATAATTTTGTTCAGCAAATATTGATCTGCAACCCACAGTTGGGAAAAGTTACCCGAAACTATTTTAATCCTTACCCATTTATTTAATTGCATTCAAAGATTTAAAAAAAAAAAAATGGAAAGTAACTAGTACTCTTAAAATAATTACTATTGATAATTTTCTAATCGCTAATTTACCTTGAAGGTAATTATTTATAAATTTAGACGGTTATTATACAGTAGTTATAAAAAAATTATTTTGAACCCACAGTTAAACTATTGTAATTGAACTAAATATTTTATAATTTAAAATTAGTGGTGGTAAGGTTTAGCCTTGATCAAGTGCATACCAATCATTGACAAAAATAAAAGTTTCAAATTTTAAATTACAATATAAAACATACAAAATCAAAAATTTTCACCAATGTATTTCAAATACTTTTTCAGAATGGATTTTTTTTTTTTTTTAAATTTCTTTGAAATAAAGGAATTTTTCGAACTGACAATGATACGGTAGTCAGAGTTTCATTTAAATGTCTCGGTGAAATATCAATTTGCATTGATTATTTTGCATTGAAAATTAAATATTTTTATTTGATCTAACAGATACAGTCAATTAAACATTATGATAATCTTGTTACGAATTTTTGTATATTTGTAAATATTTCGTAGTGTTAGTTTTGTAAATAGTAAAATTTATGTACATTTCGCATAAGGCAGTGCAATAGTTCGTCGTTATCTTGCTTCCCCGCAATGTGTGTCTTAATGCTTGATAACAAGTTTGACAGAGGTAACGCTGGGAAGCGAGTTTTACAAGGAGCAGGGCATTTAACATTATGGTAATGGCAATCTCGCCAAATTGGCGAGATAGAGCCAAGTTGGCGACGATTTTGGATACTAATTTTTGTCGCCAAATTTAGCGAGAAATTGCCAAATGTCGCCAATCTTGGCGACCATTTGGCGACATTTTCGGTCCCCATGTACATGTATAGGACTTTTCGACTACGATCTGGAAAGTTCTCCAAATATCTACCTCTAGAAGTTTCAAGAAGGTTCGCCGCCTCCCCTATGTAAGCCCAAGTGAGGTTAGTCAGTTAGTTGACTGGAATTACTGAGTCTCAGTGAACATTCCGAGTAGTTCTAAAGCGAACTGTATTGCATTGTCTTTTGCGGCGATTTAGCAGTTGTGTTCTCAAGTTTTTAATTGCTGTTTTGTGCTCTTGTTGTGAAAAGAGCTGTATTGAAAGTCTATTAGAACGAGAAGTTCTGGAGTTGTAAAGGAATCTGTAAAGAGTTATATTGGAATAAATTTCTGCAAGTTTTGATCTGCTTTGGCTTCAAATCTTTCGAACCCATCCACGCAACAATCTCATGAGTACAATCAAGTTTCTTTAAATTGCAAAGGATAATGCAAATCCTACACAAAATACAAATCAATTCAGATTTTCAACAACAACAACAAAAATTCCACCATGGTGAACAGTTTTTAAAAAACAATCTTTCTCTTCCCCCATCTGCCATTTTAATTGTTATACAGTAAGAAAGTCGCTTAACTTCTTTTCCTAAGCGCGATAGAGAACTTGAAATATGAGGGAAAAGAAAAGCCTATATCGTCTCCACTATTTTCCAGTTATGAAGAAATCGATTTTTTTCAGAGTGGACACATTATACTTCGAGGCTCTCATACACACAAATACCTGCTTTACACTTCCATGGACCCATAGACGGAACAAAAGTTCTTCGATCTTTGGAAAAACAATCGAAAACCGATTCCTAATTTTAAACGAGCATTTTAACTTTAAAGTGCTCCACACGGAATAGCAAACGAATGGAAAGTTTGTACCAAGAAAACGATTCAAGGTCTCTAGAATATGTTGTGTTTTATCTCAATGTATAAAAAGCAAATCTCTCTCTCACTCACTGATCTCTAAATTCTTCTACTTCCTATATAGTCACCGCTCTGAAAATTGGTACAAATGTCAGCAAGAACAAGCATAGAAAAAGTAAGCTATTCCGATCAAGATTAACCAACTTTAAGTGGTCGAACATTCCAAACGAGAGATATTCGAATGTCCCACTAACAATGTAGTCACAGTTTTGAAAATTCGTACAAATGTCAACAAGAACAAACATAGAAAAAGTCATTCCGATATCCATTAACCAATTTTAAGGAATCGGAAAAGGTTCAAACATTCCAAAAAAGGGATATTCAAATGTCACGCCTGCCATATAGTTACAGCTCTGAAAATTGGTACAATTTTCAAAAAGGACAAACATAGAAAAAGTAAGCTATTCCGATCTCAATTAACCAACTTTAAGGAGTCAAACATTCCAAACGAGAGATATTCGAGTGTCCCACTTCCAATGTAGTCACAACTCTGAAAATTCGTACAAATGTCCACAAGAACAAACATAGAAAAAGTCATTCCGATATCCATTAACCAATTTTAAGGAATCGGGAAAGGTTCAAACATTCCAAAAAAGGGATATTCAAATGTCCCGCTTGCCATATAGTCACAGCTCTGAAAATTGGTACAAATTTCAAAAAGGACAAACATATAAAAAGTAAGCTATTCCGATCTCGATTAAACAATTTTAATTGGTCGAAACAGGGCTACATATTCCAAACGAGAGGTATTCAAACTTTCCTCTTCCAATGTAGTAACATGTCTGATATTTGATGCAAAGGCCAAGAACAAACGTATACAAAAATAAGCTATTCCGAAGTCCATTAATCAACTTTAAGGAGTTAAACGTTCCAAAAGAGGAATCTTAAAATGTATCACTTTCAATGTAGTCTCAACTCTGATATTCGTTACTAATATCAACAAGGGTAAGCACAAGAAAAAGTAAACTATTTCGATATCGTTTAACAAACTTTAAAGGGTCGAATTAGGGTCAAACGTTCTAAGAAATGTGGAATGCATGAATGCCTTTTAGTTGCTAAAATGCACAACACATGAGTCAAACTAGTAGTATAAACAAGTTTCTCCTAAGTATGGTGCCGATGTAGCTACTACCATAAATTGATACATTCTACATTCGATGCATGAAAATTCTTACTGAACTTAGTTACTGATAAAGGTATTCTTTTTTTCTGGCAATTTGAAGAATGCATTAAAAATTTTTTTATACTTTTCATCCCCTACAAAATTTGTTTATGCTATTTTAAAATCATAATGGGATTCTCAGATAAAAATATAAATAATCATTATACAGAAGTGTTTTATACAAGTTACCAGGCTATCCCATGTTAAATTGCAATCAGATCTGATTTCACTAACATTTTAAGATTTTAGCAAAATTGTTTCACTTTTAATAATGGCAATTTTAGATAATATTTCATTGTATTTTGTTTGTGGTTTAAATACAAAAGAGTAAAACAAATTTTCTCATTCTTTACCAAATGAAGTGCAATAAAGCAAAGGAGACTTGGGCATGATGATTCTTGCTCACTGCAGTTTATTTTTTTGTTTGAGCAGATTACACATACGTTTGCTGTTAAAAAAATAATTAATTACAGTTATTTCTCTTTTGCGTATTTATCAAAAAAAGAATAGACCTAAAAGAAAATTACCATCTTGTGAATTCTTACTTCTTGCCTTCACTCCAAACTCTGGCACAACTTCGCATTAAAAAAAATCCTCCTTTGAATTATATTTAGCATTTAAGCTTCCTATGTTCTTATGCGCTTTTTTTTTTTTTTTTTTTTTTTTTTTAAATTCGTTCAAGCTTGGATGAGGTTTCCTCAAAATAAGAACTTCAAGCCTTCTCCCACCCACCCACCTTCTTCAAGAAAAAAGGAGACAATAAAATCTCCTCAAGTAAGCGTAGCAACTGTCAGCTATACATTAATGTCACTAAATGAGTTTTGCGCTTGGTCGGGCTAAATGACGAACAAAACCCATTTCACGATTTTTAGAGCTTTGAGATCTTCAACCGTCAAGTTAGATGAAACTCAATACTTCCACCCGACATGTAATGGATTGTTCAGGCTTGAAAACAAACGTTGTAGAGCCATCTCTTTCGAATGCTACCATTCATTATCTAGAGCATTGTGTTATGAATTAGACGTTTAGCACCGCGTAAAAGATTAAAGCGGCGTTGGCGTGCGATACATTTCTTGTGGAATAAAGTCATTTGTTTAAGGTGGAGGCAGCGGTCTTGTTTTCCGAACTAATTTTTAAGAAAAGTTTCAAGCACAAGGTGGCAGAACTCCAGAAATCATGTCCCCTTGTTCAGTTGAGGATGCTTCAGAGATCAAGGACACCGTACGTTTTAGTTTCTACAATACAATTGTCATTTAGAAGTTTATAAACATGCTCTCTCCATCTGTTTGCCGGTTTAAGGTTAACATTCCTAAACAAATTATAAAAGCTACATGCATGTTTTATATCAAGTAAAAGGTTTCGAGACCACATATCAAAATTTAAACAGAAGACTGTGCTTTAAAATTTGGTCGCCAGACTGCTTACTGTGAGAGGTTCATATCTTGCCGCAAATTTAGATATCGGTGCAGAACATGGATATTTCATGATTAGTTTTCTCGGCAACTTTGTCGCTTTTTTTTTTTTAATCATAATTCATTAACCTTAACAAGAGAAGATTTCAGTCATTAACTTAAGTCACATTGTACTGGTTATGTAATCCAATATAAAGTACTGTAGTAAAGGCTTTTTAATAATAACTACTGCAACAATCCAGTTTATTTTTTATCATATTTATGGTTGTTGTAATAGTGAGGGCAAATTTCACACAATAGCTGAAAGAATTTACAACGAGAATGAGTTTACAGAATGTAGTAACATAATTAGCTTAACATAAAGAATCGCACCTAACTTTCCTTGTTAAAACTTCCACCCGAAAACAACAAAACCAAGTTCATTTATCCTAATCTGCTTATCAGTATGCGCGCATCCACCTCTGCAGGAACTTTAATTGTTTCGGTCGCACGGCAAATTCGACAGAAGCGATTAATGTGGCAACGGGGGGTGAACGACAAGTATGATCACCACTTTTCTTAAGACTGAAGAATTCGGAGGGACGCTGCTAGACAAAGCCCGGATCCATCATTCCCTCTGCAAGACACCCCAAGAAGCCCATTGTTATTGTTTTTTTATTTATTATTACTCTCCCCCCCCCCTTCCCCCTCTAATCCCTCAACAGACCCATTGAAGTTGCTACCATTCCCTATAAATAGATTGCACCAATTCATCAGTCGGGGTCTATAGACAAAAAGTGGAAATCGCCTACTTGTTGAGGAATCCGGTAGGCTTCTTCTTCTTTTTTTTTTTAAATGAAGCCTCTCCCCAGTCCCCACTGAGTAAAGATTTAAAGAGTTGTGTGTAGGGGGATAAACAATGGGGGGGGGGGGGAATTAAGTCAGGCTCCGTTTTGGCGTCTGGAGCCCCACTGGTTTTCCTTTGTCTACGACTCTTACCTATTGCTTCTGTTCACTCTAATGATCGTCGAGCGAAGAAGTTAATTCTGTTTTCTTTTTCCTCTCCCGGGAGTGGTAAAAGAACGTTAGTAGAGAAGTTAATACTTTCGCGTTAAAAAACTAAAAAAAAAAAAAAAACGCTAACAAATAGGAATCGAATTAGCAGTTTGTAGAGTTAATAGTTTTGCTTCAAAAACAGAACGGTTGATAACGTCAAATGTTTGGATGCTTTTCTGTATTAGTGGAAGAAAATTAAAATTGATAGGAGGGGGTATTACTCTCCAGAGTCTCATTTTTAACCTTTAAAAAAAAGAAAATATTTTTTTGAATCTATGAATAGTTTAAATATACCATCTTTGAGGTATTTGTTAATTATTTTTCTTTTAGTGAATAATAAAAGCACTTTGTTTTCATAAAGTGATTTTTTTTCTATTTTTTTTTTTCCGTTTGTTGTTTTGTCAATTGTTGCAATAAACGTTCAGGACATCTGTATGTGGATGGATTTTTTAAGTAAAATTCAACAACAGCAAAATGTTTGCATGCAGTCATCATTATTACTTCTATTCAGTAATTTAGTAATTTATAGCAATTATGAAAAACGGCCACGTGTAACTAAATTTTGACTGTAGTGCATCCAAAAAACGCGATATGTAATAACATAAAATGCATCTCAAGCAACTACACTGACACGCCAACTAAAAGGAAGCGCCGTGGTTTAAGGAAATGTCGATATTTTAAAAACTTGTATGCTTTCCTTGGAATTATATTTTCATTTTTCCATGTTTCTTTAGATTTTTTGTAAATTTATAGTTAAAAATAAAGACAGTGGTAAATAATTGAGAAATAGAGATGTTCACGGCTCCCGATACCGTTGCGGTAGAGTATCGAGCTCATAACCGGAGGGTTGTGGGTTCGGGCCTTCGTCCGCCAAATATTGGTGTGTACCTAATGGTGGCTGGTGCACATTAAATCTGTCGTGGCCTCAATGTCCTCTCGTTGGTGTGGTGGGGTCGGAGAGAGGGGTTTACACTAGAAGATTTCGATCTCGTATTCTTCTAGATGCTCAAAATTACGAGACGTATTTGGCTGTGTTAAGCACTTTATAAGTGGCAGAAGTAGACAGTCGGTGGTTTCAAAACAAAACAAAGACACTTTCACTGTTCCTCTGGTCATTAACTTTAGGAAAACGTTTCATATCAATCACATATTCATTCATTCATCTATATAAATTATTTTTAGAAAAATGAAAGCCAATTTTTTATCTTGTATATCGTCACCTTAACGCTACATTTAGACAATTCCAAAATTGTCATTTTTTTAGATATATGCACCACGAGTCGTAAATTACTCATCTTTATTGTACGCTACAAGTGCCTAACTTTCCCATTGTATTCTATTTATATTAAAGTCATTAGGCTGTAGTATGATTTCAATGCTTTAAAATATGTAGTTGTAGCATTAGGGCGATTTATTAACACAGTTTTTTATACACATTAAAACAGGATTTACATAGTACGAGGAATCAACATCCGACATATCTTCTAAAGTTACCAGAATAAATTTCTTCGAAATTATTCAAACTTATTTTATTTGATGATTAAGTAATTCGATAAACAATTTGCTTCATTTAATTGTTAAAATGTAAGTTTCTCACATAATTTTTTTTTTTTTAAATATCATAAATACCTTATTATAATAAGTCATATTAGTTCACATAAACTTTTTGCTATCGGATAATGTCATATAAAAAAAATCTTAAATGCGAAAGTTCTGTTTATAAACTTTAAGTTATATTCCAAAATAAATTAGTTTAGTCATATATTTATTGCAATATTTCTTTATGAACTTAAAATACTTATATTTTCAAGTAGTTATTTACTAGCAAGCACTGCTGGCAATTGGTGTGGCACTGCTGCATATATGGCACTACTGGCATACGTAAGCACTGCTGGATAATTGATATCCCTAATTATAAAAATTTATTGATGAATTGTTCATAGATGTACATTGATACAATGTTTGCAAGTTTCTTCTAACATACTACTATTTCTCTGACTAGGGTGTAAGGTTTTAAACATCGTTTACAGAACCCTAAATAATTCTATAAGTTATGTAAAATAGCTTTTCTGTCGATTTAATTACTCTAAAAAAATCTGCTTTTCACCAGTATTTGTCCTACACTTTCATCTATAATCATCATAACACCTTGCGTTATACAGTGAATTTCAAAGCAGGTATCGTTAAGATTATGCAGAGTTTCCAATTTATTATGGAATGCTTCCGAAAAACATCCTAACTTCGACACATTTTGTCTAACTACTTTATTTTATACTCACTTTGGTATCAATTACACGGAATGGACGCTACAAAATCCTTAAGATGTAAGAAAATTTGATACTATTTTCCTTTAGTTGACTTTTAAACTGGTCTCCTATAGGTCAACCCCGTTAACACGAAATCGCTTAAAATGAAAGTTCGTTTAACGCGGGGTAAAAGCAGTTATCCGTACGATACAGCTTAAACTTCTCATGAATTTATTCATTTAACTGGAAATCACACATAATGAAAGCCAAGAGCAAAATATTTTTTTTCGTCTTAAGCGGGTTTCGCTCAAGACGAAAAAAATATTTGCTCTTTAAACCCCCTTTTTTTTAGATGAAACCTTGCAACGTTTTCCTAATGTAACAAGACTCATCATGCATTTTTAAATAACTTAGAAGAGGTAAAAATATTTCAAAAAGAATGTTTTATTAAAAACTAAAAGCAAAAGTCAGTGACAGATTTCTTTGAATAATAAGTCACCGGTGAATACATTTACTTTTTGTTGTTCCTAATAAAACTTGCAATTGCAATGCAAACATTGAAAAATTAAATGTTCTAATAAATAGGTGTATTACATACACATATAGCATACATATACACATAAATCTACATTAATTAGATGAAAAAGTTTTCAGACAGTTAACACGAAATTCAGTTAACGCGAACATTTTCAGCGACCCCATCGACTTCGCGTCAACGTGATTTGACTGTATCTTCCACTTGACTATGCATCAGTAGTTAAAAGACTGCAATTTTTTTTCTCGTTCGGACTTAATTGTTTTGGAAGACTTTCTAGTCTCTTGACACTTTAACTACAGCTGCTTTGGAACAAGTCACAACTAAAGTGGTTCCGCCAAATATTGCTTCTACCATCATTTCACATTTAAACACAGTAAAAAAAGTACTTTTTTTTACCTTACCTTAACAAACAAGTTGTTTCCATCACTGTCATATGCACTAAGCTTTCCGTTTTCGTACGAATCTCTTATTTATAGTGGTCATACCGTGGCGCCATGGCTAATTAACCAAAAACTGTTAGGTCGTAATAAATTTTACACTCAGTTTATATAATATTAGAAGCCACTGTAAATTCTTTTTTTACTCCAATTATTATTTTTTTCTGCGCTCTTACGAAGAAATAAGGTGAAATATTTGTGGTATCAGACTACTACTATATTCAGAAGCTCTTTCCAACTTTGTATTCTAACTCTAGTTTGTGACTCTGAAAGAAATAATGCAAAAAAGAGCTCCGAAGAGAGAGGTGTAAACTCTTTTTTTACTCAAATTAAAAAAAAAATCTGCGCTTTTACAAAGAAATATGGTAAAATATTTGTGGTATCAGACTACTACTACTACATTCAGAAGCCTTTTCCAACTTAGTATTCTAACTCTAGTTTGTGACTCGTCCTGTATTAGTTCTAAAAGAAATAATGCAACAAACAGTTCCGAAGAGGGAGGTGTAAACTCTTTTTTTTTTAACTCTAATTATAGTTTTTTTCTGCGCTCTTACGAAGAAATAAGATAAAATATTTGTGGTATCAGACTACTACTACATTCAGAAGCCTTTTCCAACTTAGTATTCTAACTCTAGTTTGTGACTCGTCCTGTATTAGTTCTAAAAGAAATAATGCAACAAACACCTCCGAAGAAGGAGGTGTAAACTCTTTTTTTTTTTAAATTCTAATCATAGTTTTTTTCTGCGCTTTTACGAAGAAATAAGATAAAATATTTGTGGTATCAGACTACTACTACATTCAGAAGCCTTTTCCAACTTAGTATTCTAACTCTAGTTTGTGACTCGTCCTGTATTAGTTCTAAAAGAAATAATGCAACAAACAGTTCCGAAGAGGGAGGTGTAAACTCTTTTTTTTTTTTTTAACTCTAATTATAGTTTTTTTCTGCGCTTTTACGAAGAAATAAGATAAAATATTTGTGGTATCAGACTACTACTACATTCAGAAGCCTTTTCCAACTTAGTATTCTAACTCTAGTTTGTGACTCGTCCTGTATTAGTTATAAAAGAAATAATGCAACAAACAGTTCCGAAGAGGGAGGTGTAAACTCTTTTTTTTTAACTCTAATTATAGTTTTTTTCTGCGCTCTTACGAAGAAATAAGATAAAATATTTGTGGTATCAGACTACTACTACATTCAGAAGCCTTTTCCAACTTAGTATTCTAACTCTAGTTTGTGACTCGTCCTGTATTAGTTCTAAAAGAAATAATGCAACAAACACCTCCGAAGAAGGAGGTGTAAACTCTTTTTTTTTTTAAATTCTAATCATAGTTTTTTTCTGCGCTTTTACGAAGAAATAAGATAAAATATTTGTGGTATCAGACTACTACTACATTCAGAAGCCTTTTCCAACTTAGTATTCTAACTCTAGTTTGTGACTCGTCCTGTATTAGTTCTAAAAGAAATAATGCAACAAACAGTTCCGAAGAGGGAGGTGTAAACTCTTTTTTTTTTTTTTAACTCTAATTATAGTTTTTTTCTGCGCTTTTACGAAGAAATAAGATAAAATATTTGTGGTATCAGACTACTACTACATTCAGAAGCCTTTTCCAACTTAGTATTCTAACTCTAGTTTGTGACTCGTCCTGTATTAGTTATAAAAGAAATAATGCAACAAACAGTTCCGAAGAGGGAGGTGTAAACTCTTTTTTTTTAACTCTAATTATAGTTTTTTTCTGCGCTCTTACGAAGAAATAAGATAAAATATTTGTGGTATCAGACTACTACTACATTCAGAAGCCTTTTCCAACTTAGTATTCTAACTCTAGTTTGTGACTCGTCCTGTATTAGTTCTAAAAGAAATAATGCAACAAACAGTTCCGAAGAGGGAGGTGTAAACTCTTTTTTTTTTAACTCTAATTATAGTTTTTTTCTGCGCTCTTACGAAGAAATAAGATAAAATATTTGTGGTATCAGACTACTACTACATTCAGAAGCCTTTTCCAACTTAGTATTCTAACTCTAGTTTGTGACTCGTCCTGTATTAGTTCTAAAAGAAATAATGCAACAAACACCTCCGAAGAAGGAGGTGTAAACTCTTTTTTTTTTTAAATTCTAATCATAGTTTTTTTCTGCGCTTTTACGAAGAAATAAGATAAAATATTTGTGGTATCAGACTACTACTACATTCAGAAGCCTTTTCCAACTTAGTATTCTAACTCTAGTTTGTGACTCGTCCTGTATTAGTTCTAAAAGAAATAATGCAACAAACAGTTCCGAAGAGGGAGGTGTAAACTCTTTTTTTTTTTTTTAACTCTAATTATAGTTTTTTTCTGCGCTTTTACGAAGAAATAAGATAAAATATTTGTGGTATCAGACTACTACTACATTCAGAAGCCTTTTCCAACTTAGTATTCTAACTCTAGTTTGTGACTCGTCCTGTATTAGTTATAAAAGAAATAATGCAACAAACAGTTCCGAAGAGGGAGGTGTAAACTCTTTTTTTTTAACTCTAATTATAGTTTTTTTCTGCGCTCTTACGAAGAAATAAGATAAAATATTTGTGGTATCAGACTACTACTACATTCAGAAGCCTTTTCCAACTTAGTATTCTAACTCTAGTTTGTGACTCGTCCTGTATTAGTTCTAAAAGAAATAATGCAACAAACAGTTCCGAAGAGGGAGGTGTAAACTCTTTTTTTTTTTTTAACTCTAATTATAGTTTTTTTCTGCGCTCTTACGAAGAAATAAGATAAAATATTTGTGGTATCAGACTACTACTACTACGTTCACTAGCCCTTTCCAACTTAGTATTCTAACTCCAGTTTGTTACTCGGTCTGCATTAGTTCTCAAAGAAATAATGCAAAAAAAAGAGCTCTGGAGAGGGAGGCGTAAATTCTTTTCTTACTCTAATTATAGCTAAAGTGCAACAAGAACAATAGGAAGAGTATCAAAATACCAGCCCCTCATACATTTGGGGAGATCAAAAGTGTACGCCCGGTTCTCACTTATGGCCTCGACATGTGTCTCGATAAGCCCTGGGTCATCACCCCGTTTTCCCCCAGTGGACGTTTTTAGACACCTGATGAAACATGACTGAAATGGGAGGAGGTGACAAAGGAGTAACGACAAAGAAATTGAACCAGAAACAAAGCTTGAACTAACTTGGAAAAAAGCAACAAAAAAATAAAGCAAGTGTTTCATTCCTTTGTGTTGGCTTTCTTTATTTAGCTGTTTACTGGGTTGTTGGTGTTTTTTTTATTTTTTTATTTCTTCTATCCATTTGAAACACGAGAAGCCGAACTCACGGTAATTAGTCTTAAAATGATTCCGAAGAAAATTAATGTACTTAAAGTTTCTAGAAAAGGGGTCAGAAGGAATTAGAAATAGTTTGGATTCCTGCGCGCGCGTTCGGAATACCTCACCCGGTTTATTTTGTACCATCTCTAATCGACTTATGAATGTAAGCAGAATCAATCTCGTTAATTTGACTCATTACTTTTAAAATAAAAAAGAAATCGATTTTGGGATTTTTATTTCGTGTTTTATGTATTTTTGCCTTTCTATTGATGTATTACTTTAGTTTCTACTCAAATTAGAAGTAATGTTACATTTTGGTTTTAGAAAACTACTATCAGTTATTAAATGAGGAACTTAAGACTTTTAACTTTAACTTTGGTTTTTTCGAAACGTGATATTTGAAGCGCAAATGACCTTTTCTAACTAACTAGTAGAGATATACCAATAATTTTTTTGATGAAATTATAGTACATAATCTTGGATTTAAACTTTGGCCAAAAAAAAATAGATATATATTGTTATTTTAGTAATATTTTTAAAAGCGAAATTTTTGTAAAAAATAGGTTTTTCTATTTTTTTTTAATTGATTAGAATTGTGTAAAAAAAAAAAAAAAAAAAAAAAAAAATCTGATAATATTTCTAACAAAAATTCAATCTCAGTATCTGTATAAGATCCATTTCACTTATATAAAAAATTTCAAACTGATTTGTTAGGAACTTTATAAGAAAAGTTGCATAAAAAATAAACAATTTAACATAACGGGTATGGAGGATACTGAATGTAGAACTGTACTTAAAAGAGACGTATTTAATTTTAGCATTATTAGTAAACTAATTCATTTTTTTTTTTATTTTAGATTAAATAAATGTAAGCTGAACAAAGCGAAATTGTTTGAAGGAAAAATTTGGAAAATTGTGCTATCTTCGAAAAATTGGTGAGTAAAATCTTCTTTTTCACATTACTTATCAATTGTGAACTACAAAAAATAATCTTTAATATAACGCAAACTAGGCGCATAGTTTTGGAGGTGGAACTTGATAATACATCCTTTCCCGCAGTATTTCTTAGCAATTAAAAAATAGAATTCAGTAGCAATTGAGGACTAGAAATGGAAAACGACCGAAGTCCAAAAAAGAAAAAATTTATGGAGAGTCGAAAAAGGAAAAACACTCACATTATTGGTTCTTAAAGCTATGACTAAGAACCAGATTGATTTTGAACTATTGCTACTGGAGTTTACGCTTAAGGTGTTCTATACTTTGTTTAGCTTGGTCTTGAGGACATTTTTCCCATAGAAGAAAAAAAAAAAGAAGGGGAAAAAATGATTTTCGATTTTTATTGGTACTTAGGTCGTTTTCGATTTCTAGTCCTCAATTATAAATGAATTATATTTCAGTTTAAAAGGGCTATATACATAGAAAGCAGTATTTGATAACTTGCTAATTCTATGAAATTGATTCTATGAAGCAATAAAAAAAAATGTATACCAAAGAACGAACGCAAAAGCATCAAAATATGCATTTGATTTTTTTTTAATTTAGGGCTTTTTAACTTATGACGGTAAAACTGTACTTTGAATGAATTCGGTGGCATAGTCTGTATGAGTGATGAACTTGAATGACTGACGTGGTTTAAAAGGACACTAATTTGGAGCTTCTCTTTTTCAACGACTTTTGAAATAATCAGTAGTATTGTTAAGGAGATTTCTAACATGAGTAGGCGTGAGGACTACAGGGGTTGCATTCGCCCAAAAAATTCCTGATATTCCTTAAATTATGTTTCTTCCTAAAATTGTACTTAAATTTTTTTGATAATTCCTAATAAAAAAAAAAAAAAAAAAAAAAATCTCCGATTTTCTTCCAAATTTCTCGGGGGAAAAAAACAACCATATACTTCTCCAGATGAGAAAAGTGGATTTCATGAAATTCGCATGTGTGCCAAAATAATATAATTGTTTAATTACGTGAATGTTATTTTGCTAAAAAGTTGTTTGACGTTTAATTCTTTAAAGATTGACAGTCTTTTGCTGCTATTGAAACAAGCTTTTGAAAGAATATGCCTATATGCCTGCCAATGTCAGCTTCAAAACAAATATACCTAAATAGTTTTGGAATAATCCGTAAAATGTTTGGGAATCATCCCTAAAATGTTCCTGTTAATTTCGTTTTCTCCTGACCATAACTCGATTATCTGACCCTTGGATATTTAATTTTAATTCATCACTAAAAAAAAACTTTTCAAAATCGATGCGCTTTTTCCTGTTACATGTACTTATATAAGGCTTCTCACAGGTTGCAAGTCCATTCAGACCCGCTTTTTTAATAACATTTCTCATCGTTTGAGATGTCACTTCAATGTTTTTATCAATTTTTAAGTTATGTGCTACTTAAGGTGCACTTATTCGCGGACTATCTTGAACCTTACTATACGATATTTCTTTTATACAAGCGTTTTAGCTGCGAAGATTTTCCGGATCGATCTTTGAAGTTGAAGCTCCTCAGTGTCTTACTATAGACACCGTTATATGTCCTGTACTATAGACTTCAATATATTAAATATTTTGTCAGTTTTTTTCGTAGATAATACATCATTTCATAACTGAATCGCCAACTCACGAATAGATTTAGGAACTTCATTTTAAGACAATCAGCTACAAGCTAAAATTAAACAATTGTTGCTATCATGTCTTCATGACACTTGCGTACACTTCTGTTTTGAAAATTTACTGCAAGTCTGTTGTGGAAGACGTCAGAATTTTCATATGGCGTACGGAAACTTTTTTTGCATGGCACTTAGCAACATCTCCTAAATATTTCCCTTTAGATACTTGCTGCGTATTTTAAAAACAGACATTTATTATAAACTTATTTTAAAGAATCAAATTAAACATATTTCAATAGTTACTGAAGATATGAAGCAAAAGATTAGAAATTATGCTAATTTATTTGTAACTTTGGCTTCCGTACGGAGACTTTTTTTTACCCACTGTAAGTACTATTTCCTTCAATGGGAAAAGGGCTATTATAAGCATAAGTATATTAATATCCTGACTAACCAATTGCAAGTTGAAGATCTTGTGCCTTCTAAAGTTGTGATAACAATTAAAATATCTGCGTCATCACGAGCTTGTATGACTTTAAAATTGTCTTTTTATGGTTGATTTTCAGAATTTTAATCAGTTGCTTTTTGTTTTCGGAATTAATTAGAAATCACTTTTGATCTCAGTACATAGCCAAATTGCAGTACAGTTGTAAGTGCTGTGGGCTTTTAATGCTGTTGTTGTCCTCCTACAAATTAAAATACAATAACAGCTGATTTAAAATGCTTTTGAACGTGTACATCACATGTACATCATTGTAGGAACTGCAAGTTAACTCGTTAACTTATCCCGTTTCATTGCTTGCAGCAAGTCCATGCCAAAACTCGAGCATCGTTCCAAAATACACAATTTTTTTTTTTTTTTTTTTTTTAAGAATAAACATGTAAAAACTATCATAAAACATATTTTTTTTTACAATTGCGTCCTTTCTTATAAAAAAAATATTTCCATTTCAAAACTCTCCATCAACATTTCAAAACTTCCATTATACCTAGCACTGGTCGAATTAAGATTCATATCAACGGCCGGTCTGCAACAGTCCACATAGGTACTGGCCAAGGTTGAGTGATATTGGCCAGCGTATTTGTACTATACTGGAGTTTCAGTTTATTTTGGGTAAAAGACAAGCCTTCTAGAAAAAAAAATTTAGTGGGCAGTTTATTATAACATTTATAAATTTTATAATTTTCCAGAATATCTGATTACCAAATGATGTTACCATTCTTCCGCTGGTAAATCTCGAGCCACATCCAACCTCCTACTATCATAATCCCTCTCGCAAACATATAATTCCTCTGCTCAAAATACAAATCCAAAAGGAAAAATTTCTTCATCCATTACGCGTTGAAAATAATCCACGGTTAACCGAGGTGTCAAGTGGTGAAAAAAACAAACATCCAAAAGATCTTAAAACTTTATAATCCTCAGGTCTCTCTGAACCATACTCACAGGTGCACCAGCATATATGCTCACCTTCTTTCTTGCACTCCCTCTCTGACAAAGAGACGGAGGAGATTTTTAGAGGCTTTTCATGGAACCAGCGTGTTCATTAATCATCCATATGGTGAGAATAAAAACTCGCTTCAGGGTGGAAGAAGATGATGGGGATGGAAAGAAGAAGAAGAAGAGAGAGAAAAAAGATGCAGTATCTAGCTCCGTTTTTAGATTTGAGATACTATCTCACCAGAAAGAGAAAAGAAACACAACTGCGACTCCGTCGGAGCAATTAGGAGAGAAAACAACACAATGGAGAGAAAGGCACTAAGAGCCAGTCCAAGGTGCAGCAGTTTTTTTTCTTTTCTTTCTTTCTAAATGTCTCTTCCCCTCACATATTTACTCGCCTCGTTTACGCTGGTGCATAAAGGGGGCCTTCTTTTCCTTCTCCCCTTCCCCCCTCCTTCTTAAATCTGCGAGAGAAATGGTTTGGAGACACACGATGTGGATTCTACTTGGTGGAAAATAGTTCAATGCTTTTATAGAATTACTCAGTTGACCCTATATACATTGAGACAGGCCTACTTGGGCTCACAGAATACGCAACAGCGATGCGTGAACCGGTTTTTACTTCGCCCTGATTGGAATGATGTGTTTGCCAATTCGTCAAAAACTCTTACAGTATCCGTGGTTAGAGAAATAAAATGTATTAATTAAAATATATTAATAATAAAATAGTATTAATTAAAATTTAAACTTAATAGCGCTTGTTTTTTTTTTCTTGTTATCAACATATATAGTTATGTTTTAAAAATATAAATGCCCACGTTATCCATATTATTATAAAAGTTCCGATTTGTCCGGAACTATATATCTTTACGAGAAAGGACCTATCCTAATACTCAAGGCTTGAGTAATGCTGTCCCTAGGTATAGCTAGTAGTATGTTGCCTGATAATATGTATAATATGCTACCAATTTGGTTGCATATTGATAATAATATGTATAATAATGGTACCTATGTAGTTTCATATTGATAATATGCATATTATGCTAACAATCTGGTGTTGCATATTGATAAAAATATATATAATATGGTACCTATCTGGTTGAATATTGATAATAATATGTATAATATGGTACCTGTATGATGGTTGCATATTGATAATAATACGTATAATATGCTACCTATCTGGTAGCATATTAATGATAATTTGAATAATATGCTACCAATTTGGTTGTATATTGATAATAATTTGTATAATATGGTACTTATCTGGTTGCATATTGATAATATGCATATTATGCTACCAATCTGGTTGCATATTAATAATAATATATATAATATGGTACCTATCTGGTTGCATATTGTATATGTATAATAATGGTACCTATCTGATGGTTGCATATTGATAATAATACGTATAATATGCTGCCTATCTGGTAGCATATTAATGATAATTTGAATAATATGCTACCAATCTGGTTGTATATTGATAATAATATGTAGAATATGGTACCTATCTGGTAGTATATTATCAGGAAATATGCTACCAGAACAATACTTCTTTAAAAAGAAGCTTTACAATACTTCTTTAGAAAGAAGCTTTACAATACTTCTTTAGAAAGAAGCTTTACAATACTTCTTTAGAAAGAAGCTTTACAATACTTCTTTAGAAAGAAGCTTTACAATACTTCTTTAGAAAGAAGCTTTACAATTCTTCTTTAGAAAGAAGCTTTACAATTCTTCTTTAGGATGGATGAATTGTACAATTCTTCTTTAGGGTGGGTGAACTGTACAATTCTTTTTAGGATGGAAGAATTGTACAATACTTTTTAAGAAGAATATTTAAGATACTTTTTGAGGAAGAATCATTAAAATACTTCTTTAGGAAGAAGGCAGTACAATACTTCCTTAGGAACACCGACATAATTGAACCTTGCTCTTAGGATGTTATTCGGTTTCTAGCTCAAATACAATGTATAAATACAATTTTGTACTTTATTAAAAACACAAACATACAGGAGTTTTGTCAGTAATATGTTATTTGGTATATGCTTATCATACGCTACGTATCTGGTATTAGGTGCTATGCTACCAGAACACTATTTCTTTAGGATGAAGCTTTACAATTCTTCTTTTATAATACTTCTTAAGAATTTTTACAATTGTTCTTTAATAATACTTTTTAAGAACCTTTACAATATTTCTTTAGGAAGAAGGTAAATCAATCCTTCTTTAGGAACACCAGCACAGTTGAATCTTGCTTGTTGGATGTTATTCGGTTGCTAGCTCGAATACTATCTGAAAACACTGTTTTGTGCTTTTTTTAAACACATAAACGCACAATTTTGCTGATTCTATGGTATTTGGTACTGAGCTAATTCACCTTGGTAAAGAAAAGCTTAGCGTACCTTTCGAAACAAAAATGGCGCAGAGTTTTTCTTATCGTATCTAAACTCCTTGCTGGCTCATTCGTTAGTTACAAAGAACTATCTTTTAATGCTTCTTTGGTGTGAATACTTACAGTGAAACCTTGTTAGTATGCTCACTCGTGTACCAACAGAAACACAGTTTAGTCTTTCTTTGGAATCACTAAAGCAGTAGAGCCTTGTTGGTAGAATGTTATTTAGTCGACACTGCCCAGAATTACTATACAAAGATTTCATTTCAACGCTACTTAAAGAAGCGTTAAAATGCCTTCTTACAGAGGCGAAATCTATTTGCATAACGCTATTTGAATATCACTTTCAAAATTTAGATTAAAAACAAAAGTATTATGTCTCTTTAGAAGCAGAGTAGGTCTTTTCTGGTTTGGTTTAATCTGGTTTTTATCTCCCGCCTCCACTAGATGGAATTTTTTCTCTTCATTTAAGAACATAAATAAAGTGAAGCCTTGCTTTTAGATTAGCTTTCATCCTGGATGGAAGTGCAGTTCAATGTTTTTAGTTAATTTTACTATTTTTAATATTGCAGTGATCTTTTGTAAATAGTATTAAGTAGCTTTTGCTACCTTATATGCTATGATTTGAATATACTTGACTGTCAAAGTAGGCGACAGTTTACAGTTTTCTTTCGAACATTAAGTTGCTAATGAGTTTGACAACATTTTAAGGACAAAACATTCTTAATCTACATTAATAAACCTGATATCTCAATTTAATTTGATTAAACTGTATTTTGGTCTCTAACTAATTCAGCTTAAGCTTTTTATTTGATAAATGGAACATGGTAGGAAGTTTGGCTATTCGTTCCACATAACCTGCTTTTCATATTGAATTTTATATTTTACTAGCTGAATACTCATGCTTCGCTACAAAATTTTACCATGTTGGTTTTAGCAATCAAAAGACATTCTACATTTCGGACATTTAATCCCGTTTCGAACTCTGAAAATTGGTTTAAAAATTGGAATACATTACTTTATCTATGTTTACCCTTGTTAACATTTGCTCCAAATGTTTTAATTGGTGACTATATTGGAAGAGTGGGGTTGGAATATTCCTCATATGGAACGTTTCGACCCCTTTATCTTCCCTTTAAAATTAAAATTAAGATCGGAAGAGCTAATTTATCGGTGAGTTGCACTTAGCACCAAATTTCACATTTGTGATTATATTGGGCCTGGGACATTGAGATATTCCTCGTTTGGAACGTTTTTACCCCTTTTTTGATCCTTTAAAGTTAGTTGATTGACATCGGAATAGTTGATTTTTTTTTCTTCTTTATTTGCCCTTGTTGTCATTTGTACTTAATTTCAGAATTGTGATTAAATTGATAGTAGTCCTCGTTTAGAATGTTTGATACATTTTCAACGCCTTTGAATTTGTTAATTGATGCAGGAATAGATTACTTTATTTATGCTTGCTATTTATAGCAAATTTCAGAGTTCTGGTTATATTTATATTGGAGGTGGAACTTTGGGATATTTCTCGTTTTGAACGTTTCGAACACTTTTCGGCGCTTTAAAATTGGTTTATCGATATCGTAATAGTTGTCTTTCTTTTTCTTATGCTTGCCCTTGTTGATATTTGTATGAAATATCAGAATTGTTACTACATTGGAAGTAGAACACTCGAATATCCCTCGTTTGAAACAATTGACCTCTTTTCGACCACTTAAAGTTGATAAATCGAGATCGGAATAGCTTACTTTTTCTATGTTCTTTCTTATTGACTTTTGTACTAATTTTCAGAGTTGTGACTATATGGAAAGTAGAGGAATTAGTGATGAGTGAGTGAGTGAGTCAGTCAGTGAGTAAATAAGGACTTTGCCTTTTATATATAGAGATTACTTGTTACGGTGGATCATTTGACATACAGCAATTTACCTTATCATTTGTAGTGTAGTTACGGTAGTTGATAATTTGTATTGGGATAGTAAAAGACTTATGGACATATAGAAAGTCTTCCACTCCTTAAGCTTCTGGATAAATTCTAAATAGAAAGGCAAAAACTAATGTCTAAATTGAACTTGTCAGAAGATGAAGCCACTCACTTTATTTCTCTGTTCTTTGTGGCCACATCACCATACTTTAGGGAATGAAGTTACCTCCCCTCACAAAGAGGTATTCACTACAATGCCTGTCTTGTAAAGACAGACATCAAGAGTTCTAACATTGTGTATAAATTTTTCTTCTCGCTTCCCATTCTTCTCGTAATCGTGGTTGTCGTCTAAAAATATTGCTAGACACTTCTTCACCGTTTCGACAGCGTTTGGTACGATTCCAAAACAAGTCACGGAAAATACCATGCCAATCATCCTCCCGATGCTCGACGAAACATCTCCAAAAGTTCCACTGCTGATTTTCTGGCATTCAAAACTATTTTGTAAAAGCGGTTTTGTGTATTATCCCCTTTTACGCAGTTGGATTCCAACCCCGTGAATTAAGAAGTCATGTTCATATTTGGACTATGATCACGTCTGTGGAGGTTGGTTGGTTGTTTTCAGATTATCTGGCGCCGTCAGCAACACGAGGGCTATAATACGCTGAAACATTCGTCATTAGACAAGCCAACATATATTTACTAACACCCATGCCTGACACGGGACTCAAACCCGCAACCTCGCGGTCTAGAAGCTAGCACGCTAACCACTATACCGTTTGGTCGGCCCCGTCTGTGGAGGAATGGAACATTCCAGAATGTTGAAAATAATTGTTTGATGCGTGGAACACATTACATTCAACTTCTTTTTTCCCTTAATTCGCTAGCGTGATTTCGTATGTTGTTGAAGAGAACAATATGTTGATTTATGTGTGGAATAGATCAGTATCAAAAATAAGCTACTAAGGAAAAAATTTCTAAGACATACGACATGCAGTGTTTATATGATACGACTGCATAATTCAGCATGACGTTAAATTGGCTAATCAAAGCCAAATTCCGTAAATCAGGGTTACTTGGACACAGAATGATAAAGTGATGTATGGCTTTCCTGATACTGGTCCCTACTTAGTTCTAAGCATAAGAACTACGTCGAACATTTCAATAAACCAGTATCAGGAACGACATACATCACTTCATCATTTTTGGTTCAAGTGAAATTCTGGGGTTCAAGTAAAACTGATTTATAGTATTCCTTGTAATGTTTGAACAAGATAACGAGATCAACTTTTAGAATATCCCCTCATTCTTCATACCCAAGCCATGTCAAAGTGATGTCATTGAAGACACGATTCATTTAACATGCATTAGACAGATTATTCTACACTACACGTCATCTTCGATCACGGGTAGAAATGATCTAGGGGTACTGTACGGATACGGGTAGGGTAAGGAACCCAACTTCGGGTAGAACTGATTTAGGTCATAAACCCAACAACTTAGCTTTCAACACTAATACTGAATATTGCAGGAGAAAATTACATAATGTCAGGACAGCAGTGTTATTTTGCTCTCCCAAACCTCTTAGCTTCAATTTCATCGAAACATGTTTCATTTTGAAGCTTTCATTACTGAACGATACTATTACGTAGTGTTTATAAAACTAACTCAACAAATTGGTAATTCTATGTATAACATATTTCAATGTCTGTAGATCAGGTACGGAACAGTGAGAGGGGAACCAGTGGATACTGTTATATAGTATATCAGGAATAAACCCTCAACGAATCGACGATGTGTTATGACAAGCCATTTGAACTTCTTTTCACTAACGCACTTTCTAAAAGATTAGCGAAACAAAATTACAAAACACCCTAATCCGTTCAACTTTGTGGTGCTGCTTTTCTTTTTAGACTATTATTTATTTTAAAGTACAGAACTTTGTTCTTTGCATTGCGTCAAATCGGCAAAAGCCACCAAACTCTAACTCTTTCGAACCACAACGAGTCGGTGACGCGTCGAAAGAAGAATGTCTTAACATACGCCCTCGTCTTTGTTTTTTCTTCTTCTTCGAGGTCTTCCCTATAGGTAAGTTGACAAGCCCTTGTAATCCCGCTGTCTTGTCTGGAGGGGAGTTAAGAAGCCGCCTTGCGGCCGCCTGAAGGAATGACAGAAATACTGCATCCACGCACCAAACAGCTGAAACTCTCTCTCAGCCATGCGGAGATGATTTCTGGGCTTGGCTCCAAACCTCTGGTCCCGAAGAACTTAGGTTCCCCTTCCACACCAGGAACACATGTTAGAAGTCTCCGCTTTTTGAGGTCTTAAGTCTTTATTCGGTGGGACGGGGTTGTCACACTTTGTGAAGATTGAATGAAGGAACTTGTTACGAAGTCTGATTGCGACGGTGCTTCTTTGGTGGAGGGTTGTTGGTATTTTCAAATTAGCATTCTGTGGAACTTCAAGTCATTTTCGACGAATTAATCAGTCGCTAATCATAGTTATTTTAAGCCACAGTATTTCCCTCATGTAGGACTCATCTATTAAAGGAAAATTTTAGGAGCAAGGTATAGATTACACCAGAGTATTTAAAAGAAGTGTCCTGTATGGAATACTATATCTTTACACCGATTGTTCCGTCTCAAATTTTTGATCAAATGTGTTTCAATTATTCCGGAAAACTCATCAGTTTTATACCTCGATAGCTAAATTGCTTCATTTTCAAGATTTGGTCATCTTGAACATATGTGTTTTAAATAAAATTATGAGCAGTTTTCGGTGGTTTTTTTTTTTTTAACTTCAGCATTGAATCTGCTTCCAAGATCATATCATAGATGTCATGGAAGATCAGTTGTGGGTAGAAACTACTTTAAGTTTTAAAACCTGCTTCCAGCTTCAAGAAAATTGTGTTTAAATGGATTGGGGCCAGGAACGCAAAGTTTCATCTTTCTTTCTTTGGAATGAGTGAAATTAAATTCTTTTGAAGTACTCTCTTATTTGCTGAGTGGTAAATTCAATTTTGCTCCATGTCGATTAAATTAAAATAGATCAACGACAAGGCAATTCAGCCTTTTTCTGCCACAGATATACCTCAAATGTCCAATTCAATCGAATCAGTTCGAGGTAATCGAAACACAATCTCAATACATTTCAAGGAATACATCCATGCGAATCAATCGAACATTACAATAACTCTTAAAAAAAATAGAAGAAAAAAAAAAAACTATGATAGTAAGAGAGAAAAAAAAATACACTTTACAATCCAATCGAATCCTAAAATGTGCTAAAGGGTTACTACTCAAGCTTAATCTCCGCCAAGAAACGTGCCCATCCGTCAAACCTCCGTTTGTTCCATCTCGATCATCCCCCAGAAAAGGGGTATATCTCTCCGAATATAATAGCCCAAAAGTAGCCCCCTCCTCCTGCTCCCCTATATGCAACACCGCAATCACCATCGCGGCTTTTATCCCTCCCCCCTCACCACCCATCTCTCATCCCCAACCTCTTCAGAACCTCGACCAGCCAGAGAGAGAGAGAGTTCTATTATGGAAACCTCTCCAGTACCATCCCCACTTGTCTAGGAATACCTTCTAGAACAGGGAAAAAGGCAACCATCGCACGTGCCCGGGTGATTAAAAAAGAATCCCCCGGGCGAAAAACCCGGTGGGGGAGGAAACCCGGATAACGCCTCAACAAGTCATTGATCGGTCACGTATGACTCTTTTCGAAATTTGGTGTGATATGGGGGGGGGGGAGGAGGTATATCTCTTAATAGACCCCCTCCACCCTTTTCCTTTTTCAGAGATCTTCCCTTGAAGAGGTCATTTTACTAGTAAATTCGATCAACGGATTTTTCTCAATAAAACCACCGGGATCTTTCTTTTAGGATGGCGATAAACGTTTCGAGGAAGTTTTTTTTTTTTTTTTTTTTTGTGTTACTCCTGACATATTGAGACGCTTCGTTTATTTATTGAGTCCCCCCCCCCCCCCCTTCCAATCCTTTTTTACGCCCTCTTGGTGTTGAAATGTGGGATATCTTATGGTTTTACAAACTCCGGGTACGCGTAAACATGGTTGGGCTTTACTTCTCACTCCCCCCCTCTGGATGTAGGTAAGGGGTATTTACATTTTTCGCGGTTTGGTGATTTGATTCCCGCTTTTTTAAATAGATTCTCTCCTCGGTGAATATAAATGGTGCAAGTCGGTGAAAGTCGGAAATATTTTGATGACAAATAATTATACCAATCCATTGTGAATAAAAATGCTCACTAACGTTTTGAAAGAAGTTAGATCAATTGTATACTCCAAAACCAATGGGTATGTTATCATAGGCACAGCTTAATAAAATTATTACATAATTAGTTTGATAACAAATTACATAATTTGTTTATTTATTGCATTGAACAGCTCTCGCTTTATGACATATAGTTTGTATTTTGGATTTTATCCATTTTTGCCCCATGACGATAAATATTTACTTCTTCGTTCTGATTGACTTTTCGTAATTACCCTCTTAACGAGGCTTCTTGTTGATACAGTGCCATTTTGTTTGATTAAAAGGATGTTTATCTTTTAGAATTGAGAAACTTAGAAGTCTTAATTGTGGAAAAATGAGCGACGACACAAAAATTTAAATTTAAAGGTAATGAAGTAGAGTAAAAGAACATACATTTTCCCAAAATGAATAATCTTTATCTGATGAAAGTTACTTCAAGAAAATGTAAAATAAAAACAAAACTAGACATTTAATACATAGTAATGATGTTAACTGAAAACATAAAAGCTAGAGCATATTTTGGTTTTTCCTATTTAAGTTATTATTATTTATTTTATTTTAATACAGAATCTACTATTTCATACATTCTTAATAAAGGAGTTTTTTAGCGTTCAATTCTGAGCCCTCTACTATTTATAAATAATTTGTGCAATCTGCCTTTATTTTATAAAATTGTTACTTACGCAGAAGATTCTCTGATGATATACTCGGCAAAATCCTACAACTTATTAAAAGAAATTATCAATTCAGATTTACTAGAAATTAGGACTTAGTTTTTAAAAACGGTTTAATTATCAACAATAATAAAACTAAATATATTAACTTTGGCTTGATTCCCGTAATTTCTGAAGATCTATTCCTGTCAATTGTAATACTATTATTTGTAACTGTCTTTATATAAACCAGCGTTCGCCACTAACTTTAAGAAACGGACCATATGACTTATGTCGGAGCTTTTCGCAGGGGCCGGATACAACAATGCGTGTATTTTTATTATCAATTTCACAATACGTAGCATTTCTAAACAGTGGGGGGAAAATTGTTTTTTTTTAATCTTAATCAAATTGCAATTGATAATTGATTCTATTTTTTAATAATTAAAAAAATAATAATTTTCATTATTAGTAAATTAAATTCTAAAAGAGAAGTGAGTCTTTTGTTCCAAAGTGACAATTGAACTTGACCTAACTTTTAATATAACTATTTAAACTGTACTTCCAGATTATTCTGCTTTAGTGGATTGTATACTAAACTTCAACTTAACTAGACATCACTTAGACGGTAGATCGTGACAGTGCTCATAGGTATTTAATCCATTTTGGCGGAGTGAAGACATAATTCTCGCCAAACCTTACAGCCTTTTGTTCTCTACAGGGTTGTGGTTTGGCGAACATTATGCTTTCACGCTGCCAAAATGGATTAAATACCTATGAGCACTGTCACGATCTACCGTCTAAGTGATGTCTAGTTAAGTTGAAGTTTAGTATAGTCAATATAAATTGTGAGACGATGGCGGTCGAAATCGTTCAGTTTATTTTGTGATAGAGTCGATGTCTGACGCAGTATTTTTTTTTTTTTGATAAATAGTCCAAATGAGATTCACTTAAGTTATTCCTGTATTTACTCTTTATGAAAACCATCTTTCTGAAAGTTTCTTTATATAGTTTTTTCGGACACGTAGTGGAGAACTCTGTTCGACATACTTAATACAAACTATAATATTTCGGGAAAATTACAATTATGTAAAAAAAAAAAAAGTTAATTCAGTGATTTTTTTTTTTTTTTTAAATCTTCTGTGCTATTGGCGGGCAGCAGATATATCAGTCGCGGGCCAAATTCTGCCAGCGGGCCGCGCAGTGGCTGACACTGATATAAACAGATTAGAAATTATAAAATATCCTTGTTTGTTTGTGCATCAATTCGTTTAATTTAAATTGCATGCAAGAAAGGTAAATGATAAGCTCCTGTTTTCTGTATCTATTAATTTTATTACTTTAACCTTTTGAAACATAGTGATTCCACTCAGAAACCACTTACTTAAATTTTTATTTTTATACGCACACTGGTTTTACAGCGAAACCACATAACACATCATAAATAATCTACGTAATTTTTCGATTTTGTATAACCCTGAAATTAAGTGAAATTTTATGTATGCAGAAAAAATTTGATTATATATGTCATTTGTGTTCACTGTAATTTACATTGCGGTTTGATAACGTAACCACTTACAAAAGTTAAAATTACTATACATATATTTGTTTTGCAAAAACGAAGTATACCCTATTATTTTTCTACACATAGAGATGGCCTATACCAAATGACATCAAACCAGGAAATAAAATCGAAATACTAGCTTCAAAGGGTTAAAAATTTTGCCGGTAACTCTTTTTTAAAACAATTATTATATTTTTCTTGGGTTCAATCGAAAGTACAGTATGGTATATTTTCTTTGGGTGGTGACTATTTAAACAATATTATTGATATGCACTCAAACTAAGTTAATTTAGATGCTAGATGGTAGCTCACCAAGGAATTTGGCTAATCCAATTTTAAATTTTAGGCAACTTTGTATGTACTGTATACTTCTATATTTACAAAAAAAAAAAAAAAAAAGTTTGTATTCTTCAATGACTACTGAACCTATAGTTTTAGAAAAACGTTTTTAAATTTTCATCATTCATTTAGAAAAAAATGGCCACTTTGGCGATATTTTTTTCCATAATTCTTGTATGGATCTTAAAAGAAAAGAAAAAATTTGCGAAGTAGTTCTATTTGGTGATGTACTTTTCAATAATTCTTATATTATCCTTTCTTATAAATGAAACTGTGAAGAGGAGAAAAAATGATCGTTGATGAGGTATGCTCTGAGTTAAAGGCATTCGTTTTTCAACTTTTTATGTCATTAAAGCCTTTTTACATAAATTTCGGAGGTGGGGATGTTTAAAACACCTTAAGAAGCATTACCAGAGCGATTTTGGACAAAATCGTTAGAGCCGTTTTTAAGCAATTACTGACAAAATGATTATTTCAATGGCAGCTACCTTATGCGCATGGGTGATATTGAGGAAAACCTTAATGGTAGGTCCCTGTGCCATCACCAAACCGCACACCAAATTTGAACATCGTAAGTCAATTTTTTTCGAGAGTTATGCTGACCACAGACACAAAGACACCCACAGACAGACATTTTTTTATTATTATCACTTTTTTGAAATAAGGTTGTTCCAAAACGTGGAGAAATGCTAAATTTTTTTTTTTTAAACCGAATACTATACTTTCATTACCCTATGTACACATATGGGTATTTGAAAGTAATAAAGAAATTTGTCGTAAAAAAAAAGTTTTCAATACCTAGCTCCTAAAGTTTTTAATTCACTTCTTAATTATATTCAAGGTGTTGATAATAGAAATCTCTTAAAAAAGAAATTAAAAAATATTTATTAAACGAAGGCATACATAAAAGAAAAAGTTGCTAAATCAGCTGCATAACTAAAATAATAATAATAATCATTAAGAAATATAAATTTTAGAAATATCTGAAGTAATGACTCACTTTATTGTTATATTGAAAATTGAACGGTGAAAAAAATGCAATGTTTCATAAATAACGTAACAGTTGTCTGTATCGAATATTGTTGTCAGACTTTTTTTTTCTTCTAATTGTGTTTTTCCTGTTTGCATATAATTTGTCTTGTTCTGGTTTTTCATTATAAATTTTTGTGACTTATTTTATGTGTTGCCTAGATGGGCAAGTGCCCCTTAACATCAAATGACCCGTAATGTTTTTAATAAAGTTCTTGTATTAGCCTTATGGTAAGGTAAAAATGCCCTTTTACAGTTTGTTAATATGTGGACAAACTTAACAAATATACTTTCATTGTTAATGATTTACAGAATACATATATATATATATATATATATATATATATATATATATATATATATATATATATATATAGCTGAATTGTTTCGTGCAAATTCGACTTTGGTGGGTTAATTCTTTCTTTTCTCAGAAGTTCTAATTCTTACAATTTTTCTGTGTTAAAATGATTTGCAATGATGTTATTATGTACACTTTGTTGTTGTTTGTACATTACAATCATTTCACAATGTAAGTATAATGGGTATAGAACATTTTTCCAAAACCGTACTTTTACACATTTTTCTAAAAATACAGGTGCATGTAGTTAAATTTACATTGAAATTAATTTTTAGTTGGATTAATGGGATGTTTTAAATATATATTTTTTTTAAATTGTGAGTTCAGTACATAATAGAGTATGAAATAAAATTGTCGCATGTACGTAATAAAAACTTGCTTTTCATGTAAAAACCTCTACATTATTTATTCTATAAGGTTCCACACATAATAATATTTTTCTAATAAAATGTTTCAAAAAAATTATTCAATCGCAGTATCTTTTCAAAAAATAGCTCACACTTTTAAAGATCCATGATTATTTAAATTTAAATCAAAGCTATTCCTTAACGATACAAACGATTCCATGTAGCAACTATTCCATCCCCCTCCTCCCTTAACATCACACATTAATTTCCAAAAGATGAAACATTCTCCATAATTCTGCTCTCCCCCCCCCCCTCCCATCTCCACTACTCCAAATCACTCCCCTCACCAAATAAAAATCACTTCGAGATTTACGGTTGGATGAAGTGAATGGAAGAAGTATTAAGAAGTCGATTTTATTTAATCTTATTTTACGCTACAATTTTTTTTTTTTTGTCCCCTCTTCTGCCACATCTGGAGGGCTATCTTTCTTGTTCAAAAAGCTCTCCTTAACACCCGACAAGTGCTAACTTTATTAATTTTTTAATAGCGCCCTAGCTCCTCTTTACGACAGCTTAAATGAACTTTTCCAATCAGTTTCCTAATATTTTTTATCGAAATACACGAGTGCAAAACACTCGAGGTAAATAACGTCAATTCGCAGAAGTAGTGGTGTATGTAAATGCAGCGTCTGTTTTTATTGTATATCTCTATATATGTAAAAGGCAAAATCCTCACTCGTCACTTATTCACCTGCTTCTTATAGAGTCATAACTCTGAAATTCGAATCAACTGTCGATAAGAAAAAAATAACGTAGAAAAAGTAAGCTATTCCCAATCTCGATAAAGCAGGGATTGCAATATCATAGAAATAGAATAAGCATAGACTGAGAGGCGACTTTAAGATAAGGTAACTCATCGAACATTGTTCTGAATTTTTTTTATAGAAAGAAGAAAAATTTTAGTGGAAAGCATGAATCCACGGGTCTGCTGGAGCAAAAATGGCCGAAACTATTCAAAAATCGACTTTGAATGAGCCGAACTAAATCCGATTGCCAAATATGTCATAACTTTGCCAAAAATTGAACATCCGTTTTTTTGTTTAGTAACCCATCACTCTTTTATTTTCAATTGAAAAGGTTGCAGATGATTTGTCTTTCCTAATTTTTAAAAGTCAGCCAAGTTGGCAATACGTATTGCGTAATCTGTGACGTAATATTTATGGACAACTTGGCTCATTTTTATAGCTGAAAGGATTTTTTTTTCCCCAGAGAATTATTATCGTCTGCAGAACCTTATTGAAAATTAAAGGGTAGTGGGTTACCACATAAAAAAAAAAGAATGTTCATTATTTGTCAAGTTACGACATATTTGGCAATCAGAATTAATTCAACTTATTCAAAGTGATTTTTTTTAATAGTTTCGGACACTTTTGCACCGACAGATCCTAGGATTTATCATGTATTTACATTTCTCGACATTCTCTAAAAGAATTTCAGAATGATGTTCGATGGAGTACCTAAACTCGCAGTCGCCTCTCGGACAATCAGTAAAACGAAATATATTTCTGTTAACTCAACTGCATGCATCATACATACATGTAAAAACATATAGAACTAGGGGTGTGGAACATCGCACAGCTTTCAATTACACTATAATACTGACGTGGATTTGTGTCATTTAAAGTTTTTATATTTTCATCATTTAGCAATTGTTTTTATGTTTTTATCATTCATTTAACAAAAGTGGCCAGATTGGTTATATTTTTTGTAATGATTCTTGTATTGGTCTTTAAAAAAAAAAAAAAAAAAAAAAAAAAAAAACCCTAAAACGATGATTTTGGTGTTATACTTAATCCTTTCTTATAAGTGGAACTGGGGAGAGAAGAAAAAACGCTCGTTGATGAGGTATGCTTTAGGAAAAAGAATTATGTGTTAAAGGTATTCGTTTTTCAACTTTTTACGCCATTAAAGCATTTTTGCGGAAATTTCGTATGTGGGAATGTTTAGAACACCTTAAGAGGCTTTACCACAACGATTTTGAACAAAATCGTTGGAGCAATTTTTTAGCAATTACTGAAAAACATGATTTTTTTCAATGGCAGCTACTTTATGCGCATGCACGATTTTAACGAAAGCCTTAATGGTATGTCCTTGTGCCATCACAAAACCTGCACACGAAGTTTGAACATCGTAGGTCAATTTGTTCGGGAGTTATACTGACCACGTACACACAGACACATTTTTACTTTGAATTACCCACATGTCCACATAGGGTGATGAAAGTATAGCATTCGGTCATAGAAAAAAAAAAAACGATTTAAAAAAAAAAAAAATCTTTTATGCATTTCTCCACGTTTTGGAACATACTGATTTCAAAAAAGTGATCTAGAAAAAATGTCTGTGTGTTTATGTGTGTGTGTGTGGTCAGCATAACTCCCGAACAAATTGACCTACGATGTTCATATTTGGTATGAGGGTTTGTGGCGGCCATGGGGGCCATTAAGGTTTTTGTCAAAATCGCGCTGCGCATAAGGTAGCTGCCATTGAAAAAAACATGTTTTTCAATGATTGCTAAAAAACGGCTCTAACGATTTTGATAAAAGTCGCTGTGATAATGCCTCTTAAGGTGTTTTAAACATCCACCTCCAAAATTCCTGTAAAAATGTTTTAATGGCGTAAAAAGTTGAAAAATGAATGCCTTCAACACTGAGTTATCTTTTCTTGAGCATACCTCATCAACGATCGTATTTTCTTCTCCCCTCAGTATTGCTTATAATAAAGGATAATATAAGGATTATCGAAAGTATATCGCTAAAATCACCATTTTGGCGGAGTTTTTTTTTTTAAACCTATACAAGAATAACCTACACAAAAGATATCGCCAAACTGACCATTTATTCTAACTGAAGGATGAAAATATACTAACAACACAAATCCACGTCAGTGTTATAGTGTAATTGAAAGTTGTGCGATGTTCCACACCCCTAGTTTCTAGCTCACTTTTTTGAAATCAGGATTTTCCAAACGTCGAGAAATGAAAAAAATAAAATTGAAATTCTTTTTTTTTAACCGAATACTATACTTTCATTACCCCTATGTTTACATACGGCTAATTGAAAGTAAAAAACAAATAAACCGTACTTCCAACTCCAAACTTTTGACTTAATTCACTATTCCTGGATATAGAATTCAGGAAAAATGGATACTAGATGGAAGAAAAAAAATCTGTATCCGAATTACCATTTGGTTTTCCAAATCTTCGATGAAATCAGTTCTGCAATGTTTTTAATGAGATATGACGTTTAATTTCGACTTCTTAATTACACACGGAAGTTTAAATAATCGGATATTACTTTATCAGGAGGGAAATCGGTTTGGGTTGAGACATTTTTTTTTGGTTGCCAATCTAAGAAGAGAAATGTGGCAAAATCATTTAATATTTTAATCTTGAGTCATATTTACTCTCTCGTACTTATACTGGAATTATTTAGGTTACTTGCAATGTTGAACCGCTTTATCGTTTTGTTTTGATTTTGATTTTTTTTTTTTTTTTTTTTAAATCTTCGAGTGGTTTCCTTATTTACTGATCACTTCAGAAATAATTTCGGATGTAAGAGACACTGAATTTAAATCGTTTTTGAATTTGTTTTTTGGCAACGTACAGAAATGAAGTGTGTTTTGGAACGAAGATGCCTTTTTTAAAAAAAGTGTTGAAATATAGCAATTCACGCAGTTTTGAAGATGTGTACTCGTCTAGTAATCAGAACTATACTAGATTAAACACGTTTTAAAAATAAAGTTCTAATCTGATATTTGGAATGACATTGAATGGAAGCGACTAAAAATAATAAAATTCATGTCTGAATATAAATTCTCATTGACATTTTTTAAAAAATGATTTATTTCCTTATATCGAGATACTTTGCTTTCGATTTCTGCGTTAATAAAAGAGGCGACAGAAATATTTAAATGCATATCTTATCAAAATTATATTACTTTCGTTATTAGGGTTTGACAAATGCATTTAACTTTCGTTGTTAACCTTCTACTTTGAATTATAAGTTTAAATATTTTACAGGGTTTTATAATTTTGCCATTTACTATACGAAAATAGTTTATCATATTTAATTTAATCATAAAATGCATGCTTGGACATTGGAAATAAAGATTATTAGAAAATACTTAAAAGATAACTTAAAGAAATAAAGAACACGAAACAAGGTTTCTCTTCTAAGTATGGAAAGAGTATTATCTTACGAACATAAAATAAAAGTAATAAAATTGTAGAAATCCGTTTTCTCCACTAAATATTCCATCTCCAGCAATTAAATAGTACCTGTTGTTGAATGACAAGCAATTATTCAAGGATTAATACTTACTATACTAATTTGAGTATTTCTTATAATATATTTTTTAACACTAGTAAATATAAATTGTTAAATAAAATAATGTTACTAATAAAAATATATTGTTGAATAAAATAATGTTAAATAATATATTGTTGAATAATATAATGTTACTAATAGAAATAAATTGCAGAATAAAATAATGTTAAAGAGTATATTGTTGAATAATATAACGTTACAAGTAAAAATACATTGTTAAATAAAATAATGTTACAAATAAAATATATTGTTGAATAAAATAATGTTAAATAGTATATTGTTGAATAATTTATTGTTACTAATAAAAGAACATTGTTGAATAAGATAATGTTACTAATAAAAATACATTGTTGAATAAAATAATGTTAAATAATATATTTTAATTTTATTAGTAATTTATGATTAATATATTAGTAAATGTGTTTTTATTGTTCAACTATGGACTTTATTAATAATTTACTAATAAAAATACATTGTTTAATAAATGTGTTTTACATATTCAACTATGTTGAAACAAGTCCCTAGCTATTTTTTCACCTTGTTTCAAGTTGTCACACGCAAAATTTAAAATAATTTTTGTGAATATTATATAGTTGTACGGTGGGTGTTTCTGTCATGATGCAATTTCGGGGAAAAAGTCAACTTGTACGGTATCTTTTCTTCTAAACAATATACTTTTCTAAAATGTTACAGAACTCATATTTGTCGAACAAAAAGGGTAAAATCCAGTTGTGTTTTATTTAGAAAATAAATTTTATCAATTTGCTTGGTTTGATATAGATCCGAAAATGTTTTTTTTTTTTTTTTTTTTTTAATCATCAAGGAGAGTGGAAGAACGTATACCGTCAAAGCGACACCAATAATAACAACAAATTAAATTTAAAATCATAAAAGAAAAATCACAAAGCAATCTCGAACAAATCAAATCGACATTGCATAAACAAAATTAACAATATTATTGTCAAGCCTCGTGAAGAGAAAAGAAAGTCTCGAGACAAGGAAAAGTGGCAACGCTATTGAAGATCGAGAAAGAGTGGATTATAAATAACGTTCGAGAAACGACGCCATTTTGATACGGTTTAGTTTGGACTAAATTCCACCATGTAAGGATGCAATATAAGAAACACATATTTTTATAACAACACTAAAAAAATTAAACTTTTCTTAATCAGGAATCATGGGGGAGATGAAACTTGATAGCGAGGAGTGCGGGAAATTACTTTCCCTCTCTACTTTTTCACACTAGTGCAGGAAAGTAACTTTCCTGCAGGAGTGTGAAAAGTACTTTCCCGGACGCCTCGTGCTCAAACGTTATATAGTCTTGGTATTGAAATGACAAATTTTCATAAGAAATTCATTGACTGGAGTTGCCAACATTAATAAATTTATGTATCAAAAATATGTTTTGCACGTGATTATAAAAAATATATGGTATGTAACACGTGGTAAAATACTTTTCCAACTAGTTGCGTAAATATCTATTATGAAGTACAGTCATCTCTTAATAAGTTTGTAAGAATAAACTTTAGAAAATGTTCAGAGCATTTTTATAAAAAAAAATATTTAGAACTTTTTTTTTCTTTTTTTTTTTCTCTAAAACTACTAACCCCTTCAAGCACTAATAGTTGGCTAATACAATTCTTTGCAGGCCCCCTTACCTCACATCCACTGGATATCCATAAAAAGCAAACAGTGATAATCGAAGGGCATAACACGAATTGATATTTTTTTGGGTAGATTTGTTTTAAATTATAATCATTAGTTTTATTTGTGTAAAAACTTTTGCTGTTGGAGTACAGTAAGTCGTATGAGTGAGTATATCTTGAGCTGGTATTTAAAACTTCATTTGATAAAGTTGAAAGACATCCATTGAAGATTGAGAAGATTTAAATGTGTTCCTGAGATTGACAAGTCTATAATATTATTTGGTGTCAGAGTTCCTTTACTTAGAATTCCTTCACTATCATAGAGTGAAATGATGTCTTGGAGATTCTCGTTTGCTTCGTAGTTCTGATGTTCATTTGGAATTCGACTATGACATGCAAGACCATTTAAAATATGGTTGCACTTTCATGAATATGAAGTCAGGTTTCGCTAATGAATCAAGTTATTTCGTAATAAGTTTTGCTGAAAAATAGAGAAGTTCTTTCTTGAATATGAAGATTAAGTTTTGTTGAAAAATTTGGCGGAGTCTCGTCCTTAAAATATGAATATAGACTTTACTGAAAAATGTATTATTAGAGATCTTGGCTCTTGATGCAAGCTATGGATGCATTGTATACTGTAGTTTGGAGACACAGGATATTTACCCCTTAGGGCTCAGAAGTCTGTCCTATGTGCCAAGATTTCTTCTCCTTTTGGTCAAGCTTGACCGTCCGTGTTTCGGACAGACACTATTTGGTGGACAGCCAGTCACCAGACGTTGAGGAGAGCGAAAAACTTGGACCACCTATGCACAAACGTAATCCCAATCATAGCAATGATAACACTTTTTTTTTTTTTTTTTTTTTTTTTTTTTTTAAAGCAAAGTTCTTACCAGAAACAGGTTTGATAAAAAAGTTTTTTATACCCAAATGATGTAAGATTATACAAAGGTTATGTCCATTTATATATCATGTATGAACTCAGAATTCTACGTTAAATTAACAAGTTCTTTTGTCACCATAACTGCCAATTTGATTACATCTTTTGTAAATGGATACTGCTAAAATATTTACAAAAAAACTAAATTTTCAAGGATTTTTCTTCTATCCTATATATGTAACTTTTGAGGCAAAACTTAAGACTACACGCGAAATTTTTTTTAAATGTTATAATTTACTTAAAACAAAACTACTTTAAATGAAAATAAATAGATTTGAGGAAAAAATTGTGTAAATTAGAACTGTTAGTGCGAAATACTGCTACGTGGTATAAATTTCACCTTTCTTAAAGTTAAACAGATTATGTCATCCCATTTCTGTGTTGTTTTTCCATCGGCTCCATACCTATATAAGTTAAATTAATTTGATCATAAAAGTGTATAAAATAAATAGTTTGATATTCTCTTCTTAAGGTTTCATATAGTATTCAAATGTCGAAAAACAGAGTTTTAATAATATAAAAAACAATTAACAATAAAGGCGAAAAAAATAACCACATAAAACTATTTAGGTAGGATAACGAGAATGTACGCAATTAAAAAAAAAAAAAAAAAAGGCCGATAAAAATTATTTTAAAGAATGAATTTTAAAACAAAGACCACCATTTTAACAGGATTGTTTCCCCTTTAGATATGGGCGAATTAAATAACTAAACTACACCGCAGGTGAATTATCATTTTAGTTTTAATATTCTTAGTTCGAAACTATTTTTTAAAAAACCACATTTTATCTATCTATCATTAATTTAAAATGGAGATATTGACCAAAATAAAAATAAAAAAAGCAGCTTAACTATCTTACTTCGGGGATTGGAAGTATTTTTACAAATCATATGGACAACTGAACACATGGTCTCCAATTCACTATTTTTTTTTTTTCTTTTTTTTTTTTTTCATTTATCTGGCAACAACTGTCTCATTCGGGAGAACGGGGTAGTGAGAGATCACTTGCCACCAACAAATCTATGTACCTTACACTTACAAAAACTACTTCCATTAAAACCCGAGTGTGTGGCAACAAGCTAAGCACACGAAACAGACACCAGATTAGCTCCATACAAGTACCTCCGTAATCCCAGCCGGCCACACTATTTACATAGGTGCTCCTCGCATGTCGATCCAGAAACTCCACTCGTCCATTGTTCCCGAAAAAGGACAGGGACCAGAGAGAGAGGGGTGCTCCAAATCGTCGGGAAGCACCCCCTCTCGAAATCGTCTGCTTGTCCTAGAGCACGCGTCGTCCGCCGCCCCCGGGAACACAAGCGGGGCGAACAATGGGCAATTGAAGAGATGCGCTGGGCGATAGGCACGGCCTTCCACTGCCCTGTGATGTGGCTGCCGAGAGGGCTTTAATTGACGCACGCACAAGTTCTCTGGTGGTGGTGGTGGAGAGTACAAATTACCTCCTATTGTTTCTGGGGGGAGTAGAAGGACGACTCTTTAAGGAGGGATGATCTTTGGATGGTGAGTGGTTTGAAGGGGGTGTCGGAGGATGAGTGAGCATCGTGTCTCTCAAAGTCTTGTTACAAAGAAATGTAGCCTATGATAGTAATGTTTCTCTAGGCCTTGTTGCAAAGAAATGTAGCCTAAAATAGTAATAGACTGAGAGGCGACTGCAATTTTTTGACCCCATCGAACATCATTCTGAATTTTTTATAGAAATTAGAGAAAAGTGAGTAGATTAGGAATCCATAGGTCTGCCGTGGCAAAAATGGCCGAAACTGGTCAAAAATCGACTTTCAATAAGTTGAACTAAATCCAATTGCCAAATGCGCAATAACTTGCCAAATAATGAGCATTTTTTTTTTTTTTTTTTTTTTTTTTTTGGTAACCCTCACTCTTTAATTTTCAATTAAGAAGGTTGCAGACGATTCAGATATCTGGCGGCAATCTACTTGCATCTATTAAAAGGGAGCCAAGTTGGCAATAAACATTACGCCACTGATGATGTAACTAATGTCGCCAATTTGGCTTACTTTTAAAAGATAAAGGTTTCCAAGAAAGAGATCAGAAATCGTTTGCGCTTTTTCCCATTGAAAATCAAAATGCAGGGGGTTGCCAGACGAAAAAGTGTGTTCTCTTTTTGGCAAATTATGACATATTTGGCAATCGAATTTTAGTTCAACTCATTGCAAGTCGATTTTTGATCAGTTTCGGCCATTTTTGCCACGGCAGACCAGTGGATTCCTAATCCACTCACTTTTCTCCAATTTCTATAAAAAATTCAGAATGATGTTCGATGAGGTCCAAAAATTGCAGTCTCCGCTCGGACTATAATGTCTCTCTAGGTATTGTTGCAAAGAAATGTAGCCTAAAATAGAGAAGATCTGAAACAAGGAGGACACCAAAATACCTCAAACTTGCCAAGTAGATTTTTCATCGATTCGGCATTGTGTATTATTAACGGTTAAATGTTTAGAAGAAACTACTTATGCTAATTTAAAACTGGTTCATTTTAATGGGGTGCATTTAAGGGGATACTGAGACAATGAGGCGATTACTCTTTGCCGATGCCTAATGTTATAATTTAAATTATGCACATCGGAATTAAGGACACATTTTTGAAACCAGTGGTAGGAAATAGAAGGGAGGGAGGACAAGAGGAGACAGTTTCAAGGATCCGATTTAAAAAAAAAAAAAAATTACTATAGGCCCAAAATAGCAGATGGCGCCCCCCGTTGAGGATTGTGTTGGTGTAATTTAAATATTAATGAAATTTTTTATCACAGCCTTGATTATATTAACGTAATGATATTAATATTTTTGATAACTAATAAGTTATTAAACTAGTTATCAAGTTTTTTGACGTTAATCAAATGTACTGAAAAGAATATTGATAGTTACACAAAATTCAGTTTTATTTACATAAATTATAACAAAGAGAACATTTATTGTGATGAAATTTGGGGGCCCTAGGCACGGGACTTACTGGCCTAATGTGAAATAAGACTCTGGACAGTAGATCCACCACTTTTGAAAGGTTTGTTAATTTTGTAGTGTCCATTCAGTTCTATCCAATCACCACCGCTGCTTATAAAATTACTGAATATGGGAGAGATAAATGACCCTTTTATTCTTAATAGATGAAATTAAAATAGTATAAAAGCACTTGGACAATTCTCTGGACGACGCACAAGACATATTTTCGCTCTTATTTCTTCTCTTAAATGGATTAGAATTCCAAAATTATGATAAATATAGTAGTCATGTTTTTGTTTTATATAAAATTAGTTGCAGGCAAAGTTGCATTAAAAAATAATTAATGTAACTAGATCAAATTCACATTTATAAGCCGCTGACGCAGTGCGTCGGTGTTATAAGATGCATATTTGACCTAGTTAAAATAATTGTGTTTCCATGTATTTTTGCAACAAACTAGTTTTATATAAAACAAAGACATAATTATCAGATTCGTCATAATTTTAAAATTATGATTTGTTTGCGAATAGAAAAAAAAGAGCCAAAAAATGTCCCGTGCTTACATCAGAGAATTGCCCATTTAAAAAAATATTTTTTTCATAACAGTAAAACTTTTCTCATAACATCGCCTTCTCACATAGAACTTCTCTCCATTAAGTACATTAAGTAGTAAATACATCATCATTTTCTTGACTTATTTTACCATTGATTTACCTGAAGTTGAAAAATAGTAATTTCGAACCAGAATTAAAAAAGTAATAAAAAAAGTCTTTCAGCTAATCGTACCAAATACAATTCATAACCTTTTCACTTATCTTTGTAATGAACTTTCTGTTTCTTCTTTAGAAAAGCATACATGCACTTTGATATACACTTTAGAAAAACATTTTCAATTTTAAAATACATATGCAGGTTAAATTCTTATTTTAAGCTTCCAGTACATTAACTTGGATCCCACCTGTCAAACCTGTCACACATTCGCATAAACAGGAAACCACATCCAACGTCTGGAAACGCAATCAAAAGGGTTCACCTGCTCAACCACTCGCTAAAAACTAAATCTAGTAACTGAATAAGTGCGTCAATGACTAAACCTTAACCACAAATCACAAACAAATTTACACTGAATCTATTTACTCTAACTTTAGAATGAAAACACAAGCGATGCCATTAAACGTCGTGACTTTCAGCCACTTTTTAAATCCTTTATTTTAACTTCGATTTTTTTTTTTTTTTTTTTTGTGTGTGTGTGGCTTCCGAGCAAATCTGAGGAAGTCTAATTAACCCACTTGCCGTCATCTGATCGGGTTGAAACTTGGAAGACAGATTGGATGTCGATGACAATGCATTCTATCTGTTTTTGGGAGCTGTCACTAAAAGATCGCTTTTAGACACGTTTAACCTATCATTATTGAAACTCTTTCCTGTTGCCAAAATTATTTTAAATCAAAGTAAATAAAAGATCATTAGACGTGAATGCATAAATTAATTATGAGGTGCAATCCAGTCGAATAAATTTTGAAATGTAGTTTGTCGCATGTTTTGCTGATAGAGATGTTTTTAATATCTAAAATTAGATGCAAACACCAAACGCACACTGACGGCAGAATCGGCGCTATGTTAATGAATATAAAAATTGGTAATTTATATAAAGTATTTATATTGAAAACTTTATTTTTATGCGTTATGTTATTGAGGTTTTATGAGGCTTTACTAATATTTTAAATTTAATAAACACCTTGTGCAACTTAGGTATAAATCTCAACTTCCAGTTCATTTGTTAAAAAAAATCAAGTTAAGTGTTTGCAAGGGGTGGGGGTGAGTGCTTATTTTCTATGGCACGATCTCTCCCTTGGGATGGGGGTGACTTAGTGCTACTCATGTATGTTTTTTCTATTTAAAACCCCTTAAGATCTCACTGCTCAACATTTTAATTTTTTGGTGTTGCATTCGACACATTTCGTTTGTCAGGGAAAATAAAGTTCACGCACGTAGAGATGGCCGATAATTCAGACATCAAGAGTATTTGTCAGTCTTTAATCTGTATGTACAGCAAGAAAAAATATTTAAAATCATAAACACGCAAAAAATCAATCTGGGAAAAATCGAAATAGTCGTATAACGAATAATTCCCCCTCCCCTCCCCCCACTCACCAAAAAAAAAAAATATCATCTTTTTATTATTAACATCACAAATCGTAAACGAACTAGCAAATAGACAGGTAGATTGTTATGCAACATAAATAATATACCAATCGAAAATAAAACTTAAGTTTTGTGCATGAACAAATATAACTTGTGATCCGGGCGAGGTTTATGCAAACTTTGCAAACGGTTCCATAAAAGAAACTTTTAGAAAAACCATAATATTACATTGTAGATTTTCGTTGCAGCAATAGACACTTTTGCAATCATTGTTTTAATTTCTGACATACATAGAGTTTCTTATGTACTCGATCATACATAGTCTTTAAAAACGGCTGTCTCACAAAGTTTCTCCTTCTGATGTTATTTTTTGTCTGATAATTATCAAAGTCATTTTAAGAAACAAAACTGTAGTAGAACCTTCATTGATAATTCTTCCTATGCACGAAACCGAAAGTTTCTTATAAATAATAGTTGGGCTTTGCTAACAAAAAAAAAAATATTTTTGAAGGTAGTATAGGAAATTATTTTAGTGAAAAATAGACAGTTAAATCTTATTTTTAACTCAATTACATCAACTTAACACCTACGTGTCTACCCAGTCAAACACTCACTTGAACAAACCACATCCTGCATGTTCTGCATGCGTCTGTAGATGGTATCAAATGGATTCACCTGTCTCATCACGAGTTAAAAGCTATTGGATTTTACTCCCCCCTAAAAGACCAAACCACAAATTTAAAAACCAACTTCCACACAAATAAAAAAAAATCTCACTTCAGTCCATATACTAAAAGTAGTCTCTAACTTTAGATTTGGAGAAGGGATCTCTGTGAGTGTTGTTGATTTTGGCTGGGACCTTAATGAAAGGGTGGCTTGGAGGTGCTAGCCTATTATCCTGCCGACAATGGATATGCCTGTCCTTTGTTTGAAGGAGTTAACTCTTCCAGCCGGGTGATGATTGTCAGGATCTGTTCGGAGGAATGAGATATAAAGGGCATGTTTTAAAGGATGTTTATCGGAGACTGTTTTGTACTTTTAGTGATACATGCTGCGACAGTTGAAGTTCAAGAACTGAGCAGGCGGGGTTGAAGAATAGTTTGATAACAGTTTTAACTTCGGAGTTTAGATGATTTCGTGTGTTGTTGGCTGTTGATACACCAACGAAACTTGTGATGTAGTTAAGATGTATTTAGTACCCCCTATACTTGATAGAAAGTTTTAACTGAGTTGACAGTTTTTTGGATTCTGAAGACAACTTTGGTAAATGTTTACCATCGCCTTTTGGAAGCTCCCTTTTTAATTTCAGCATCAATACAATCTGTTTTGTACTTTTAGTGATACATGCTGCGACAATTGAAGTTCAAGAGCTGAGCAGGCGGGGTTAAGGAATAGTTTGACAAGAGTTTTAGCTTCGGAGCTCGGGTGATTTCGTGTGTTGTTGGCTCTTGATACACCAGCGAAACTTGTGATGTAGTTAAGATGTATTTAGTACCACCTATACTTGATTGAAAGTTTAATTGAATTGACGGTTTTTTTGGATTCTGAAGACAACTTTGATAAATGTTTACGATCTCGTTTTGGAAGTTAGTTTCTTAATTTCATTCCATAAAATCTCCTTCAGGAAAATAAGGTCTACGTGTTTGGATAAGGTGTCAAGTCCAATACACACTTAGTGGAGAAAATTGAAAAAAACAGCAAAAAAGAACACATTTTTACTATAAACGTAGTATTTTTGTTTGGACTATCTGCTAATTGATACTGAGTGCACAACTTTTTACCATTTCTGCAACTACAATGTGAAGTTATTAAGGCTGCATTAGAGCCGATTATTGTAATCAATAACGTGCAAAAGACTTTCTGTTAATAAAAGTTCTTAATAATACGTTTACATTTTGTAACAAAATATATGGCGGATAATTGTCTTAATAGCCATGTTTTGAAAATAAGTAAATAAAAAAAGCACAAGTTTCTAAAGGTGTGCTGTGATTGGTCAGAATCATGTAACAAGTGTTGCCATCCGATGCAACCGCATTCTTAATTCCGCTGTCGTAACTTTCATAGTAGTTAAGGGGAGTCGGTACCCTAAAATTTATAAATAATTGATTTTGAGTTTATTATTGTTTATCAAAATTTAAATTCTCCCTTTTAAAAGGACACTTCTTTTGTAATAATAACTCAACTAGAAGTATTTTTAATAATTTTTTGAAGACAAAATTTGTAACTATTTGTATACGTAAAGCTTTCTTTAAAATTGCGTTTTTCTCAAAACTACCTTTTTCATTATTCATGTACCTTTTTCGCAGAAACTGCACAAAATATCTTTCTAAATTTTCTTACCACATATTCCTTTTATGTATCTGTATATATCGAAGTGATATTTTGTTGTTATTTAAAAAATATTTTTTGTTTTTGGCTTATTTCGGCAAAAAAATTAAAAAAAAAAAAAAAAAAACTTGCGATTATTAACAAATTTGAGTGACTTTCACAAAAATTCATTTAGAAAAAAAAGTAAATGAATTACAATCAAAAGCTAACTTCAGTAAAATGACAAGTGTCTGCTAAATGCACTGAAAAAAATTAGGTTTCTATATCAAATACTTTCTGAGGAAAAGGTACAAGAAACATGCCAAATTAACATTACCGGTATAGAGAGTTCCAACTCTCCTTAAAATGCAAATTGAATATGCTATTAATGATTAATACTAATAACATACTATCAATATTAGCAATTGGGAAATATCTTTTAAAGATTGATTTTAAACAAGTGACTATGGTACTACCTCACAAACCGTGGTATTAGCACATTTCAAACGTAGGAGAGTTAATTTTTTACTTATTCGAAATAAAAATTCAGCCAAATGCTGTTGCCTGGCGATGCATTATGTCACAAATATAGCATTTTTATTCTTAAAAATTAAGGTACACATATACATTAGGATTTGCGAAACTATAGACTAAAGTATGCGGTTTTTTGTTTTGTTTTTTTTCCCAAAAAATATTCGCGAATTCATTACCTTTAAAATGATAGCATTTTCTTTCTGAGATTCAAATTACTTTTTAAATTGCAGTTTTTTTTGTTTTTTTTTAACCTGTTTTGTATCACATTAATAAGTTTTGTAAACTTTAAACGCGTTTTCTGAAGAATGGCATTTTGGTGTTATATGACGGTCGTAATTTCATTTTAAATGGTCTGATTTACAAAATTCTAATTTTGTTATGTAGACAATAGTTGTGAATGCGTTTTCATCTAGAATCTATAATATACATTGTTGCAACCACATTTTTTTAATACATATTTTAATCTTAAATTTTTGTTAAAAACTATGTATTTTTTCATACTTTTTATTTAAAAACTTATAATTAAATACATGTTGAAATCAAATACACAATTCTTTATGGAAACATGCGTCAATATAATATATTTTATTTGCAATAAAAATCATACCTCTAAGTTAATTACAACTTTATTTATGTCTTTTCGAATGAAGTCATAACAAGTCATTTTAATTGCAATTAGCTAATTAAAAAATTAACGGAAAAAAGTTTGCATATAAAAATGCATCATTTTTAATTCTGATATACTGGCAAAAAGTTTGAAATTTAACATAAAAATTAATTAAAATCATCTCAATTGTATATGTGTACCTTAAACAAACTACAATAACCCCTTTTAAGGGGACGCATTACCCAAAAAATTATTTTCAGCAATTGTACCACTAAAATTTAAACTATAGTAATTTTACGTTGTGTTGATGGTAAATAAACATAATTTAACCTACAAAAATATTTTTAATAAATTTTTGATTAATTCAATTTTTAAATAAAAAAATTCAAATTTTTTTCAAAATGCTACTCCTTCCACAAATTTACGTATTTTTCCATTAAATTTTCACGATATATTCGTATTTTAATTTTTAATAATAATCAGCCTGTTTTTGAAGATGCAAGCTATGGAAAATGTTTTATATGTTTTTACACTAAAAGCATCAGAGAAACGAGATATTTTTTTTCCTTTCTCCCCTTCTTTTTTTTTTTTTTTTTTTTTTTTTTTCTAGTTTTCAGGCGACCAAACGGTATAGTGATTAGCGTGCTAGCTTCTAGACCGCGAGGTTGCGGGTTCGAGTCCCGTGTTAGGCATGGGTGTTTGTAAATGTATGTTGGCTTGTCTAATGACGAATGTTTCGGCGCATTATGGCCCTCGTGTTGCTGACGGTGCCAGATAATCTGAAAAACAACGTTCTAGTTTTCAACTTTTTAATTTAAAAAAAAAAAAAAAAAAAAAAAAAAACAGAGCTCACCTTATTCCATACTAACTTTTGACATCAAATGAATATAAATACATAAATACGCTATAACAATTTCTCAATCCTAATTAAATTTAGAAAAAAGCCTTAGGGATTTAAACAACACTAACTGAAAAATTACGGACTGAGAAAAACAGTGTTAAAGATTTCTTTTTCAGCCTTGATAGTGCGAGATTGTTTAGAAAATACTATATAACTTTTTATCTATCAAAGGTACAAGTATAAACTTTTACACAGCTATTCAGAAAGATATTCTCCACATTATAGGATAAAAATTGACATTTTCGTCATTTTTGGGGAGTTATGCCCCTTAAAAGAAAAGTATACCTTTGCCACAGAACAACTAACTTTGCTTGAAACCAATGTGTGTTTATACAATTCGTACTTTTTTTTGTCTTATATATATTAGGGTGGTTCGAAATTTTTTTTTATTATTATTTTTGAAACGAATAAGGTGAAAAAAGTTGATACACATCTTGATAAGAAAAACTGAAACAAAAATTTGAAAAAAATAATATCTTCTGATCTCGCATTCACCACAAAGTTTGAAGAAAATACAAAAAATAACTACTTTTCCTAAGTTTGTAAAATTTTTTAAACGTTACATATTTGAAAGGCAATAGTTTGCAATGTGAAGTGAAAGGGTGGTATAACACAGAAAAACACTATTTTATGCATTTTTAAAACATATATTAATAATTAAAAATACTCAAAAGTAAAAATTTTTGTAAGAAATAATGATTTTTCTCTAAAATGGGTACTAATGTTATTTCTTAAATTTTTTTTTAAACATGTTATTATTCATTTGGTTCACTTTTTTCTCGATCTTCCTATCCTAGTGATGCACTTTGAAGGAAACTTTTGTAGAAAAGTCGGGCATTATGGATCTTTAAAAAAAAGTGTTGTCCTAACGTCTTTTTCGTCAGCTCCACCTACTTTTTGTCTTGTCTCTCTACATAAGCATTCCACAGCTGGTGGAAACGAGTTGAAGTCTGATTTCAATGGTCTCGAGTAGCACAGATACGGTAGCCAATTTCGCCAGACATAGGCCAATCCCGATGTGGAACGTTGTGAATCTGTCGTTGGAAACAATATTAGCCAATCTCGCCCAATTCTGGATAAAATATAGAAGAGGTTTTGATACGCCGATGTACAGTTTTAAACTAGGAATATTGTATTTATGAGAAACAAAACTATGTGGTGGTTTCGACTTATTTGTTTGTTGAAAAATCGTATATTTTGGAACTATGCTCGGTCAAACTAGCCAATCTTCCAGTCATCCCCTGTTTCCTCCAATACAGCTGTGCTACCTCGGATGCGCCAGTCTATACTAACTAATGTTCGTTTGTTACTCTTAACAAAGGAGGGGTCCTATTACGAGCATTCCAATTAATTATATCCACGTAATCAGTGGCAATAAAGTTAAATGTAGCTGTCTTGAAATGCCTGTTAGTCTTTCTCTAGGAAAGTTCTCGAGATTTCAGAACCCGACGCCTCAGTTCTCTTACATCTCTCCTTGTGTACAAAATCATTGCCGAAATCAAATTTTTCCAAAAATGAAGAGAGAAGGAAGCATTTCGTCCAATAACTGAGTTTAAAACTTCCAGTAAATATTCAGGGAGGTATCGTGACAATCGAATTTCTACATATATGTTCTTAGGTCCTTCAGAAAATTAGCTTTTTTTTAGTGTAATAATATCAAGAAGATATAGCTGTGTGTTCAGTACTTTCATCTCACCTTGAGGAATTAAACATTCAACACGTAAAAAATTAGTCAGGGGAAATTTTTCAAGGTTCTTCAATTTTTTCAATCTCACTGAAAGATGTTGTCCTGTTGTAGTACTATCTACGTCTTTAAATAGGCGTCTGAATGGTAGTTCATTGGAGTATAGGAGGCATATATCCCAATGTAGTGGTCTTCCAACGTGCAATTTGATCTGTCAGATTATTTCCAGCCAGTATTCATGGCAGTCCCAATCACAGCAACGTGCGTTATGATCCTGTGAATAAGTTACGATGCGGTTTTTGATAAAAGTAAGTTCATGAGCTTCAAAGGAAGAGAAGGCACCACGAGAAAGGCCACCCAGATTGAAACCCGCCAAAACATAGTTTTTATCAATGTTTCAAAGGTTATGCTCGAACGATTATTATTGAATAATTTGATTCCCCCCCCCCCCCAAGTTTTATCTACTTCATTCCACACAATACAAACAAATGTACGTGGTTAATTTAGTGATTGGTGTATTCTACAAATTGATGAAAAAGGTATTTTTTGTATTTATTCAAAACTTTGAAGTGAATGCTTGAAGTAAATAAAACAATTTAACAAAAATATGTAAAAAATAACGTTAGTATCTATTTTAAAGAAAATAATTTTTTTAACAAAAAAATGTATTTTTGAATATTTTTAATTATTAATATATGTTTTAAAAATGTATAGAAGAGTGTTTTCCTGTGTTATACCACCCATTCACTATACATTGCAAGCATTTGCCTATCAAACATATAACTGTTAGAATTTTAAAAAAATTTAAGAAAAATAGTTATTTTTTGTATTCTCTCCAAACTTTGAGGTGATGCAAGATCGGAAGATATTTTTATTACTATTATTTTTTTTTTTTATTTTTTTACAGTTTTTCTTATCAAGATGTGTATCAACTTTTTTCACTTCATGCGTATCAAAAATGCTTTTTTTTTTTTTTTCTTTTTTTTTTTTTTTTGGAATCACCCTAATATATATTCTGATTACTTCCCTTGTTCCTGATAAACCATCGCATATTCATTAAAATTGTATTAAATAATATACGATTTACACCTTATTATTATTATTTTTTTTTTTTTTTTTACAATCCAAGCCGCACCAACCACTTATTACCCATAGATCTCCTCATCAATGTTTTTTTTTCTGCAATAATATTTATTATAAACTGTCCTGTATTATAAGTTGTAAGTCCAGATTGTTCTGATTTGTCTAGTGTAGGGCAAGAAAGTTATATTGAAATCCCCCAATTTTTCTTATACCTTGATCCTTAGATTTCATTTCTTTGTAGCTGGCATACAAAATCTTCGGTGTGCTAATGAATCGTTTTTTCGAGAAAAAAGAGTAATCAGTCGTTCTTCTAGAATTCGAACCATACCAAAATCAACTGCTCTTCAGATTCTATAGTTAAATGCAGTGGCGGCTAGTGGTCGAAAATGTTAGTGCCATTTCCCTACTCCCAACCACACACACACACACACACTTTCCACAATCATTAATGAACGCAAACTCTTTAATCTTTCATACTCAAATCAAGGTTTCCTTTCAATTTATATAAAATAATAACATTTATTACATAACCTTATAAAATAAGAACAATTAATCAAATAATTTTGTTTGGTTTCGATTAAAAAAAAACATTATCTCTCGTTTTGGTCTCTAAATGCAAGTTCGTGTTTACTTAAAAACAATACTGCTTTGATGGGTAATTGCATGAAGCGTCTATTCAGAGCCCTACCATTTTGTTAAATTCAATTATATAAATTTTAAGAGTCTTCCTTAATGCGCCACCTATTTGAGTTTCGCTTTTTTATCAATTCAAAGTTTAAATAGTTTTTTAAGCGTTCAATTGTACCCACGTGTGCTTTAAATCCTCTTGTGATGGTGGTTAATACACCATATCCAGCACTATTCCAAACAAGCTTTTTAATTCTGACTATCAAATATGGTCATTTTTTTTTTTTTTTTTTTTTTTTTTTTTTGTAAGTAGAAACTACCACATAACCACGAGAAAAGCACGTACCAAGATAATTGAAACTTATGACCATGCTGAGACGTATCCTCTTTTTTTTTTATGAATGGAATGTTTTGATGTCGATTTATCTTTTTTAAGTTGTTGGCGTTTACCTTAAATATGTAAAAAGTGGAACTTCCAGACCCGGTCTCATCTATTCGATTAATTTTTTTTTTTTTTGGGGGGGGGGGTTGGAGGGATTTGGTCAATGGCACGGGATAGGTGTTTTCTTCGTAGTGGTCACACACTATGAAAATTTTATCTAAGTTCAAAATAACTTAAATGAGTCCCAGTTATGAAAAAAACAGAATATTTAAAGTGGGGTCTAAATATGTCTGCGAGAAGATGAGGTGTAAAAGTTAAATCAATCGCATATAAAATTTGGAAATGCATTTAAAGTATTTAAAAAAAAAAAAAAAAAAAAAAAAATTAAAAATTGTTTTTCTGGGTTTGTATTTTCTCTCGTTTAATTTAACCTAATTATATTGCACTACAAAGAAACGAACTAGTTTAAATTCGCCATTTCAATTAACGGGTTCATTTTAACGGCAGCAACTGTAATTTAGATGAAGAAGGGAAAGGGGAAAAAAAAAGTCACGCGCCTTAACAACAAACCTTCAAACTTATTTCTACAAATCTTCCACCTGGAAAGTTGCCCACATAATTCGCCGTTGTCCTACCACTTCATAACAAAAGCACCCTCTTCCACCCGTCAAAGTCTACAATAACAACAGGAATAAACAACGGGCAATATGTGAGAAGCACGTCCATTTAGACTCCAGACCTAAGGAACCCGTGGTATGGTATTGTCTTATCCCATGAATTCCGAGTTTCTTTTTATTAGTGTCGCTCCTACGGATGCGACCGTAACTTTGCGTGCTAATAGCATCAAGAGGCCCATTTTAGAGTATGTTCGGTTTTCGAGAACATTTCGAGACGCTATTTTGAGCATTAAATGTCGAGTTTAATGAACTTGGGGAAGAAGGATTTCGAACGAGCATTTCATTACATTTTTTACCTTCAATTAAACATATTTTAAGATAGAGTAATGAGAGTATTGTTTTCGGTCAAGAAAAGATTTCGATATCTTCTTCTTCTTTGTGTGTGTGTGTGTCCACATTTTCGAACATTCTGATATCAAAAAAGTGATCTAGAAAATCATAACTCCCAAACGAATTGACCTACGAGGTTCAAATATGGTGAGCCGGTTGGCCGTGGGACCTCCTTTAAGGTTTTCGTTAAAATTACGCATGGGCATAAGATTGAAATCATTAAAAAAATCATGTTTTTCAGTAATTGTCAAAAAACGTCTCAAAAGATTTCGATAAAAATCGCCGTGTTAATGCCTTTTAACCCTTTGCACTCCAGTGGCGCCTCTCAGGCGGCACACGATTGGATGCCAAACCACGAGAGGACCATTAGGTGTGATACGGAAATTCGATGCAAGGCCAATGTCTGTTTAGTTTCTACGAAGCAAATCCATAAACATCAGCCGAACCTAAAATGTCTCGAGTTACTGATTCCTCCGCGCGAAAAAGGCCTTGAGTGCAAAGGGTTAATCTGTTCTAAGTAACCCCATCTCCGAAATTCTCATAGAAATAAGATAAAAGGGTAAAAATTTTAAAAACTAGTGCCTTTCATACAGAGTTCTCTGCCATTGAGCATCACCCATCAAAGATTGATTTTCCTCTATTTCACACACAAAAATAGGATAATCTAATGTTAACGAATAACATCACCAATTTCCCCATTTCGGAGGTGTTTTTTTTTCTTATATTTTTTTCTTGGCCCATGTAAAAACTATTGTAGTGACAATATGAAAAAGTAAATTACACGGTTCCATTTCAAATTTGAATGCAATAAACATATTGTAGTGTAATTGGAAGTTGTTCGATGTTTCACACCCTTAGTTGTATTTTAATACATGGTGAGAAAACTGTCACTCTCCTTAATTCACGAACGTCGATTATAGATGTGTTAGTTATATTAAAATGCAGTTTGAAATTTATAATTATATGACTTTATTTCTAAATAATATACGATAATACTGAATTTTTATTGATGCCTAGAAGTGTTCAAACAGCCCTGGTTCCGTTAGAAAGAAAGAAAAATTGCTTGTTATTGTATTGTAAAAATATTGCTAATAACTTTATAACACTAAAATAACAATTTGTGCATTTGTTCAACTAATATTTTAAAATAAGTTTTAATCATGTAAATAATCTGATTTAAAGGGGACGCATTCCCCGAAAAATTATTTTCAGCAATTGTACCACTAAAATTTAAACTATAGTTATTTTACATTGTGCTGATGGTAAGTAAACATAATTTAACCTACAACAATATTTTGAATAAATAATTTTTGATTAATACAATTTTTTTTTTTTTTAATTTTTTTAAACTCTTTTCTGAATGTTATTCTTTCCACAATTTTAAGTATTTGTCCATGAAATTTTCACAATATATTCGCATTATAATGTTAAACAATAATTAGCATGCATTTGAATATGCAAGCTGTGGAAAAGGTTTTGTATGTTTTTACACTAAAAACAGCAAAAAAATGAGTTTTTTTCAAATTTTCAACTTTTTAATTTAAAAAAATAATAATAATAATAATAATAATAATAATAATAAACGTAGCACATCTTATTCCATACTAACTTTTGATAATCAGATGAATATAAATACGCTATAAAAATTTTCCTATTCCTAACTAAATTTAGAAAAAAATCTTAGGGATTTAAACAACACTCAAACTGAAAAATAACGAACTGTGAAAAACGGTGTTAAAGATTTCTTTTTCAGCTTTGATAGTGTGAGATTGTTTAGAAAGTACAATATAACTTTTTATTGAATAAAGGCACAAGCATAAATTTTTGCACGGCTATTCATGAAGATATTCTCCACATTATGGGATAAAAATTGAAATTTTCGTCATTTTTTGGGCACTATGCTCCTTTATAGCATTTTGCTTTTATCACTATATTTAATTTTTAAGTAAAGGCTTTATCTCAAAATTATTTTGATGTATTTGTTGGTAATATCTTATGTATTATTTCGGGATTTTTTTTATTAATATCTCTTTTTATAGAAAACCAAACTTGATAAATGAGTTACCAATTGAAAGGCCAAGACATCGGCTTCTCACAAATAGTTTATTTACATTGCACATTGAGGAACTTGTCTGAAAATCGATGTTAAAACTTGGGGTGTGGTACATCGCACAACTTTTAATTACACGAAAATATTGATCACTGCCTTGAAATTTGACTTAGATTGAAGTAAGTTACCATTTTCGTATTCGTGTTTTCATTAATTACAAAAATGACTAGTTTGGTGATATGTTTGGCGATAATTATAATATAGGTGCCAAAAATCCCGCCAAAATAGGCTTTAATCGGAATCGTTAGGACCGTTTTTTATAAATTGCTAAGAAAGATAATGTTTTTTAATAGCAGCCTCCTTATGCGTATGAGAAATTTTGAAGAAAACCTTAATGACAGGTTCCATGGCCACCACTAACCCGTGTACAAAAGTTGAACATCGTGGGTCAATTTGGGAGTTATGCTGGCCACAGACGGACGGATGAACAAAAATTTTTACAAATATTTTTTTTTACTCGGAAAGCTCCAAAACGTGCAGAAATGCTCGAATTTTTTTTTTTACCAAATGCAATACTTTCACTACCCTATATTACATATAGGGAATTGAAAGTAAAAAAAAACAAAAAAAAAAACGCAACAGTTCACAATTTTTGGAAGTGGTGATAGAATTCAGTAAATGGCATCACTATAGAAAGAGAAAAAGGCATTTTAAGCACGCTAAGAAAAACCTCTCAACTATAAAGTACAATATCTAACTTCGGTGAACTTCCAAAAAAATAATTCCGGTACGAAATCCTAATTGCACAAGCTGTACTGCTATGTGTAAAAAAGCGACCTTTTAGTGACAGTGACAGTCCCCAAAACTTGATGAAAGAATGCACTGTCATCGACGTCGAATCTGCACAGATTCAATCCGATAAGATGACAGCAACTGTGTTAATCAGGCTTCCACAGACTTGCTTTGCAGCCACACACACACACTAACAATCAAAATCAAATTTAATGTAATGGATTTAAAAATAGTCAATATCGCTGCCACACATTTCACCACCATAAAAATTCTTCCCCTTTGAAGTGCTTTTAAGTCTGAAGTACTTTAACTACCTCGTTATTGTTTACTGGTCTCATCCCTAGCTGGCAAAAAAAAAGAAGAAAAAAGAAGGTTGTGCAGATAGAGGATTAGTTTTTCCTCCAACCCCATCAAGGGCAACGGAAGAGGGTCATAGTGTTTTGTTGTCCTATTTGCGCCAAGGATGATTAGATCGCGCCCGTGCGCCAAAAGCACTCCTCGGAGTTTCGGATTCGTTCAAGTTGCAGAGTTGATTTATTGCTCGCATTCCTGACACACAAAATAAAATTAACTTCCCCATCTTATCGCCCCTACCTTTTTGAAATGACAAGGGGGTGACTCACACGGGGAGAGTAACAATGAAAGGAAATCCCACGCAAAAATCGGGCTTTTATTAAGTGGTGCCAAATTCTAACCTGAAATTCTTCCCGAGAGAGAGTTATAAATGGTGGTAATTAGTTATAAAAAATAGTAGGAACACGTTTGTAGACATGGAATTTTTTGGTGTTTCGAATATTTCATGCGTGACTTCGATAAAGCAGCGGAATGGTTATCAAAAATTTTATTTCAAGAATAATATGACAAATGAATGTTTTAATGTAAAAATGCATTGTCAATTTTTATATTCATTAACATAGCGCCGTTTCTGTTGTCAGCGTGTGCCTGGTGTTTTCATCTAATTTTAAATATTGAAAACATCTCTATCAGCAAAATATAAGGCAAATTAATTTTTCAAAATTTATTCATTAAAAATGAAAGTGAATTTATGCATTCGCATCCAAATATCTTTATTTATTGTTTATTTATTAAAACAATTTTATTGTTTATTTATTAAAACAATTTTATTGTTTATTTATTAAAACAATTTTATTGTTTATTTATTAAAACAATTTTATTGTTTATTTATTAAAACAATTTTATTGTTTATTTATTAAAACAATTTTATTGTTTATTTATTAAAACAATTTTATTGTTTATTTATTAAAACAATTTTATTGTTTATTTATTAAAATGATTTTGACATCAGGAAAGAGTTTCTTCAATGATCGGTATTTCAGCGGGGTTGGATGACAGTAAGTGATGCTTCATTTGTATTCGACCTTTTAGTGGTAGTGACAGCCGCCAAAATTTGATAGAATGCATTGTCCACAACATTGAATCTATCTGCCAAGTTTCAAACCGATCGGATGACAGCAAGGGTTTTAATTAGACACCCGCATATTTGTCCGCTATCGACAAACATCTACATCTACCTGATCACCTGATAAAAATATTTTCACCCAATGTACACAAAAAAAAAGGAAAAAGTTCTGAAAAACTAACCAGTGAATTCCCATTTTTTTTACTGAAAAATTCGAAACTATATTATGTTCGAATAGTTTATATATAGTAGTTTAATATATGTAGTTAAATGGTATAATGGAAAATATTTCGGAGAAGAATGGGCTTGCACCCTTTTACCTCCCAGGATAGACCCTGTCCTAATTTCGTTTCATTTCAATACCGTTATAATTTAGTACTTTACTCAAACTAATTCTTATAGAACTCTGAGTGTAAACCAAAAATGTATTTGGGAGGATCAATAAATAAATTATGTTTCTATATTAACTGTGGCTTGCCAAAAAAAATCAAATCAATAAAGTAACTGTTGACTTGACTTTCGGTATATAATTTGTATTTTAAGGTTCAAATACCTCCTTAACTCTCTATACTCTTTAGCATTGGCAAATTAACCCTTGTTTACGCGCAAGAAAAAAATTACTTTCGAGTACGCAATCTACCTAGCAAGTCTTTCAGTATTTTACAGCGGAAACATGTTTTTGGTTAACACGTTTAGGCCGCGTCAGCCATCAGTGGCTGACAGTGTAAAATATGATATAAAACTAAAAAATACATTGTTTTAAGTAATTACAAAACATTTATTTAATTTTTATTTATTACAGGATAGTATCATTAACACGTAGAGTGCCGCGTTAGCCATCGGTGGCTGACAGTACACTATTGTTTTCTCACACCTATAATTTGTCATAGTGCCTTTCTTAGTACTTTTTAAAGTGCAGGAAGTCTTAGATTTTGAAGTACTATTGATATTTCAATAGATAAAAATATTATTAAATATACCATGTCCAAAATGTCCTTCTGAAAAATCGCCTACATAAGAACTTTAAGTCCGAGGTCTGGCAACACTGCATAAACGTGTACTATGAATGTCTATAAGCATTTCATTCTAAACTTAAATATCTTCTACTGCGATAAGAAACAACGACACTAGTATATTTACTTAACGGTATCGAGTAAATTTCAATCTGTTAGCAGCTATGCGCTGGTATTGCGGTATTGCAATGCGAAGCGCACTACTGTGTATGGCCTGAAGGGGATTTCCTTAAGAATTCGCGTGGCGCCCAACGTGTTAAGGAATTCGAAAACACTTGAATTTAGGAAGTATCAAACATTTCTTTACTTCTTAAGCAGGCAAAGATTGGCGGCAAAGCGGTAAGTAGTGAGACCTCTCAGTGCACGCGTTCCGCAGGGTTAGAAGAAATCCACAAAAGAAATAAAGCACACTGACACCATCACACTCCAGAATCTCATCAAAATAGCTTTCTGAATGATACAACTCCTCAAGATGTTAACTTTTCATGGAAAGTCATTCCGATTTCCTTCATCTTCAACCATCGCGATCATCGCCACCATCATCTTCCATCTTTTATCTAAACATAGTCCTGGGATTTTTTTTTTTATTTTTTTTAAATAGAGACGACAGTGACACACCCACTGACTGGTGGGAGAAGGTGGAGGAGGGGTTCGTAGTAACACACCACATGGGAGCGTCTCAAGTTATTGTCCCCAGTCTAGAATTTTAAACGCTCATTTGTCAAAGTTGAAGGTCTATATACCTTTATATTTTGTTCCTTGCCTCTTCCTCCGATCTAGTTTGCGTCTGTGTACTCGTGCCAGATAATTACCACAGGTTGTTTTTTTAAATAATAATCGTAAGGGGAAAAAAATACATCTCCCCCTCCCCTGCTCGCTGGAGCAAATAAGAAGACGTCAGAAGAGAGAATAATATTTAGCACGTGTTTGCCAAAATCACGATAACATCAGCATAAGTATAAGGTGCATTCGACAAGGAGGAGTAACTACAATTAGAAAATTAAGTAGGGGAGGATTGAACGCAGATATCAACTCCGGATAAAAACACGTCAAGAAGATGGCTTGGGGGGGGGGGGTGAGTGACCTGTAATGACTGGAACCCTAAACCCTTGATGAATATCAGGTGACAGTGGTTATGATTGATTTTGGGAGTGACAGGTCTTGATGCGTCGGAGATAAATGTGTGCTTAAGCGATTCAGGTGTGAGAAGTGTATGAATTGTGATGTTTATTCATCGCTTTGGTGTTGGGATCTTCCTTTTCCTTAGCATCAGAGGAAAACGACGTTTCCATCGGATCAGTAACGGCCTGAGAGCCAAATGCAAGAATAAGTTTTCGCTATGAAAATGGGTATAGGAAACCCTCCGAAAATGGTATAGGTGCTCTGTAACTGAAATTTGCTCAAACGTGGTACCTGAAGTTGACATTTTAAAGGCATTAAAAACTGAAACTAATTAGTAGAAATAAATAGTAAATATCAAAGTGAATTATTTAGTAACTTTTAATGGTTTTTATTTATTAAAATTACTTCTTTTATTGCGAAATCTTTTAACTGACCTTTTCCAACTTCAATAGGCTTGCTGTACAGTACTTGTGTAAAAACCAAACTCATAAATTCTTTTAATCAGTTTACAGTTTTGTCAGATAGAAAATAACACACACATTTTTTAACTGGAACAAAAGTTTTATTTAATTTCATATTCATGGAAAAATATTAATGAAAAAAAACATATTACAGAAAATTGATTAAAATTATCTATATTAGAAACTTAGCAGTGGACCTTCCTAACTTTAGCAGCCGAAAATGTTTTTATTAGTGCATCATAATCTAATAATCTAATGTCGATAAAATACATTTTCAAATGGACAAAATTCCAAGGCTGTTAAGTCTTATTTGCGAAAGAGTTGACCTTAGGTAGGTTAGGCGAATTTGCACTCAAAATAACACATAAAAACTTAAATTTTTACCATATATATATATATATATATATATATATATATATATATATATATATATATATATATATATCGCACACCTCGCATACGCCTTAGATCAGTCCTGCATTAGATACTGTAGGTGGTTTCGGAGTGAGACATCCGAATATTTGAGCCCTTTAGTAGTACTACAAACGAGTCCTGATTGGTCATGGAAAAAGTGACAAACGAAATTGTTTATAGGCTTTTGTTAAATATTTACCACTGATATGATTATGAAAACCAACGACCATGGGAATACTTACGAAGGAGACAGTTATGTTGTAAAATATTTATTTTGCTCCCACAGGAATATAATTCTACCAATGAAATTGAAAAGTTGAGGCAATAACTTTAAAAAATATTTTTTAAGAGTTTCTTTTCAATAATATATTTTGGCTCAAGGCTAGTGCTATAATATCTTAAAAGAAACTAGTTGATAGTGAAGTTTTAACTGGTTCGTTTAAGTATCTAATAAGTAATGATTTCGTCCTACTATGCAAAACAGTTTTAGGTGAAATTTGTAGACATGCATAGAAAATAGAGTAAACGGTTTCTGGCTCCAATAACTATAAAATTATCAGTTTCTAAATGAAATCTCTGAGAGCACAGGATCAAATCCTAAAATTCAATGAACAAAGTATAAATAGATTTCTTAGTAAGAGTTCAGATACGAGCAAATTTGCACAAATCGTTCAAGAATTTTAGTTTATAACAAATGTCTACGTAAAAGTAAATAGTGAAAGACAACGAAAACGAATATAATTTTGGGAAGTAATGAATCATGAACAATTCAAGAATCTACTCTTTTCTAGCGTTAGCTTGATCTTAACACAGTTTACTTGCCTGGCAATAATGATCTGAATATAAATTTTTGATACGCTTGTGTTTTTCTTATTATAGTATCGAAATATTTAGAAAGACATTTATAAGAATAAATAGTTCGCTCATAAAACTTATCGTTCAGGTTAGCAAATCACGAACTATAAAAGATAACGAGAGTGTTATGTTTCCAATGGCATTTAAACCTAACATTATCACCCCAAACCTCCTCATCCAAGAGACAATTACGATTCTTCGAATAGTTAACTGCAGACAACAAAAGGGAAGAGGGGGGGAGGGGGAGAGAAATTTCCTTAATTACACCTCACTAGATATTTCAAGTTAACTATTGAATATAAAATTTCTATTCGCTTTTGTTTTTCTTATTATATTACCCATATTTTTAGAAAGACATTTAGAAAAATAGTTTGCCCCAAATACTTATTGTTCAGATTAGCCTCTTTGATACGCTTTTTTTTGTTCTTCTTATTATAGTATGCATACTTTTCGAAAGACATTTAGAAAAATATAATCTACTCATAATATACTTAACTTTCAGATTAGAAGATCACCAACTATAAAGAGATCGAGGATGTTATGTTTCCAATGGCATTGAAACCTGACATTATCACTCCAAACCCCTCATCCGAAAGACAATTACGATTCTTCGAATAGTTAACTGCAGATAGCAAAAGGGGAGAAAAGGGAAGGGGGGGGGGACAAATTTCCCTAATTACACCTCCAGTAGCTATTTCAAGTTACATCACCGCAACCGTTTACTCAATGAGAAGACAACCGCTTTGGATGTGTTAGATGCAAAACACGTTGCGGAAATAAGTAAGAAGAAAAAAACCTCATTGTCTCATTTCTTCCTTTGTTTACAGGCAGGACTCGAAGACGCCAGTCTCGAATATTTCAGGTATCATTCTCTTTGAGAGACAAATCACTCTCTCTGTAAATGAATTCAGAGATCTTTCTGTCTTTTTTTTTTCTTTTCTTCAGCCGTCAACACTTCGAGTCGACTTGATATCTATGAAAAACATGGCGCACTCGAGAAATCGACAAACTAACGGATCGCCTTCTGTTGTTTCAAGTTAAATAATACGCTTGGCTTACTTTGTTCCCTCTGACTTTTTGGGCTGTCGAATTTGGCGACTTTGTTTGGATAGGTTTTTAAGGATATTTGAGGTAAGAAGTGCTGAAAAATATCCAGAAAAGAAGAGAAAAAAAAGGAAGTGTAATTATTACTACTTGTACTATGCAACAAAGTATAAAGTTATCCGCAACAATGATAAATACAAGTTTGTTTTGTAACAATCGGTGTAGTTAAAAATACAGTACATATGTGATGGCAAACGTAGAATGAAAATAAAATGTAACTATTAGTTCTTAAACTATGTAACAAAAAATAAATTTTTGCGCAATAATGATAAATATAACTTTGTTCTTTAACAGTGAGTATGATTAAAAATGCAGTACATATGTGATGGTAAACGTAGAATAAAAAGTACATGTAACTATTACTTCTTACACTATACAACAAAACATAAATTTTTTCGCAGCAATGATAAATACAACTTTGTTCTGTAACTGTAAGTGTAAGAAAAATCCATTACATCTATGATGGTAAACGTAGAATAAAAAGATAATCTAGTTATTAATCCTTACACTGTGTAACAAAGCATGAAGTTATCCACAACAATGCTAAATACAACTTTGTTTTGTATGTAATTCAGTGGTTTAGTGAATATAATTAAAAATGCTGTATATATGTGATGTGGCAAGCTTAGATAAAAAGATAATGTAATAATTATTACACTATCAAAGAAAATATGAAGTTATCCACAACAATGCTAAATACAACTTTGTTTTTTTTATATAATTAAGTTGTTTAGTGAGTATGATTAAAAATGTAGTATATCTGCGATGGCAAAAGTAGAATAAAATGATAATGTAACTACTAGTTCTTACACTATGTAACAAAACATGAAGTTTTCCCCAACAATGATAATTACAACTTTGTTCTATAACAAAGAGTAAACTTAACAATACTGTACATCTGTGATGGAAAGTCGAATAAAACCCGACAAAAGAAGGTGTGACTGTTAATATTTGCACTATGCAACAAAGCATAAAATGTTCCATAACAATGGTAAATACAACTTGTTCCGTAATAGACAGTGTAATTAAAAATTTTGTGTTGGCAAACGTAGAATAAAGCCTAAGAAAAGGAAATGTGTCGATTACTTCTTACACTAAAAAATTTTTAATACAACTTTATTCTATAAAAGAGTGTGTGTTGACATATTGAACACAAATTTTGCAATGAAATTTGTTATAGTATTATAGATAAAATTACGAAATGTGAGTGAAATATATAGCATTTCTTAATAGTAACTTAATAGTTTTACTAAGAAAATAATCTTAACAGTTTCTTAATAGAATTAGTATATATGTTTACTCTTTATATTTTGTTAGTGTTCATTTAATCATACATCGCAGCTTTTTCATATTTCTTACGGTTATATATTTTATAAAATTTAACGTTAAAATATATTGAAATATGCCATTTTTCCTGATAGAAACAATAGTGCTATTAAATAAAGTTGTTTATTTAGCGGTGACAGTTTTTTTTTTTTTTTTTTTTTTTTTTTTTTTTTTTTTTAAATAGCAAATTTTCAGACGTTTTTCTATTTTTCTAAAAATGCAATCTAATCTGAAACTTAAATTTGAAACAGCGTAAATAAATATTAAAAATGAGGGCAAATGCAAAGACCTAAGTAAAAGAAACTGAATATACTTAAAATTTTATCCAATATTATTTGTCATAGATGACAGAAATATTAGCTACTGTTTAAGTAAGTCAAGCTTTTTTTTTACCGTCTTTTTGTTTGTCATGATTTACAATATTTACACTCTTTTAAATCTCCAAACAAACAGAATATAATGAATATGTATGCTAAAAATAGCAATATTTTTTACAACGTAAAATACCAAACAAAAACATTAAAATAATAATATTTTTGATAAACATCAAACTTCGTTTAAAATATAGACTTCGTCGACTTCAAGAAATAGTAGGTACACCATTAAGTTATAGTAAATACAATTTTTCAAAATAATAATACAGTCTACAATTTTGTAAAATTATGAAAATGCTATTCCTATTATTCCGTTTATTTTGCTTTTTTTTTTTAAATACATATGAACTTTACCGACATTTTCAAGAACTTGTATAAAATAACTCCAACGCGCTGATTAAAATGCAACATCACAAATGGTCACTAATTAAAAGTCGGATCATATTTAAAATCACGAAGGAATTTATAATGTAAACTATTTGGTCAGTCTATCTTTGTATGTTAAATGTATTCGATATAACGTGTTAATATTGATTTCCACAGAGACAATGGCACGACAAATTAACTGATAACGAGTTTACCTGAACAGATGCTAAATCTCAAATAACGCTGACCAGGTGTGACATTTAGTCTAATGCATAATGTGACAGGCTTATACAATGTGAAAAAGGATACGTATGCCCATGAGTTACGTTTGAATTAAATTTACATCCACATATGTCCGACGTTTCAATCTACCTGTTGAACGCATTTATTCTTGCAAAAAGTATATTTGCCAACTGAAATAAAAAGTCAAATTTTATATTGAACTAATTTAACAATTTTTGAAAATTTTCCTTATGTTTTCGAAATTTTAAAATTCTGACCCATCAGTACAATGACCCTCCCACTCACATGAAAGCTTTTGATAAACCAGCAGTATGGCCTGGTTCATTTCCCCTCCCACATAAATTTCTTCAGAATTGAAACACTTTTTGAAACAGTGGAGTAAAATTTAAATTTTGTTGAAAATTTAAAGCGCAAAGATAATTAATATTAAATACATAAGGGCCTATATATAATATTATGTATAATTACTTTACTTAATGTAAGAACTGAGTATATTAAATGACCTATCAAGATAAAAAAAAAAAAATTATATACAAAGCCTCGGATTTTTTTTTTTTTTTTTTTTTTTTTTTTTTTTTTTTTTTAATTTTTGTTGCGCACTGTACCTGCAATGTTTTGGTCAAACTGAATTATTACCAAATGATTCTTTGTGATATATTATACAAAATGGGGGGGAAGCTTAGTGGGAAATATTAAAAATGTGAATTAGTCAATAAGTTTGCATCAGCTACCTAAAGTTGTTGATTTTAAATCCTGTATATTAACTTCGATTTTGTGGATGGATGTGGATGCCTAATTAAACCCCCTTGCTGTCATCCAATCGCCCTGAAACTTGGCAGATAGATTAGATGTCGTTCTATCAAATTTTGGCGTGCGTCACAGTCACTAAAAAATCGCTTTTACAGAATACTAATAAACCAACTTGCCGTCATCCAATCGCGCTGAAATAGCATTTAACCGATCATTGAAGAAACTCTTTCGTATTGCCAAAGTTGTTTTAATCTGAAAAAGTAAAAGATAATTGGACGTGAATGCATAAATTCATTATGGAGTGAAGTCAGGTTTAATTCAGCTTCGCGTTGCGTAGTAAAGCTGTTAGTGAAAGAATTTTAATCGATCATCGAAGAAAATCTTTCCTGTTACCAAAATTGTTTTGATAAATAAATAATAAAATTATTTTAATTAGAATAAATAAAAGATATTTGGATGTGAGTGCATAAATTCCAATTCGTTTTTAATAAATAAATTTTTAAAAGTAGTCAACCGCATATTTTGCTTGATAGAGATCTTAATGATATTTAATATCAGATGCAAATACCAAGCACATTTTGATAATAGAATCGGTGCTATGTTAATCAATACAAAAATTTTCAATTCATATAAAGGATTCATATTTAAAAAAATTGTTTTTATGGGTGGTATTATTAAACTGCCATTTCACGTTTTGAGTCCTGTTATAGGTAGGTACCACTTCTGTACTTAGCACGTCCATTATTGTTCTCCAATAGACCAAAGCCCCGTCGAATTCCTGTTTCTAAAGTAACAATTCCCGATTTTTAATTCGCGTTCCTCGTTTCGTTTAATTAACTTGTCCCTCCTTCCCCTCAACGAGATCGGTTTCCTGGCGAAGAGCCCGGAAGTAATAGACAGTCTCTTGGCGGCGAAGCTCTTTGGCGTTTTTTTTTTTTTTTTAATTCACCACTTCTCTTTTTTCTTATGAGTGGGTATGAAACTATTAATGAGAGGTTGATGCTCGAGCCATAAACTGGCACCTGCACCAACATTGAAATGCGATACAATTCGGAATGTCACTAGTGGTGGGAGGAGAATCTTCAACAGTCTTCGGATGAAGTTGGTTCCGTACCAATTGTAAAGTTTTTTTTTTTTTTTTTTTTTTTTTTAAATCCTGTTTGAAAAAGGATTTTGTCATCCTAAATAAGTGTTTATTAGCTCTTGATAACTAAACTTGAATTAGTGTTACTCCTGTAGCTAATCATTCGACTCTTAGACAACGAAATAAAAACTAAGGGTGTGGAACATCGCACAATTTTCAGTTACACTAAATGAGTGATGTGGATTTGTGTCATTTATCGTTTTTATATTTTCATCATACGTTTAGAAAAAAATGGCAATTTTTTTCTTTCTTCTTAAATGGTGCTTTTGGCTGTATACTTATCGATAGTTCTTATATTATCCCTTCTTGTAAGTGATACTGAGCAGAAATAAAAAAAAAATATATATCGTTGATGAGATATGGCTCGAGGAAAGAGAAGGCATTTGTTTTTCAACTTTTTTCGCCATTAAATCATTTTTACGTGAGTTTCGGTGGTGGGGATGTTTAGAACACCTTAAGAGGTATTACCACAGCGACTTTTATCAAAATCGTTCGAGCTGTTTTTTAGCAATTACAGAAAAACATGATTTTTTTTCAATGGCAGCTACCTTATGCGCATGCGCGATTTTTGACGAAAACCCTTATGGTAGGTCCCATTGCTACCACCAACTCGCACACCAAATTTGAGCATCGTAGTCAATTTGCTTGGGAGTTATGCTGACCACATACACGCAGACAGACTGACATTTTTTCTAGATCACTCTTTTGAAATCAGAATGTTCCAAAACGTGGAGAAATGCAAAAGTAAAAAAAAGTTTTTTTTTACCGAATGCTATACTTTCATTACTCTAAGTATACATACGGGTAATTGAAAGTAACAAGTATATTTAATTTTTATTTTATTTATTTCAAACAAATTAGTTTATCTTAAGCAGTGTTTTAATTAGTGTATCATTATAATATTGAAATTAAGAGGAAGTTTTGGTGAGTAGGTACGAAATTGTTCATTTATTAGAGGTCGGAAATATCGATGAAAATAAACATCGATACTATATCGTTGCATAGAAAAAAATATTGATAAAATATCGATATATCAATTCATGATTTTTTGTTATTTGGTTGGTTGGTTAAAGTTTAACTTCGCAAGGGCAACACATGGGCCATACTGCACCAATTTAGTTATTTGATTTTCAATTTTGCCAGAAACAAAGTTTTTCGGGGCAAATTTCTACTTTTCATGAATTCATGCCAAAATTGTTTTAGTAAAAAAATTATATTATCAATCAGAATAAATAAAATACATTTGGATGTCAATGATTAAATTCACATTTATTTTTAAAGAAGAAATTTTGAAATGTAGTTTACCTCGTATTTTGCTAATAGAGATGTTTTCAATGTTTAAAGTTAGATGCAAATTTCAGGCACACGTTTTCAACAGAAACGGCGCTGTGTTAATGACTACTAATAAATGATCTTATCTTTCCATTACATTATGTTTTCTTTTAGGTTAGGGTGGGATTTTAACTGTCTCTCTGCCAACTCCAAACTTAAGTTTTGAAGTTTTTGAAAAGGGAATAAGGAAAATCGAAAAAACACATAAAACTACCAAACGATCATCAAAAATCTAAAAATTTTTGAAAATATCGATATATCGAAGATTTGCATCGATATTTTTAAAAATAAAATATCGATAAAAATATCGTCGTATCGATATATCGCCGACCTCTATCATTTATTGAAATGACATAAATTAAATACTCGAAAATTAGCGTCTAATACATCTAATTTTATATTTGAAAACCTTACGTCGATGCATATGCAGTTGCTCCGCCTAGTTTTGTCTTTTGTTATTTTAATTTTTATTATAATAGATAAGACATTAAATGAAAACAATTAATGTCATCTCATCAAGTGATCATGTCCACACCTACTCACCGAATGCCAAGGTTTTATAGGAAGTAATTACCAAATGCATTGGGCTAGAAGATTGTAACACAGTAAGTATAGGGAATGATCCTTACTATACTAAACTTCAACTTAACTTGACATCACTTAGACAGTAGATCGTCACAGTGCTCATAGGTATTTAATCCATTTTGGCGGCGTGAAAGGATAATGCTCGCCAAACCTCAGCCCTGTAGAGAACAAAAGGCTATAAGGTTTGGCGAGAATTATGCCTTCACTCCGCTAAAATGGATTAACTGCCTATGAGCACGGTGAAGATCTATCGTCTAGTGATGTCAAGTTAAGTTGGAGTTTAGTATAGAAATTGCTCTTAATAAATAGAAATATGCAAAAAGGAACGTTTCTGTGAGTGGGAAGGAGTTACTTCTAAGGAAACATCTGGAAACACATTATGTAGGATTAAAGAAGAAAAAAATCCATGACTGCAAGCCTTGGCCTAGCTCTAGAGATTTTTTGAATTTCATGCCAATTTTTTTCGATTTGCGTGTTATAAGGTCGTGCACAATTTATTGGTATCTCATAGTAATAAAACCAATCGTAAAAGATACATCCTTATTGAAATTCCATAAATAATATTCCATACCATAATAACGTTTCGAAAATGTTATTTATATTACAATAAATAAACACAAAAATAATTTTATTATAAAAAAACAACCTAATATATAAACAATAAAATAGTTATATTTCGTGCTTTTCATACTGTTATGAATTTTTCCGCTGAGGCAATGATGGCACAGTTTTTACAGTATAAAAATATTTATTCTCTCTTCAGAAAACTCACAATATTTATCCACAGGCAACAGTGTAATCGCTCACAAGCTTCAACACAAGCTTTAGCAAAAACAACTTCGAATACAGCGATTGTACAAGCTCACTCCAGTATACAAAGCGATCAGCTTTCATCGAAGTCCAAAGTCAATCTGAAAACTTTCCCGTTCTCCAGTCTTTTTATATACAAGCGCGTGAGACATTCTCGAAATTTCCAGCCAATTCATCGGAAACGAAATATCTCGAAACTTCTCGATTACTTTAGGTGTTGCCACCTTTTTCTAACTTGTATAATCGCTATTAATTAATAAATAAAATAGGATAAAAATAAATTACAATAGAATTTTGAAATAATACGTCACTATTTACACTATATACAGACAATTTGTGCAACAATACCTTTTTACTGATAAAGATTTTTTAAATAGTTTATTCAGTTAGAATTATTTTACATTAATGGATATCAAAAACTGATTCATATAGCTTTAAATGTTGAATTTATATATAATACTTCTACTATGTCATTTTGAATGCATAGCATCACTACACTGGGATTAATTGAATCACAATCCAACTTTTCATACTAAACAGCAATTGCATGAAGCAGTGGCAGCCCGTGGTCGAAAATGTTAGGGCAGCCTCAAACATGCGACTTCCCCCCCCCCCCCCACACACACACACACTTTCCACAATCATGTACAATCAATCACACCTGAACTTTTATTTTAAATTATAATTTAAAAAAATTATATATATATATTCAATTAAAAGTGCATAATTTGTAATGATATTTAAATGAAAAAATTTCAGTTTTATTCAAAAATTAATTAACATTTAACTCGTTATGATTAGTATATTTTTGAACAGTGATCACTCGAGTTTTATGGAGCCAAGAAAATAAATTATTGTTCGGAAACTTTTCTTAATATCTCATTCTTAATGTTCATCCAGTTTCTAGATTATATACTTTTTTTAATAGAATTTTTTTAACATCGAAGAAGAAAAAAGCGTAATTTTACTAAAAACTTTTGCATTTAAAAAATCTAGCAATTTTTTTTTTTTTTTTTCCATTCTATTTGACTGAGGTTCAAAACATCTAATAGTTAAATGCAGATTTGAATTCTCAAATCAGTTTTTAAAAAGATGATATGAAACTTCAGTTATCACTCTTTAAATGAATTTTCACGAGGCAAAAACACGATTTTTTTTTAGATAATGAGTTTAAAATATACAAATTTATTTTCAGAACAAAACAATACTTCAGACTAATAAAATAACTCTCTAGCCTTTAGATGATACCATTATCTTGCAAAAATTCCATTTATACTAAACTCCAACTTAACTTAACAACACTAGACGATAGATCTTCACCGTGCTCATAGGCAGTTAATCCATTTTAGCGGAGTGAAGACATAATCCTCGCCAAACCTTATAGCCTTTTGTTCTCTACAGGGTTGTGGTTTGGCGATCATTATGCTTTCACGCCGCCAAAATGGATTAAATTTCTATGAGCACTGTGATGATCTACCGTCTAGTGATGTCAAGTTAAGTTGGAGTTTAGCGTAGAAATTATTTTAAAGCAAAAAAAAAATTATGAAATGAAAGAATTTTAAAGTGTGATCCTTACTAGGACTTCCTCTTTTAAGTAACCACTTGAAAAATGAAAGGGGAAAAAAATCATAAACATCAAGTAGGCAAACAGAGAAGTTTTCTTTTAGACAAGTCATTAGGCTGTATATAATTGTTGTTTTGTCATTATTTGACCTAAAACTTGGATATCTTTCCTTTTCATGTACTTTCGAAGACACAACTTTGTAAATTTCCGATACTTATTGTTTTCTGTATGATTTTTAACATGTAAATTATTTTTGTCATATTATTATTTCTCTGCGAGACACAGTTATGATTTAATATAGTCAAATTATAGGTTGCGTTCATTTCCCTCATTAATTTTTTATTAAATCCCTTGTATTAACTTCGATTTTGTGTGTTTGTGGGTATGCTTGTCGATGGAGGAAAATTTGCTGAGACCCCTTGCCGTCATCCAATCCTTCTGAAACTTGGCCGATAGATTCAATGTCGACAATTCATTCTATCACATTTTGGAGCTACCACTGTCACTAAAAGGTCGTTTTTACGGAATACTAATAAACCAACTTGCCGTCATCCAATAGCGCTAAAATAGCATTCATTCAAACGACCATTGAAGAAACTCTTTCCTGTTTCTTTAATAAATAAATATATAAAATTGTTTCAATCAGAATAAATAAAAGATATTTCGATGTCAAAGCACAAATTCGCGTTCATTTTAAATTAATTAAATTTGAAAAGTAGTTCATCGCATTTTGTGCTGATAGAAATGTTTTTGATATTTAAAGTTAGATGCAAACACCAAGCACACGCCAACAGCAGAATCGGTGCCATGGTAATCAATACAAAAACTGACCCTGTATGTAAAGGATTTATATTAAAAAAAAACTTTGTTTTTATGAGTTATACAGGGTGTCTATAAAAAGTTGGATACATTTTGATGCTGAATAATACATAAAATAATGAAGATAAAATTAAATTGATAACACTAATAGTTAGATAGACTCAAAAAGTTTTATGACCCTTGTTAATAGACTTCCACATGTAGAATATCGAAACGGTAGTCAATTTCACGCCACGTAAGGACGGCATCCACAGAGGCTATTGAGGCTCTAATCCTGATCTTTAAGTCATCAACATTCGTCGACCAAACGGTATAGTGGTTAGCGTGCTAGCTTCTAGACCGCGAGGTTGCTTGTTCGAGTCTCGTGTAAGGCATGGGTGTTTGTAAATGTATGTTGGCTTGTCTAATGACGAATGTTTCGGCGCATTATAGCCCTCGTGTTGCTGATGGTGCCAGATAATCTGAAAACAACCAACCATCAACATTCGACACTTTCCTCCTAAAACCGATGCCCTTTACGAAAAAAAAAACCCAAAAGGAACACCAAGCAAATGCTGTTTACAGGATCGGAGCTGTGTTTATGAATATAAAAATTGGCAATGCATATAAAGGATTTATAGTATTAATAATGTAATTCGTAAAAACAAAGTTTCTATGTACACTTTCTAAGACCCCTACTTATTGAATTTCCGTTATGAATTGCAAGTAATGCTTTCTCATCATTTCCACCTGCATTAGTATAAACAAAATACATGCCAGATATGGTCAGTCATGAATAATTTCAATCAAAATATGGGTTGGGTTCACTCCCTTGTGTTTATCCAGTCCTTTCACACACAAAAATCTCATTCCCACCACAAGAAACCTGCACATTGGCTCCATCCTCAACTCGGACTTGTTTAACCGAACCCAAATCCAACACAACATCCCCCCCCCCCCACCCCTAAAAAAATAATAATATCACCCTTACCATCTGCTCTTCTAGCCAGACAAGATTAGCATAAATACAAAAATTGTGAACTCTGGATCAGCCATATTTATCTGTCGCGACGAGTCGAAACTTTGTTGTGTCTCTCTCTTCTCGTCCTGAAGGGATTTGGTGGGAAAACAAGACCTTGGGCTTCTTTTTTGACCATATCGATTGTGTTTGCGTCATTATCTCTATGCTCTATACCCAGTGAAAGTGTTGTCGTATCTCTTGAAAGTGTGTATCTCTTTTGTACGAAGGAAATTGTTAGTTGTTATCTGAATCTTAAGTGTTTATCGTTTGGGAGATGATTTTTTTTTTTATTTTTTTTTTATTTTTTTATTATGCGGAAGTTTATGAAAGGGATTTTTTTTTTCTTCTCTTTCTTCCTTGAATGATAAGCTATTGATTGAGTTCTAATTGATTTTTTTCCCCATCTTGTGTTGGTGATATTTTCGTATGTATTTGTTCTTCGCTTTCACTGTTCGGTTTTTGAAACCAAGTAGGGAATTTATAAACCAAATTAGTACTTAAAAATGAAAGTGGTTTCGTTGAAAACCGCCGAAGTCCCCGGAAATTTTTCTTCTAATTCTGATGGTTGTAACCAATACTTTAGCCATGCCTACAGCTAAAACTCTTTGGAGGAATTTGAGCCATTCTTTCTTTGTTCTTCTTGGCTTGATTAGAGGGAGTGCTTTTTGTATGATTTATCTCGATGGAGATTTCAACTGCTAACTTTTTTTTAGCTTGATGAAATGTGCGAAGAAAATTTAATTTTTATTAAAAAAAAAAAAATGGAAGGTCGGTAAGAAGTGTCCGACCTTTTTTTCTCTCTGAATTTTAGACCCATACTGAATATGTAGAATATTTACTTAATGATTATCTTTTACTTGATTGAAAAATCAGTTAAGATAGCTTTGTTTTTCAAAACAACTTACAAATTTTAAAGAATCGTTCATATTTTCACGCTTCAATAACCTAAAAAACGTAAAAGAGTTGGAAACTAGTGAATTTTTTAAGAATCGACAAGCAATTGCTTTAAAACATTCCAATTTTGTGCATGTTTATAACTCGAAAATCACATTAACTATCATTAAGTTAAAATAATAACTCCTAAAAAGACTATCATAAGAAGTATAACGGCTAAATAATAATAATAATAATAGTAATAAACATAATAGTAGTAATAATGAAAGTAATAGTAGTAATAATAAAAGCAATAGTAGTAATAGTAAAAGTAATATTATAGTAGTAATTGTAATAATATTTATATTAATAGTAGTAGTAATTGTAATAATATTTATATTAATAGTAGTAATAATAATAATAATAACAATAGTAGTAATAATAATAATAGTAATAATAATAATAATAATAATAGTAGTAATAATAATAGTAGTAATAACAATAATAATTGTAATAGTAATGATAAAATAGTATTAATAATAATAGTAATAGCAGTTATGATAATAGTAATAATAACAATAATAATGATACTAATAATAATCTTAATAGTAATATTAATAGTAATAATGATAGTAATAATAATCTTAATAGTAATAATGATAGTAATAATAATCTTAATAGTAATAATAATTGTAATCATATAATAATAATCATGATAGCAATAATAATGATAATAATCATAATAATAATAATAGTTAGAATAATTGTAATCATATAATAATAATCATGATAGCAATAATAATGATAATAATCATAATAATAATAATAGTTAGAATAATTGTAATAATAACAATAATAGTATTAATAGTAATAATAATAATAACAACAACAACCGTAATAACAATAATAATAGTAATACAAATAACAGACGAAAGAGCTTGGACAATGCACCTTGCGCTTAACCTCTAGAAAGTAACGATTCCTTTAATAAACCAAAGAGTATTTTCAATGAACCGTTTTTCAAAATATGTTTATTTTTAACTGTCACATCCTTGTCAGAGAGTAACTGCTGTAGAATCCTCAGAGTGAGACGAACCTGACGGCAAATTAAGAGAAACTAACTGCCGCACTCCCACAAATAAATACTCACGGATTCATGCCAACTCAAAGAGTTAAGTGAAAAACAGCGAGGTTAGTGGCAAAAGGAAGAACATTCTACTAAAGCCTCAACACAAAAAAGTTTGCAATCAACGAAAATACGATTATGATAATTGCTCTATACTACTAGCTAACGTAACAACGTTTTTACTTTCAATTACCCATATGTATACATAGCAGGTGTCTATGTAGAAAGAAATTTGGGTCCTTTTAAGGACCCTTCACAAAATTCCATGTTCAAAAAATAGACCTTTCACAAAATTCCATATCCAACAAACTGACCTTTCACAAAATTCCATGCAAAAAAAACGGAACTTTAATAATATTTTCAGTTTGAAAATGGACAAATTATAAAATCACAAAGTTTATTGTATGTCAAAAGGGAAAAATAGCCCGCTTGCCCACATGTTGGTTTTAAGGAAGTAACTTCATAGACATCAAACCACATGCTCAAAATATATAAAATTGGAAATTTTTCACAAATTAATTTTTTTCACAAAATTAAACTGTTTTTCACAAAAATAGGACCCTTTAAAAAAAACCTGGATGGACCCCTGCATAGGGTAATGAAAGTACAGCATTCGGTCCCCAAAAAAAAATTTCGATTCTCCCCCCCCCCCCCCCCTCCCCTCCACGTTTTGAAACATCCTGATTTCAAAAAGGTGATCTAGAAAAATTGTATGTATGTTTGTATGTGGTCAACATAACTCCCAAAAAAAACTGATCTGCAATGTTCAAATTCGGTATGAGGTTTAGTGGTGGCCATGGGATCTACCATTAAGGTTTTCGTCAAAATCGCCCATGCGCATGAGGTAGGTACCTCTGAAATAATCATCCTCAAAAACGGCTTTAACGATTTTTATCAAAATCGCTATGGTAATGCCTCTTAAGGTGTTCTAAACATCCCCACCTCCGAAATTCCCGTAAAAATGTTTTAATGGCGTAAAAAGTTGAAAAACGAATGCTTTCAACAATCGGTTTTTTTTTTTCTGTTTTTTTTTTCTTCTCCTTCTATTTCGCTTATAATAAAGGATTATAGAAAAGTATATCGCCAAAATCGCCTTATTGGCGATGGTATTTTTTTTTTTTTTTTTTTTTTTAAACCTATACTATAATTATCGCTAAAAAATATCGCCAAACTGGCCATTTCTTCTAAATAAATAATACAAATATAAAGACGGTAAATGACACAAAGCCACGTCAGTGTATAGTTTAATTGAAAGTTGTGCGATGTCCCACATCCATAGTTTCCTATATTGTGTTAGGCATTTTAATCAGTGGCTGCGATTGGGTACCATAAAGTGCTAAAAGATGGTAAAAACCAACTGCAGAGTTTTGGTAATATTCATAAACAATGATTCAAAAGAGTAAGTGAGACAACTGCCTGTTGGTATTGGAGCTGGCAAAATATATGTAAATATATGTATATATATAGGATACTAAATATATATATATATATAATTTTTTTTTTTTTTTTTTGTTTTTTTTTGTATTTCTTTATGTTTTGGAAAGTCCTGCCTTCAAAAAAGTGGCCTAGAAAAAAATGTCTTTTTGTGTTTCCATTAGTCTGTGTGCCCTGAGTGTACGTGATCTGCATATCTCCAGAAAAAATTGCTCTACGATGTTCAAATTTTGTGTGCGGGTTAGTGGTGGCCATGGGACCTACCATTAAGGTTTTCGTCAAAATCGCGCATGGTTGAAATCATAAAAAATAATTTTTCAGCAATTGCTAAAAAACGATTCTAACGATTTTTACTTAAATATCTGTGCTAATGCCTCTTAAAATGTTTTTAACATCCCCACCTCCAAAATTCTCGTAAAAATGCTATAAAAGCGACATTTTTTAAAACTAGTGGTGCGTTTTACACAGAGTTCTCTGTCCTTGAGCATCACCCATCAATGATTAATTTTTTTTTCTCCGTTTCACGCACAAGAAAGGACAATGTAATGTCTATCGAATAACACCGTTTTTTGGCCCATGTGAAAATTATTGCCAAAAATATCGCCTAGCTGGCCATTTTTATTTAAATAAAGAAAAATATGAAAATGGTAAATAACACCACATTATATTTTAATGCAATGACCAATATTTTAGAGTAATTGAAAGTAGTGCGATGTTCCACACCCCTAGTTTTATTTTTGGATTAATACGTGATCTGTATAGGTGGAGTTTGCAGTTCGTTCTCTTCGGCACATCGTGATATCTATGTGTAGGCTTGCCAGATTTCTGAAATGTTCAACCGGAACACCCCCTAGCGTCGCGGGTATTCAAGGGTACACACCCTTGGCGTGTTTTTAGTGTTTCAGAGGGTAGTTTATTCTCAATGCCATTAATAAATGGTTACTGATTAGGAACCTAAACCACTGGTAATAGTAAATGACACAAGCATATAAATTTAAACATTTTATTTCTTACATGTTAATATTTATAAGTTACTTAAGTAAAGAGAAACATTTTGAATGAGGAATAAAAATTTGAACAATATTTACATGTACTCTTCATTGGCTATGACTTTTTTTAGAAAGTCTTTTTTTTTGTTTTTTATCTTGTTGTAAAAATCTTCTCAAGCTAATCCGATATTAATTATATATATCATGAAGCCTTCAACCGTAGATTCCTTCATCAACCCCTGTCACCAGTCCATGCGTTGTTTATCAAATAAAATACTCTCTCAACTAGTCACGATAGGCGAGACAAGACGATACAATGGCAATATTATTTATTAACAGACCATCACTCTTCTATAATTTTCACTTTTCATACAGTACAGAAATAAATGACAAAGTAATTATCCTAAATAATCCTCCATAGTTAATTATTTTTAGACTTTTTTGGTCATATATTAAAGCAAATTTAATTTCTACCGGGACGTGAAGTAAACAGGCCGAAACACCGGGATTTCGTCTGAAAATCGGGACTGTCCTGGTCAAACCGGGACGTCTGGCAAGCGTACCTATGTGGTAGATTGTTATGAGTAACGGCTGTGTACCTGATACAAAGCTGTGTAAAGAACTCTATATCTGTGTCATCGTCTTGTCCGCTTATTATAATTAAATATATTTACACAATCTAAAACCATGGACGAGTTTTGTGCAATGAACAACACTAGCATTCCAATGAACATGAGACAGTGACTTTCCATTGAATTTACCAGCAGGCACTTCAGCCTCTGACAACAAATCAACCTTATAGGACTGATTAAATGTTTTTTTGACAGCCTCAAAATATTTTATTTTTTTTCATATTTCATATTAAGATATACAAGGTATTTAATAACATAAAATCAAACTATGTTTCAATCATTTATTTATGTCAATATATAGAACTAGGTTACTTTGAAATGTTTGTTGGTTTTCAGGGTTTAATGCTGTCAAAGAATAAAAGCAAGCATTTTTTTTTATTTATTTTTTTTATTTTATTATTATTATTTTTAATTTTACTTGTTTCATTATATGAAGAACATTTTGGAAAGGCATAAATATATTCACACTTAGACGGCACAATCTTTTTGGCACAAAAATCAATAATATGGAGATCACCTCTTCAGGAAAAGAGAAAAAAAAAAAATTACCACGTAACCTTTTAAAAAAATCTAAATTAAATTTTCTAAACCTCACTGCGTACATTGGAACACGCTTCTCAGGAATGTGAATAGAAACCTTATAATTAGTAAAGACAGGAATTTGACCGCAATTCAGAAAACAAGATAGTAGACTTAATTGGACTTCAGAGCGCAGAGATTAGCCAGAATTCGTTTTCGCAGAATTAATGCGAACAGCTGTGTCGGGATTAATGATTCAGTAACGGGTGCTTTGATCGATGATCTACAGAATTCGAAGACAGATTGTGGGTTTTTTTCTTCTTGTCCCTCTCCTTCCAGACCTAAAATTGCAACATTGTGTGGATCGTAGACTGCAGTCGGTAGCTGACAACTTGAGGAAGACACCGCAAGGGGTCGTTATCGGTTCCTCGTTTGTTCCAAAAAACTCCATTCCTATTCTTGAGGAATAATTTGTCTTCGTCTTTATTCCATCACTCTGATGTCGCCCAATGTTACATATTTTTAAATGAGTTAGCCCTCTCGGTTGAATAAAAGCCCTGTTCCTTTTAAGTGAGATGCGAAAGAAGGTGCATTAGTTTGGATAAATACTATTACTTACTTTAACTTAGGCTGAAACAAGTGTTTCTTCTTTGCAAAAAAAAATAAAATATTCCTTCATTAAAAATAACATTTATTGTTCTTTATGATATTCTTCTGGATGTTTTTATTCCAATGCTACGTATTTTAAAATTGGTTATGTTTACTAGTACATTCGTTCAGTATGAAGACTGCCTTTACTTTTTTTTTAATGTAAATTTGAACGTTTGCATATTTTTTTATGAGTGATATCAATTTAACACACTTAATTATTATTATTTTTTATTATTATACACAATAATTTACACACGTCTCTATACACTACAATGACTGAAGAAAATCCAGTTAATTTCACGAGAGATACAAGTGTATTAATTTAATTAAGGAAATCAACCTTTTATGTTGGAACGAAACTTTTCTTAACTTTTCGGCAGTTTCCTGAGGGTTACACGTTAAAATTGGACACTTACGAGAAACTTCAAATGCCGATATCGGTTCTTATATGTTCCAGAAAAAAAATTCTGCTTCGCTAAATAATAATTTGTATTCATCTTCGAACGTCATTATTATGCAGCTAATTTATTTACACATTTAAAAAATACACTAACATCTTGTTGAATAAAGTAGCGTTTTCTTCAAAAGGTAGAATTAAGTCAGGAAGTCATGTTCTATTAAATATGTTTATTAGTGCATTCGGTGACCACTTTTTATGTTTGGTTGAAACTTTTATCTTCACATTTCTGTACTTACCATGTGTTACTATTCTAAATGTTACCAAATAACTACAGAAACAAAAACATTCTTATTCTATAAGAACATTTTGTATTCGTCTTTACCTACCATTATTTTTTCATTTATCCGAATGTTACATACTTTAAAACTAATTTGGCATGCACGTTAAATGCAATCCTACTTCTTTCAAGAGAAATGTTTATTCTTTTGGCATAAATACTTCACTTTTTACGTTTAACCAAAACTCCTCTTCGTCTTTCTGCACTTCGCGTGTGTTATACATGATCAAACACTGATTTTCGAACTACTTTCATTTCAAACAAAGAACATTTTCATCCTGCATGTTTCTTTTTTAAAAAAAGGCCTCGAACTTTTTTGTGCGTGATTTGTCTTCACTCATCTTCACCCCCTAATCCAAAATTATGTATTCTTAAAGTAATACTGAACTGGGCTTACACCCAAGTGAGCAAAGGCGGCAGAACACAGAAGTCGATCCATTTTGTACACTCACACTAAAAAAAAAAAACTCTGCGATTATTCTTTCTTGATATTCGTCTGCACTCTTTTTTCTTTTTTTTTAATTCCACGTGTTACTTGTCTTAGTCCATTGCAGCGGGACAGATGAAATATCCAAATCGTATCCATAATTCTCAATCTTCCTCCTGATTTGTCTTCGTCTTTCTTCGCACCTCCATTCAAATGTTAGACGCCTTACTTTATGCGGACGGTCGTAGCATTGGGCTTCCACCCAAAATCAGCGGGAGTGGGAGTTAAGAGAGAGAGAGAGAGTTTAAGAAACTCTCCACGCTTCCTTTCCAACGCATATTTGCGTTATCGTCTTTCCTCACCCCTTAATTGCGTATCCAAATGTTACAATTTCGAAATAAATTACTTTTCCTTACAGAATCTGCCATTGCTGTGCTGAAAGACTATTATTGCGTTAAGAACATTATTTAAATAGAGCATTTAACCCTTTGCACTCTGACTTGGGTGTTGTCTATCAAATCACTTGTGGAAAAATAAACTAAAGTATTCAAAGGATTCGTTCAACTTATTTATTTGTGAGCCACATGTTTTATATCCAGTTGAAAAATCAAATCGTTCGGGAGTAGTATCTCTTTCAATGATTTGTTACCAATTACTAAATGGATGATTTTATCTAAATTTTCTGACATGTTTTCATCACTTTCACTAGAATCACTGTATTGCCATACTTTTCTCTTTTTTTTCTTCACTAGTGGAATAATGTCGCTGTCATCAGAATCACTTTCATATTCATCCACACTAAATTCATCATCATTGCTATCGCCGACCAAACGGTATAGTGGTTAGCGTGCTGGCTTCTAGACCGCGAGGTTGCGGGTTCGCGTCCTGTGTTAGGTATGGGCGCATGGGTGTTTGTAAATGTATGTTGGCTTGTCTAATGACGAATGTTTCGGCGCATTATAGCCCTCGTGTTGCTGACGGCGACAGATAATCTGAACACAACCAACCAATCATCATTGCTATCTTGAAACAAAACTTCTTCCATCTCATTTTTCGCCATGTTGAATAGTATATATTTTCTTTTTATTTACCAAACAAATGACTAAATACTGAAACCAACGAAATACGCGCAACCAAAGTTTAACTGTAAATTACAATTGCTTGATCTTCAGTGCAGTTCAGTTGGTGTGTCTGAGGGGCACACTTTGAGTTCATCACCAATCTTTGCCAGTGCCTGTGGGGAGTACTTCCGATTGCAAAAGGTTAATTTTTTTCTTTGCGAATTGTCGTATGCAATTTGAAATGACACTATCTCCTCCCTAAGATTAAATAAAAAAAATAAAAAATCCAAAGAAATCTAAATTGTTTATGGTAAATATGCCGAATGTGGAAGTTTTTAAATTGGACTGCGACTGCGAGTGACAATTTATAGTATACGTGCATGTGAGAAAACGCATTACTAAATACTGTAATGCAGAAACTATTAGAAATTTCGCACATGATTGAAAAAACAAGAATTGCTGAAAATTATAAATACAAAAGCGCAGATTTGCATTTTTGTTTATCATATGATATTTATATATATCCGGTATCCAACTTTAATTCACTGCTTAAAAAAAATTAGGAACTAATTAGTTTTTCTCTAATTACTTTTCAGTGGAGCAGCATCAACGCATGAAATCATATCCAAGAGACATTTTTTATCTAACATAACGATAAATAAAACAACACAGTCGTAAAATGAAATGCCAAGTGTACAGTAGGGGCATATGCAAAAGAATGGAGTATCATGTACCCACATTAAAAATCACGCTACTCAAAGAATTGACTTTCAGTAGGAGAGATGATGTCTTCTGTCAATGCTGTTTACTTAGCATACTTATGCAGCGTTACTTATTATACATAATTATAGGTTATTTATGAGTTCTTGTGGATAAGTTACTCTTCCCACTTTTACAACTGTTTTCAAGTGATGGAAAGTTCCCAATATATTAAATTTTCTCACAACGTGTCTAGAAGAAGCGTCCCATACATGTTTGATGGAATTTGGATTATAGGAGTGATCTGGCTTACTCATAGAAACGATATTCATAATTTGTAATCGTTTATCCAAAGCAACAGTAAGACAAAACATGCCATAAATATTAATAAACACGATTTAGAAACCAATATTTCACCATTATAGACCTGCCTAAATCTAGATAACATAGTTACATTAAACAAGTCTAGTTTAATTACTTTTAAGGGTACAAATGTAGTATAGGACATTTCTTTGGCACAATTTTATTTGGCATTTTTTTCCCAAGATAAATGTTATTTCTGGCAACTGATTTTACTTTAAGTTTCATTTTAATTTAATTTATTATTTTTATTTTATTTCAGTTACTGTGTCTCTAATTTTGGCGAATTTTCTAATCACCAAATGAAAAAAATTGCCAAGTGTCCTATACTACATCTGTTCCCTTTTGAGATTCTGGGGAGCTCAATACAGAAATTCAACATATTGCATCCAAATGCCAAAACTTTTTCAACACGATATACTTTTTACTTAAAAGAATGTATTTAGTCTCGTGCGTAATATTGGACGTCAGAGGATCTGCATAATGGTGGGAACTTGATATTACGTGGTAAATGCCGATTCAAGATAACGATTTGGCGGGAAAAAAAGTGTTCCTTGAAAAGTTAAAAGAGAAAACCTGATTAACCCTTAATTTTTTTAACTATATATTTCGGCATGAATTATATTACAGCAGAAAATAAAGGGCCACATGAAATTAAAACTACTTTCAATAGAGTATAAGAATTTTAGCTTGCAATTAAATAATAGGCATTAACAATTCAACATCTATTTACTTTATTGAATATCAATTGAATAACTGTGAAACTAAAATTGGTTCCATTGGAATTTAGGAATTAAATTAAACGTTCAATTAAATAATATGCATTAACAGGGGCTTACTGACCACAAGGTTGTCCGTTGCAATCACCGGGTCGATCAGTATTTGTAAAAAATAAGCCGGTCTGTATTTTTTTTTAATATAGTAAGTAGTTGTCTTCCTTAAAGTTTTCTTTAAAAAGTCCAATGAATTCGAAACCCAAACACTCCTAACAGCCCCCTATATTACCATACTAGCTGAGTGGTCATGTCATTATCTTTTAAACATACTAGCTATATATTTGGAAATTTTTTATCTTGCAATCTAGATTCATTTGTTTTAGTTTTTGCAACAAACTATCAATGGCTTATGGAAACCAAGTTCACTCACAGAAATGGCAGCGACAGAGAACATTTGATTTAATTGAATTAATTATTAAAACAATTCAATTAATGAAACTAATTAATAAATAAAATATCTATTAGTTATTAAAATCAATTACTTGATTATTCGAATTATGTTAGTATAAAAAATAATTACAAAAATCAATGATTATATTAAAAAATTTTACTGGTATAAATCTAAAATAACCGGGCTGGTTTTATGACCAAGTACGCCTCTGTGCATTAAAAATTAAACACCTATTTCATTTACTAAAAAATACATTAACACTTCTAATTCTTTAAACGTCACAAATTTTTATGACATTGTATTTCAGATCTAGAGGGTTTACGAGATTCAATAGCGATGCGCCCTCTGTCATTTAGGAATGAATTAATTTAAACGTTCCATTAAATAATAGACATTAACAATCAAACTCCCACTTCTTTTATGGAAAAATAGATTGACATATAAAACAATTTTCGACACTGCTAATTCCTTAAACATCACAAATCTATATGGCAATGTACATCAGGATTTATGAGATTAAATAGCGATAAGCACATTCTCTTTTTAGAATTTATGAATGAATTAATTTAAATGTTCCATTAAATAATAGACATTAACAATCAAACATCCATTTCTTTTATTGAAAAATAGATCGACGTATAAAACAATTTTCGACACTGCTAATTCTTTAAACGTCACAAATCTGTATGGCAATGTACATCAGGATTTACGAGATTCAATTGCCATGCGCCCTCTGTCTTTTTAGAATTTAGAATTAAATTAATTCAAAAGTTCCATTAAATAATGTACATTAACAATCAAACACCCATTTCTTTTATTATATTGACATATTAAATAATTTTCGACACTATTATTTCATTAAACGTCACAAATTTGTATGACAATGTAGTTCAGATCTAGAGGGTTTACGAAATTAAACAGCGATGCGCCCTTTTAGAAATAAATTAATTTAAACGTTCCATAAAATAAACAATCAAACGCCGATTTCTTTTATTGAAAAATAGATTGACATATAAAACAATTTTCGACACTACTAATTCTTTAAACGTCACCAATCTGTATGGCAATGTACATCAGGGTTTACGGGGATCTCTGTCACAGTCAAGGTATGGTAGCGGCCTCTGTTTGTGTGACGTGGCGCAGTGACGTCAGTCGTTCCCGATCTATTAACGTCAGCCGGAGTGGAGATAGGTCCGGATTGACAGTGATGGATCAAAACCAACACAAGGGATCAGCGGTGCCGGATTTCAAGATGGAGGGGGCCGCTTGGCGACGATTCCACTGTCTGCTTTTGTTTCGTTTTCTGTTGTTTTCTTTCGGTTCCTGTCTTCCCCCTTCAAAGGTTTTAGAAGCGTTTAACTGTTTTTAATTTCTCCCTTCTTCTTCCGTGTTTCTCATTTTCTCTCGGATTAGAAATGAAGACGAGGTTGGTGGTTATTTTGAGGGACTGAGGATATTTTTTTTTTTGTCTTCTCCTTTTCTTATTCTTTGGTGTTGTGTTCGTATGATGGTGGTTTATAAAATAATTTGTGTGGTTGTATGGCACGCAAAGAAACTATGGCTGTGGAATATCGCACAACTTTCAATTGCACTATAATATTGGTATTTGCATTAAAATTTGATATGATGTTATTTACCGTTTTCATATTTTCCCTCATTTAAATAAAAATTGCCAGTTTGGCGATATTTTAAGCAATAATTTTTACATGGGAAAAAAACTCCGCCAAGATGGCGAAATTGGCGATGTTATTCGATAGACGTTGTCCTTTCTTGTGCGTAAAACAGAAAAGAAATCAATCGTTGATGGGCGTTGCTCAAGGGCAGAGAGCTCTGTGTTGAAGGCACTAGTTTTTCAACTTTTTACGCTTTTACCACATTTCTACGGGAATTTCGAAGGTAAGAACGATTAGATCACCTTAAGAGGCATTAGTACAGAGATTTTAATGAAAATCGTTAGAGCCGTTTTGTAGCAATTGCGGAGAAACATTATTTTTTCCTGATTTTTTAATGATTTCAACCTTATGCGTATGCGCAATTTTGTAAGGTATTTGAATAAATCATGTTTTTCAACAATTACCCAAAAACGGCTCGAGCGATTTTGATAAAAATTGCTGCGGTAATGCCTTTTAAAATACTCTAAACATCCCCACCTCCGACATTCCCGTAGGAATTCAATAACGGCTTAATAAGTTAAAACGAATGTCTTTAACACAGAGTTCTCATTCCTTGAGCATCGCACAACACCAACTGTGCCTCTCTCCGTTTCCCTTATCCGAAAGGATAATATAATGGGATAATTATAGAAAAATATATCACCATTAATGCAATTATTTTTAGTTTTTTTAATTAATGAAAGTATGCAGACCGTTAACACTAAATTACACAAATCCATATCAATTTCAAATGCAGGGACCATTATTACGATCTCTGTGAATGCTTAATAGATACCAATAAATTTGTGAAATTGTTAAAATTCAAGAGTGGTTATGTATTTACTTGTTGTGTTAAGTGAATATTTTTCATACTCTAACACGTCTCACGACGTTTTCAAAAGGTTAAAAATTAAAAAAAATTATAAAAATTAAATTTATGAACTTTTTTTAAAAAACTAAACTGGTATTCTGTGTTTTACTGTTGCAAGAAAAGTTTGAAAGTTTTCACGCAAACGATAATTTTGGCCCCTATTTGAGAATTGATGAACTAGCAGAGGAAGGAATAGTGATTCTTTAGTTAATTTTTAATAATATAACAGATAAAAACAAAGTTTATAACAAAAATCTTTTATATATATTGCCAATTTTTATATTCGTAAACACAGTGCCGATTCTGGGCGAGTGCTTGTGGTGTTTGCATCTAATTTTAAATATCAAAAACATTTCTATCCGCAAAATGGGCGGCAAACTACGTTTCAAAATTGATTGATTTAAAATGAACTTGAATTTATGCACTCACATCCAAATATCATTTATTTACTCTGATTAAAGCAATTTTATTATTTATTTATTGAAAAAAAAATTTGGCAACAGGAAAGAGTTTCTTCAATGGTCGGTTAAATACTATTTTAGCGCGATCGGATGATGGCAAGTTGGTTTATTAGTTTTCTATAAATACGACCCCTTAGTAACAGTTACAGCCCCAAAATTCGATAGAGTGCATTGTTGTCGAATCTATCGGCCGAATTTCAGACCGATTCGATGACGGAAAGGGGGTTAATAAGACCTTCGCAGATTTGTCCTCCCTCCAAACCCACAAACATACAAAGTCGAAGTTAATATAAAGGATTTAAAAATAGCAATGAATCACCCAAAAATATGAGCGATTGAAGAAACAAAATCAAATAAATTCCCAAATCGCAACTATTGTACTGATTTCAATAGTGCGATTACTGTTACGTAAAATTGGAATCGTTGATTTTTTAAGAGTATTTTGATGAATTCATAAAAAAGAATTTCAGTATAAAACTGCACAATTTTTAGTAAAATTTAACACCTGAAAACAATGACTTCAATTTAATTACGCGGTTTTACTCTCAAAAATGCATAAGCATATTTTTTAATAAAAATCATTTGAAGTCATTAATAATCTCGACTAATGGTTTGTCCAGTTGTGTAACCTTATTCTACAAAAGATCGAAGTACTATAGTTGAAGATGTTTAGCAAAAAATACATTTGAAAAGTTCTGTACAAAATAAGAAATTCCATTTACTTTAAATACAATGGTATTCTTGAAAAGTAAAGGAAATACTAAATAAACTATTCCAAAAGGGAGAATTCAAATTGTGTCCGGCAATAATTTTGGATAATTTCAGCATTTGGAAAAAAAAAAAAATCTTACACGAAAATATTTTAGAATTTCTTATTTTTAAAGGGAGTGTAGGACACAAAAATATAAAACCTCCAATTTTAAAATGTTTTGGGTCGACGTATTTTGAATATATTACAATTGGATAAATTACAGTGAAACCCCTTAACTTGAAATTAATGGGGCCGTCGAAATCGTTCGTATTAACCGAATTTCTTGCTAAACGAATAAATTAACGTTCAGTTTTAAGTATGAAGAACTGCTTTTACTTCACATTAAACGGGATTTTGTGTTAAGCGATTTCGCGTTAACGGAGTTTGACAGTATATTATTTAAAGCAGTTCTCTGGAATTTTTTAGAAAATATAGATTTTTGTAAAATTTTAACTATTTATATGTTATTTAAGACTAAAATTTATTATTCACTTTATATTTTGGATACTAAATAACTCACAAAGATACGTAAAATAAATTGTCATTATAATTTTGTTTCATCATTAGAAAATTAAAAAAAAATTCTAATGATGATTTACAAAATGAAATGTTTATTGAATTAGTGTTAAAAAATAATTTTGTTAATCATCATTGAAACGAATTAATAATCATTAACAAAATCAATTTAAAAAAAAAGATGTTTTAACAACTCATTTATCGATAATTCAAAAAGACACATTAAAGATTATATATTTAATACAGTTTAACTTTTTATTTCTTTCAATATGGATCTAACAATATTAAATTTTAGATAATAAAATAAAAGTTACGAAAAATTTAAATTTAGTATCTTATATTCCTTTAATGACCCTTTGTTTAACAAAAAACATTACATTAAAATAAAAAATGCAGCAAAAAAATTATTTTCTAACATCAATTTTCCTCACAATCTATTTCAATTTTTAAAAATTATATGATCTATCATAAGTTTTGCTATATTTTGTAAATGACATATATCAGATGCTTACAACAAAAGGAATTGTACAACAAAGTTTTACAACAATTAGACAGCAATGTTTTACAACATTTCTAAAAAGTTTCATAAATTAAATTTCACAAAACTATACAGTATAGTCTTATTATGTACGGAACGGATTTAATGTTCTAGTCAATCTGTATTCGAATTATCTAGTGTTGGTGTTAAAAAGAAGCGGAACATTATCCTAGAACAAAAGTTTTTGTCATTAAAATGTGTTACGCAATGAACAATTACTTGTTTTATAATTTTATTCTAAGCATTTCGCAGCCATTTAATTTGCACAATTAATTAGAGGTCGGAAATATTGATCAAAATAAATATCGATACTACACTCATGTCCATAAATTAAGGATAATTCAGTTTTTCCCTAATAACTTCTCAGTGGAGCTGCATAGACACTTGAAATTCACTTCTAAGAGACATCTTTATGCAACATAATGATAATTAAAATAACTCAGTCACCAATTGAAATGCAAAGTGTACAGCGGGGGCTAATGTAAAAGAATGGAGTACCATTAGTGTGCAGTTGTACAGATGCATTTACATTAAAAATCACTCAACTCATGAAGTGGACTTCTACTGTGAGATATGATCTCCCTTGTCATAAGTGTTTACTTAGCACTGTATTCTCATACTTAACATGAGTTACTTGATGAATTGTAGTGGCTAAATTGCTCGCCCCACCTTTTGAACTGTTTGTAAGTGATGGAAAGTTCCTAATACATCAAGTCTTAACACAATTCATATCGTAGAAGCGTCCCACACATGCTTGAAGAAATTTGGATTAGAGGAGTGACCTGGCTTACTTATAGGGGCGATATTCATATTTTTTAATAGCTTGTCCAAGGCAAAAGTGGAATAAAATTTGCCATAAGTATCAATAAATACGATTTAGAAACCGATATATCACCATGAAAAACTTGTCTAGATCAAGTTAACATAATTAGAGGGAAAAAGTGGAACTTAATTATCTTTTGATCTCTTGGGGAGCTTATGTAACCAAGTCAACATACTGCCCCCAAAGACCAAATCTTTTTAACATCAGATACTATTTGAATGAAATTAATTTTGTCAGTCTCATGAGTAATATTGGACATCAGAGGATCTGTAGAAAGGTGGGAACTTGATATTTCATGGTAAATTCCAGTTCAAGATAATGATTTGATGGGAAAAGAGTTTTGGTCTTTATATTCAATTTGTTGAATTTGTTTAATAAGCTCCCCAAGAGCGCAAAAAATAATTAAATTCCACTTTTTTACTGTAATTACGTTAACTTGATTTGGACACGTCTTTAATTGTGAAATATCAGTTTCAAAATCGCGTTTATTGATAGTTATGGTTTATTTTATTCCACTTTTGCTTTGGATAAAGGATTAAAAATATTAGTATCGCCCCTATAAGTAAGCCAGATCACTCCTCTACTCATTATTTCATCAAACATGTGTGGGACGCTTCTACGATATTCATTGTGTAAAGATTTAATGCATTGGGAATTTTCCCTCACTTGCAAACATTTCAAAAGGAGGGACGAGCAATTCAGGCGTTAGAATTCATCAAGTAACTCATGTTAAGTATGAGAATACTGTGCCAAGTAAATATTGATGACAGGGAAGATCATATCTCACACTAAAAGTCAACTCAATGTGTTGAGTGATTTTTAATGTAAATGCATCTGTAGAACTGCACACTAATGGTACTCCATTCTTTTGCATATGCCCCGTTGTACACTTTGCATTTCATTCTGCGACTGAGTTGTTTTGATTATCGTTTTGTTGTATAAAGATGTGTCTTTGAAGTAAATTTCAAGTGTCTATGCTACTCCACTGAGAAGTTATTAGGGAAAAACTGAATTATCCGTAATTTATGGACATGAGTGTATATCGTTGCATAGAAGAAAAAATCGATAAAATATCGATACATGATTTTTTTCTTTTGATTTTCCATTTTGCCAGAAACGAAATTTTTCGGGGCAAATTTCTACTTTTCATGATTGCTTTTTGTAAGGTGACTACTTTTCCAACTGCAATGGATCGATTACAAAAGAAAAAGTTATATTTTCGCTTAATTGGTAATTTTAAGAAAAACTTAGATAATTTTCAGTAGCTTTTAATGGCAACACTGAATATTTAGCATAATATTTTTACAATGCAAACAATTGAAAAATTAACTGAGCGATGAATATATATATATTTTCTTTTGTAATCGATCCATTGCAGTTGGAAAAGTAGTCACCTTACAAAAAGCAATCATGAAAAGTAGAAATTTGCCCCGAAAAATTTCGTTTCTGGCAAAATGGAAAATCAAAAGAAAAAAATCATGTATCGATATTTTATCGATTTTTTCTTCTATCCAACGATATACACTCATGTCCATAAATTACGGATAATTCAGTTTTTCCCTAATAACTTCTCAGTGGAGTAGCATAGACACTTGAAATTTACTTCAAAGACAACAATCTATCTATATATATATATATATATATATATATATATATATATATATATATATATATATATATATATAGATAGATTGTTGCACAAATTGTCTGTATATATTGTAAATAGTGACGTATTATTTTAAAATTCTATTGTAATTTATTTTTATCTTATTTTACTTATTAATAGCGATTATACAGGTTAGAAAAAGGTGGCAACACCTAAAGCAATCGAGAAATTTCGAGATATTTCTTTTCCGAAGAATTGACTGTAAATTTCTCGATTGTTCTCTCGCGCCAAGTATAAATAAGACTGTAGATCGGGAAAGTTTTCAGATTGACTTCGGACTTCGATGAAAACTGATAGCTTTGCTGACCTATTGGAGTAGACTTGTATAATCGCTGTTTTCGAAGTTGTCCTTGCTGAAGCTTGTGTTGAAGCTTGTGAGCGATTACACTGTTGTCTGTGAATAAATTTTGTGAGTTTTCTGAAGAGAGAATAAATACTAGTTTTACCTGAAAAACTGTGCCATCATTGCCTCAGTGGAAAAAAATTCTTAACAATATATATATATATATATATATATATATATATATTGCATAAACACGTTTTTTCCAATTTTAATTTAATTTTCCAAAGCTAGGAAGGTGCACCCCTTGTACTCTCCTGTTGGCGCCCATGATTATGAAGTGTATGGCAAAATATGGAATATTGGTGCCATTTTAACTGCCTCTCAGCCAAGTACAAACTTTAGTTTTGAAGTTTTTGAAAAAGGAATAAAGGAAATCTCGAAAAAACACACGAAACTACCAAACGATCACTAAAAGATTAAAAATGTTTGAAAATATTGATATATCGGTGACTTTTATCGATATTTTAAATATCAATATTTTTAAAAAATATCGATACAAATATCGTCGTATCGATATATCGCCCAAAACCTTGACATTGGGTGAGTAGGTACGAAAATGATCACTTAATGAAATGACATAAATTGTTTTCCTATAATATATATCTATTATAAATGAAAATTAAAATAGCAGTAGCCAAAACTAGCTGGAGCCACTGCATAGGCATTGACGTAAGGATTTCATGTATAAAACAAAATATATTAGGCGCTATATTCGAGTTTTTAATTTATGTCATTTCACTAAATGGTAATTTTTGTACCTACTCACCAAATTTCAAGGTCTTATAGAAAGTAGTTTCTAAATGCACTGGACTAGAAAATTGTAACATAGCGAGTATAGAGAATGATCCTTACTAGGCATTCCTCTTAAGTATGCTGTTCAATTTCAGATAACCTTAATTGTAAACTTAAGCCAATGCTACACAAAATTGTATTAGTTTACATCAAATGCTACTGTATAACAAATAAAATGGCCACAATTAAAAGTTAAAAGGCATTGTTGGGATATTGTTAACCTTACAGAATCCTTTTCGTTTTTGATCGTGTAAAAAGTTCTTTTGGTTTTATAGATTATCGATATGAAACAAGAAGTTAAGTTGTGACCACAAAATAGGAGTTTCATGTAATATGAATTCCCTTTAAGAGGACATGGGAGACTGAAATTACCAAAATATCACCAAAAATTACTGTTTTGTTTTCGTTCTATAAAAATTGCTGACAGCTTTAATTTCACGTTTGAATTTTTGAAATCCGATGAGTTTAAGTGGTAAAATCTTGATTTTATCTAACTATTTTAACGTAGTGCACACTTGTTGGCAAAAGGTAAAAGTGCATTTTTCTCAGCTTCGCTTTTTTCATGTTTTACGTATGTTCGAAAAGCTCCTTGCGTTTCATTTTTGGATAAACCCACCTAATTTTTTGTAGAAATAATTTTGAACGTATTATAAAGAGATAGATATACAAATGCTTTTTTATGTCACATAATAATTTTTTTTTCTTGTTGGAAACCTGAAATATATGCATTTCTTAATGAAAAATCACTAGTGCTTGAAATTTTATTTCTGTTCAACTATAGCACCTAAAAATAAAAACATGGTTGGTTGTTTTCATATTATCTGGCGCCATCAGCAACACGAGGGCTATAATGCGCGGAAACATTCGTCATTAGACAAGCCATCATACATTTACAAACACCCATGCCTAACACGGGACTCGAACCCGCAACCTCGCGGTCTAGAAGCTAACACGCTAACCACTATACCGTTTGGTTCAAAACTCTCTAAATGGGTGCAAATAATTATAAAATTGTACAATGGGTTACAAAATAGAAACGTAGTATTACTTCTTGAGTTATATTTAGAAAGTCACTAATACCGATACTTATGAATCAATTTATTACTATACTTAGATGTGTTAAATTATAAACACAATAATATAATTCGTCATTACATTGATTCTATGTATTTATATAATAACAATATAGTTACGTTACTTTTAATTAATTTTTGTGATTTGTTTTAATGTGTTGAAAAATATAAGATTAAACAAAATAATGCAACCCATTATAACAGAGTTTTTAATATTTCTTTTGCATTGCCAATTTTTATATTTATTAATATTGCACTGATTCTGTTGTCAGCGTGTGCTTGGTCTTTGCATCTAATTTTAAATATTAAAAACATTTCTATCAGCAAAATATGCGGCAAACTACGTTTCGAAATTTATATATTAAAAATAAATGTGAATTTATGCATTCACGTTCAAATATCTTTTACTTATTCTGATTAAAACACTTTTGGCAACAGGAAAGAGTTTCAACAATGATAGGTTAAAATTCTTTCACTTGTAGCGTTACTACGAAAAGCAACGTTGAACTGACTAGACTTAACCCCATAATAAATTTATACATTCACATCCGATCATTTTTTTATTTATTCTGATTAAAGTAATTTTGGGCAACAGGAAATAGAAGTCGGATATATATCGATACGACGATATTTTTATCGATATTTAAAAAAAAAAAAATATCGATACAAGTCACCGATATATAGATATTTTCAAACATTTTTACTTTTTTGATGATCATTTGGCAGTTCCATATGTTTTTTCGATTTTATTCATTTATCATTTATTAGTAGTCATTAACATCGCACCGTTGCTGTTGCCAGCATGTGCTTGGTATTAGCATCTAATTTTGAATATTAAAAACATTACTATCAGCAAAATATGCAATAAACTACTTTTCAAAATTTTTTCTTTAAAAATAAATATTAATTTATGCATTGGCATCCAAATGTATTTTATTTATTCTGATTGATAATATAATTTATTTATTAAAACAATTTTTATAATTTATTCATTTAAGCAATTTTTATAATTTATTTATTAAAACAATTTTTATAATTTATTTATTAAAACAATTTTTGTAATTTATTTATTAAAACAATTTTTGAAATTTATTTATTAAAACAATTTTTGAAATTTATTTATTAAAACAATTTTGGCATGAATTCATGAAAAGTAGAAATTTACCACGAAAAACTTTGTTTCTGGCAAAATTGAAAATCAAATTAAAAAAAAAAGATCATGTATCGATATATCGATATTTTATCGATATTTTTTTATGCAACGATATATTATCGATATTTATTTTGATCGATATTTCCGACCTCTAACAGGAAAGAGTTTCCACAATTATCGATTAAATGGTATTTATTAGTATTCCAAAACGATTATAGAAATGCTTATACGTGAGTAAAAACGACCTTTTAGTGACAGTGACAGTCCTCAAAACTTGATAGAATGTATTGACATCGAATCTATATGCCAAGTTTCAACCCGATCAGATGACGGCTAGTGGGTTAATTAGATTTCCGCAGATTTGTCCACACACACATAAACCAAATTGATGTTAATACAAGGGATTAAAAAAAAAAACGCAGTATGTTGTCAAAAATTGAATATTTATTAAACTAAATTTTTTCACTTCACTTTTTTTTATTAAACTAACTTTTCTTTAAATGTTCCATCGAAAGCAATTAACAAGTTGGTACTGAAAAAGTTTAAACGTGACCAACAATACCTTATATATGAATTTTTTTTGTTCGAGCATCAATCATAAGTAAAAATTTCTTCGAAATAAAGGTTTATAAAAATTACTTTTTGAAGACGGAAAATTTGATAAAACCTTCGATGTATCATCACAGTTTTTTTTTTTATCAAAAAAATTTATAAGGTCTTAGCATTTTATTATTATTTTTTTTTTTGGCCTGTTTACAACAAACTTATTTTTATTGGAGTTATTTCTGAAACCGCCTCCGTTTCTTTCTGCATTTATACAAGATATTAAGTTAAAATTAAAGTAACAATAAATCTTAGAAAGCGTTAAAAAAAAAAATGCAAAGAAACGTGCTTAAAAGCGATAGACTGAGGTTCCGTTAAATAAGTTTAGTTTTTTTTTCTTCTTTTTTTCTTCGTCTTCAACAGGAATTAAGTGAATGATTAAGAGCTAGCTATTAATTTAAAACCTCCGCATTTAGTTTTTCCAACTGTCGCATCAGAATGAGACTGTTGAACGGGGTAAAGAAGCTAGAGACGATCCTTAACGTCCTTTCCTTCTTATGCTGAAAATAGCAATATAGTGACGCTTGGAATTTCCGCTTTTTGGCACAAGGCGTGGATTACCCTTAATTTTTTTTTTTTTTTTTACCATCTCCTCTCTCTTTCCTTACAAACATTCCTTTTTTATATGTGGTGAGCGTTGCCAGTTCATTATGATAAAAATATCAACTAATTGGGTATTGTGGCCTGGCAAACAACTGGGCGCATTGTTTTTCTTATCGGAATCTGATAAAAAAGGAATTACTTTTTTTCCCCCCCTCCAACTCTCTCTCTTTCTCTACCTTCATTTTGATCGAAGCGAAATTTCACTCGTTTTTCTGTCACCATATCCGCCAGTGGATGGGTTTTATTAATTGTTTCGCTTGGATTCTCTGGTGCTTTGGCATTGGGGCAGGCTGCTTGATGTATTATTGCGAAGAAAGAAATTAGTACCTTGGCATGCCCGACATTATTCCCGCCTCTTTTCTTGTAATTAAAGAAACTAGTACCGCTATAGCACATCATCAACACCGAGAAACGATCAAGCATCACCACGTGCTTTGATTCTTTTTATATATATATTTTTTTATCTCTGTGTCTCTCAGTGCTAATTTCTTCTCTCCCGTTCCACTTTTCAAAAGATCATTAATAGCCGCCATGTTAAGCTGGTCGTCTTGTACTTTTCATCTGCAGTCGGAGCAGTGCCCTTATCTATACATGGGGGCCGACCAAACGGTATAGCTTCTAGACAGCGAGGTTGCGAGTTCGAGTCCCGTGTTAAGCATGGGTGCTTGTAAATGTATGTCGGCTTATCAAATGACGAATGTTTCGGCGCATTATAGCCATCGTGTTGCTGACGGCGCCAGTTGTCTGAAAACAACCAACCAACTATACATGGGGACAGGCTTACTTGAGCTCGTTGAATATACGCTACAACGATATGTGAACCGGTTTTAATGCGCCCTGATTGGCTGATTGGAACGGCGTGTGGCGGATTCGGTAAAACTCTTATAGTATCCGTGGTTAAAAGAGTAAAATATTAATTAAAATTTAAACTTAAAAGCGCTTATTTTCTTGTTGTTGTCAAAATATATTCGAGTTTAATACAAAACTATGTGCACAGGTTATCAATATTACTATAAAAGTTGCGATTTGTATGGAACTATATCTTTAAGCGGAAGAATCTATTCTACAGCGTATACTCAAAGTTCAAGTTATGTTGTCTCGAGGCACACATATTGCACAGCTCTCAAACAGTTTTATTCTGTTATTACTTTAACGTCCTGGGTTTTCAGTTGAGATCGTTTGTTGCCTAAACCTTTTTAAGGAAACGTAGCAATATGAAAATGTCCAAGAATATTCCAGCAAAGAAATAATGCAAAATTTTGAAACACACAATTATGTGGATTTCAGAAAGAACAGCCAACCGACCGGTATAGTGGTTAGCGTGCTAGCTTCTAGACTGCGAGGTTGCGGGTTCGAGTCCCGTGTTAGGCATGGGTGTTTGCAAATGTATGTTGGCTTGTCAAATGACGAATGTTTCGGCGCATTATAGCCCTCGTGTTGCTGACGGCGCCAGATAATCTGAATACAACCAACCAACCAATTAGAAAGAACATAGGCCTGTCTATTCCTAGAGTGTGTGTAAATATCGCCAAGCGTATTTGGCCGCGATGGTAACCTCAATTTTCCTCCACAAACATGCGCCTTTATTAACTGTATTTTTTGTGAATAATTGGCATATTGTGTCATATTTATTGATTGTTTTCATATTTCTTCCGTTTGCAGTCATCGTTTACCTTTAACGGCCATTTCTCATTACCTCCATCTTGTTTATTTTGAATCAGTCTCCATTTTGTTGATTTGAAATCAGCCGCCATATTGAATTGGTGACGTTTTAGCCTTGTCGCCAATTTTTCAAAAATGCGCCAAACCATACACGTTGACTAGGAATTTACCAAACAATGTAAAAGTTTTTTTTTATAAATTCGTCAAAGTTTCTTGTATCGTTCACGTATGTTGAGTTCGTTATTTCAAAAGGCAACGACAACAAATATTCTTTGATATTTAGAACAGTTTGAGTTTCAGAGCATTCCACATCACAAAAGAAATCTTACTGTATATTTTCTTGTAAGATGGAGCCAGAAAAGAACCACGCATTTTTTGTCTGGAACCTGGTATATATTTTTCGTATAATACACTGCTAAGTCGATATTCTGAATTCACGTCTATTTTATAACTAAACAAACCATACTGTACAATAATATCTTTTCGTCGAAAATGATACTTTTATTTTATAACAGATCGCTAATAGTTTCTGAATGATTTCTGTTGCCTGATTATTCTAGATCGATTATTTATTTAATCATCATATATTTTCCAACAAAGTTCTTGCAGTAGCCAGTTATTATTTAAACACGAATATGCCCAAGAATTTTGTACAAATGAGGAGGTGCCATGCAAAAGCGAACAACTCCATTCTAAAAAAAATTTGCGAAAACTCTAAAACCTATCATTTAATTTATTGTACACTTCACACCTATAAACATTTATTATTTTTCATTTTGTATCTAACTTCAATATTTGAAGGTAGTTTTGGATAGGAATATAGTTAGTATTTAGTTATTTGACATCAAAATATGGATCTGTTTCTTTTGGTTTGGACAAGGTGGATATGTTTGTTTTGCATGAAATAGGTCGGGACATGTTTTCTTTGCCTGGCCATTATATTCTTTTTCACTTCAACACACCGGATACTACTTAAACTTATATATAAAAAAATAAAAAGAAGAAGAAATTCTGAAAAACAGGCATTTTTAATTTTGCAAGAATGATAATTAACTCTATTTTGTGATCAGAGTTTTTAAATTTGTAACCATAACTTACTTCATTTGACTCCGAAATTCATGAAGAAACTGTAATATTAAATTCACTAAATACGAAACATAGATTCTTTTCAGTTGTAACTTTACGCCCAAAAAATTATTTTACATCTTATACAATTTTGTCAGGTTGAGATTGGAATGCAAGTAAATTCACTTAGACTTTTTGGCGATAGTAATAGCCTTCTTTATTATCATTTAATTTTTTTTTTAAATGACTCTCCAACAGTTTTTGCCTTATGATTTGCTGCAAGTCCGATCTATATCACGAGCCTCTCAGGATTTTATTTTCCATTACCTTTTTAGATATATCGTTAAACCTTGTTCTTTTTACACTAGTTAAGTGCATAAAAATGTGCAGATAGGAAAAACTTTTATGTTTCTGTTGAAAATGCTAGTTAACATTAAATCAATGTAGTTCTGACTTAATATTAGGTTTATTGACCTGATGTTAATTTTTCGGGCTTCTCTTTGCGTTAATAAGACTTAAGTATGAACTTATTTTATAATCTTGTTCATACTTTTTTAGAAATTCATAGATTATCTTAATTTAGTTGTATTTAGTGGCACTTGAACTGTTTTTTGTTATGACAAAATCGCGTGAAAGAATTACACCCCAAATGAGCACTGAGTTGTATTTTCTTCTTTGCCCGTAAAAGTTTTATTGTATTCTAACAGTTTTAGGTTTCTTTTTAGGTGTAACATTGCCTTCTTCTACACTTATCAAACCGTCATAATCCATTTTTCATTCAGTTATAATACTAAAATACACTGTATAATTAAATGTGAATTAACGTTACAACAGAACAAAAAAAAAAAAAAAATTACAAAGCCTAACCCAACTAACTTGTTGAATTCTGGGAGTCACATGACACTATCGTAGCTTATTATTGGCTGAGATGGATCCGTTGTTTTTTTGCTTGGAATACATTTAAGATCTTTTTTGCACAGATCGATGATTTTCAAGGAAGTGTGATTTGTATTTTGGTTAACGAAACTGACTATAGCAGTAGGTAGGAATTAGGCTGAAAAAAAAATCAATTTATAATTCAACTTTGAATTTTTGTGGATTATTTTGCTTTTGCATGGCACCTTCACAAATATATTTATTATTGGATTGAATTACGATTTTTGTCGTAAGGTTTACACGAGAAAGATCTTTGTCGAAACACTGCAAGACCATCATCAAACACTAAGTGTGCATCAACATAAGAATATATAAGCAAAAGATGACTCGTTGTATATTGTGTGGTAACAAAGGAATATCGTTTCCTTAGAAGAGCGGACTTATTAACTTCTTGATTCTTTTACAGACTTACAATTTTACAGATTTCATGTCTTCAGGTACAACTCTCTCCTACACTTCGATTCTTAAAGAAAGATGCTTTAAAAATGTCCTTAACTCTTTTCCGTACTATCTTCTGCCATCATTTTCCATGTGAATTTATTTTCCTACGACCGACCCTATAGGGTATGCGGATTACTTGTCATACCTATACTGAGTACTTTGTTTAAAATTATAATAAGCATGTTTAAATTCAAAATCTGATACTGAAACTGTGGGAAAACTTGTGTTACGATTTAAAACAAACAACAACTAATTAATAAATTCATAAATTCGCTGAATCAACTAAAATAATGCTTAACTAAAAATATTAGATGCCTGGTGGTGGACGTAAATTCCTGTCCCTCCTCTAATATATCCTCTGACTGGTTTTAATAACACTTTACTTTGTTATATAGATATGTTGTATGATGAAGGGGTAAAAGTGAAAGAGGCCAATTAAATGGACAGCAGGTTTATTCGTGCATTAGATAGAAATAGGTTCTTAAACCCAAACTAGGAGCGGCGACTTCCACGTCCGTTCACCTCCACTCCTCCGATCATACTCTCTCTCTGGCGACGAAGTCGCCGCTAGGGGATTACATAAGCAGCGCCCTCTACATCACTGGGGATAACACTCGGCCATCTTGATTGAGGAGGACCGCCGACTCATTGATATATACTAAACATGTAAATAAAGATATTGAAAAATACAGCACAATAATAAAATTTAAACAACATTAATGTCTTGAAGATCACAATGTGTAGTTCTTAAAAATTTAAAGTCTGTGGAAAAAGTTCTTGCACCATGAAAAGTTTATAGAAAGGGAAAAAAAAGTCTCTCTTTAAAAAGTTTGTGTGAAAGAAAAAAAATCTTCTTTCAAAAGTCCATAAAAAGAAGAAAAAAAAGTATCTTCTTTAAAAAGTTTGTGTGATGGAAAAAAAAGTCTCTCCTTTCAAAAGTTCATAAAAAGAAAAAAAAAAGTCTCTCCATTCAAAAGTTCATAAAAAGAAGAAAAAAAGTCTCTTCTGTAAAAAGTTCTTGTAAAAGAAAATTGAAGAAACTTAAGTATCTTCCCAGCACTTCATCATAAAGATTAATATTTTAGCTACTAAAAGTTCACGAAAAACAATCTGCATAAATCTTTGAATAGCAGACGGTGAGTTGCATAAGTCATAAGTAGTTTCGGAAATTATTCCATCGATGTATTTTGGCTTGAAGACTGGAGTTTCAACTGGTAGGAAAAGCTTCATTTGAAAATTTGTACTTTCCATTTTCTTTGGTTTGTAAAACTTGACCTTATTCATAACAGTATTCCGTAAATTATCTTCGTTAATGTGCAAGAAATCCGCTTCGCTTAAACTCACGCTATCCCCAATCGTAAACAGAAAAAAATTCTCTTCTGTTTGTTTCCATGCTCCACGTGTTTCAATTTGTTTACATTCTGGACCATGTGCTTCTGCTGGTTGGCTTTTTTCTAAGTCTTCTGTTACAACACACACTTCATCGAGATCTTCCAATGATCGTTCATCTTTTCTCATGGGGACATTAAGCCCCGCCCCCATCAACGAAGAACTTATTTTTTCCGTTGAGTTCTCCTTTGTATGACCTTGACACGTGTCATTTTGCGTTTCAGGAATCGGAAGGATTTGCGAAGTATTTAAAATTTCGTTATTTCTTTCAGCTGGAAAAGTGATATATTCCTCCTTTTTTAAAGCAACATAGCATTTTTTTCCCGTGTGGATTTCGAATCGGTTTTCAATCGGAAATGGGTCTTTTGTTTTTATGCTTTCGTTTACATTAGTTGGTGTTATTAAATTCGAACATAAGTCATCACAAGCTGCTGCCGTAACTAGAATTGGATTTTGTTCTTAGGATGAGCTAGATTTATTTTTGTCAACTTCGCTTTTTGTGTGGAACCGAAAGCTCCTGTGAGGGTTATTGATCCGTCATAGACTGTTGAGGGTGGTAATACACTGGTTTTTACACAAGTTATATTAGTACCTCCATCGATCAAAGTTTTTATTTTTTTATCATCGATAAGAACATCTTCGTACTGTAGCTTATTGAAATATTTATCGCGGTTGTAATTTCTTCCGGTTTCTATTTCGCAGACGTGATTATTTGGTGCATTTGGCCTAAAATTATCGTTGTTGTTACGGTGATTGTAAGAACCCCTTGGCGGTCTGTTAAATGACCCTCTGTATTGGTTTTGCGTATTTTTGTTTTGGAAATTCTGCCCGCTGTTGTATGTTTGTTGCTGATGATTTGTTTCGCTTAGAGATTTACGTTTTGACGTAAAGTAAATATCACACTCTTTTGCAAGTTCTTTAGGTTCTAGCCAGTCTTCCCCTTGGCGAACGGCGATGTGTGCTTGTGTTTGGCGGTCAAGTGTGCTGAAAAGTTTATCCGACACCATTAATTTACATAGTGTTTCGTAGTCAGTGGCGTTGCGTACCTTACAGTAATATGCGAATGATTGTGATAACCTTGACCCAAATTGCGTATGCGACTCGTTCGGCATGCGTTGGCTCCTTCGAAAATTAAGAAGACATTCTTGTGGCGTGGGTTGAAATTGGCGCAGGACAATACTTTTGACTTGTTCGTAATTTTTTAGGTCGTTCTCCGAAATATTTAGTAAAATGTAACTAGCCTGTTCGCCCAGTATGCTAATCAAAATTTCCGATTTTGCATCATCTGGGACATTTTTTGACGTAAACGCACGTTCCAGAGACTGAAAGAATAAATTGTAGTTTTCTGATCTCGACGGGACTGGCATGCTTAGCGTTCGAACACTGCGTAGAAGACTTTCGATATTTGGACTTGCTTCGGTTGCTGTGGTACTTCCAGTACTAGTTTGGTTTAATGCAGTAGTATTTTTAAGAGCTGTGAGCTCGAGTTGTCGTTCTATCTGTGCGAGTTTAACTTCTTCGATTTCTTTTTGTTTTTCAAGCTTAATATTTTCGATTTCTTTTTGATTTTCAAACTTAATTTTTTCGATTTCATTCTTAATTTTTTCGATTTCTTTTTGTTTTTCAAGCTTAATTTTTTCGATTTCGTTTTGCTTTTCAGTAGCCTCTTGTGTTTTTCTATCAGCCTCTTGGGCTTTTCTATCCTCCTCTTGGGTTTTTCTATCAGCTACAACTGTTGTTATTAAATCTTGAACGAAATCTGGATCTTTAACGAAAGCTTCACTTTTTTCGATTAAGTCTTTTAATTTTAGAATTGTGGCACCATCCGGTACAACGATATCTAACTCAGCGGCGACAAATACGAGATCTTGCTTTTTGGTATTTTTAAACATAATTAATAATAAGATGGATCCTACCTGCGTTTCTTGATTTTACTTCGCTTTTGGAGCTGTATCCGTTTTATGTTGTTGCTCTTTCGAAGAGTACTCGTTGCTTCTGGTTTCTGGTTCGTAGTAGTTGGTCGATGTGGAATAACTTTGCTGACTTCGTAGAACTTCTGCTTGACGGCTGAAGTTGGTCGATGTGGAATAACTTTGCTGACTTCGTAGAACTTCTGCTTGACGGCTGAAGTTGGTCGATGTGGAATAACTTTGCTGACTTCGTAGAACTTCTGCTTGACGGCTGAAGTGGGACTTGTTCGGCGAAGCGACAGTGTTGTGGTTGCAGGTTCGAGTTGGCTCAGGATTCTGTATTCTTGCTGGCTATGTGGAATAACGATGTTAGCTTCGTTGAACTTCTGCTTGACGGCTGAAGTGGGACTTGTTCGGCGAAGCGACAGTGTTGTAGTTGTAGGTTCGATTTGGCTCAGGATTCTGGATTCTTGCTGGTTATGTGGAATAACGATGTTAGCTTCGTTGAACTTCTGCTTGACGGCTGAAGTGGGACTTGTTCGGCGAAGCGACAGTGTTGTGCAGTTGTATAATGACGACGCTGGTTGATGAGTTTTCCTTTTATTTGTAGATTCCACTGGTGGTCGCTGACTGCTGCGGTAATTCGTGAAGAGGATTTTGGTTTGACCTCTGGATGCGTGGAAGTGCAGTTTTTTAAATGTTGTATGATCGCGGGTAAAAAGCACGGCGAGCCCCCATGTTGTATGGTCGCGGGTAAAAAGCACGGCGAGCCCCCATGTTGTATGATGAAGGGGTAAAAGTGAAAGAGGCCAATTAAATGGACAGCAGGTTCATTCGTGCATTAGATAGAAATAGGTTCTTAAACCCAAACTAGGAGCGGCGACTTCCACGTCCGTTCACCTCCACTCCTCCGATCATACTCTCTCTCTGGCGACGAAGTCGCCGCTAAAGGATTACATAAGCAGCGCCCTCTACATCACTGGGGATAACAGATATTTATTACTCGTATTTTATTGTACTATATAATTTTTTTATTCTCCATAATAAAAGTTACATTAGAATGACACGTGAACACAATATAAAAACGTGATCACAATAACACAATATGTAGCAGTTGAAAGTATACATTATGTATTTTTAACTGTTGTACATTACATTATTGTGATCATGCTTTTATATTCTGTTATTGTGATGATGCTTTGTATAACATGCATTTACAGTAAGATAATATACATTCCCTATAATAAGTGACATAATACACAATCTATAATAAGAAATACATTAGAATTGGAATGATATATACAAAAACGTGATCACAATAATACATGTAACAGTTGAAAGTATATATTATATGCGTATTTTTGTAACCACTTTTTTATATGTCATTCCTATATAACTCAATGAAATTTACTCTTATTATAGAGAATAGCAAAAATGTAACCTACGTATTATGTTTGTTACATTATTACAAGATAAGGTTTCTGTAACAGGGTGGCCACAAAATTTCTTAAAAAAAGTTCTCTGATAATTCCCTGATTTCCCTGACAGATTTCTAAAAAATTCCCTGATTTTAGGGCAAACTTTTTTTCAAATTTCCCCAATTTTCGTAGGTTTTCCAGATGTCTAGACACCCTGATCAAATAGAACATGTATGCTAAAGAGATAATATGCAATTTAAAAAAAAAAAATTGCTGGTAATGAAAAGTTTAAATTATTCCGTAACGTTAAACTTCTAATGGCTTACCACTATAAATCTCCATGTAAACAGCGCCAAAATATGGATGAACGTGCCTTAAACAATAAAAAAAATTCTCTGATTTTCATGAAATTTTAAAAAGTTCCCTGACATTTCCCTGATTTTTTCCAGATTCAGAAAGCTCCCTGACATTTCCCTGATTTCCAGGTTTTCCCGGTTCTGAGGCCACTCTGTTTAATTTCCAATAGTATTTGGTTTTATAAATTAGCAGAAAGGTATTTTCTATGAAAACACTATACAGGTTTTTTTTTTATTGTAGGGTTAGAACATGTATAGAGAAAGTGTTTCCTAACTTCAGCATGGAAGGCGCATTGCATTACAACATGGTTAACTGTTCCTTCTTTGTCTTTGCCTTCGTTTTCTTATGTCAAACTACAGAGCTGAACGATCTACATAATAGCAATTCATCGTGATGACAAGGATCCTTTTACCTTCAAGTTTCGCAATAGGGTGTCAAAAGAAAAAGGGGATATGGAAATTAATTATGCAAGGACTAGTTGGGTCTAACTTTAGCATTTCTGATCTCAGCGACTGAATCTCCCCCCCCCCCCCCCTTAAATCCCATATAATGAAACCTAAGTACTTCTACCAGTCAAGATTAGATCCCGTGCGCACATTAATCATGCCGTGTTAAAATCCGTTCAGTGCTCACTTCACGTTATGTTGACAATACTGAAAATAACCGGCTTTTTACTTTGTTTTCAAGAAAAGTAGAGATTAGGCATCTTGGCATCGTATTGCCGACTGGGATGGGAGCCACATTAATTCGCCGAGTTTTTACATCTATCATCCCGCAACGCTACAAACGAACCATGCAACTAACAGTGAACGCCTATCCGGCTCGAAAAATCCTCCTCTTGTGTCTCGGTAAAGATCATTTGTTTTCCCCAGACTCTCATTATCGCTCTAGACTAAAATAAAACCTATAAGACGATTTATAACTGTTTGGGTTTTTTTTTGTCACACCAAGTTTGCTTGTTTTGAACGGAATGGGTTAGTTTGGTTCAATCCCCATTACTTGACCTCTCCTTGGAAGAGGCTTGCCAACTTTTGTGGCTTTTTTTTTCTTCAACAATCTCTTCTGCCTAAAACGTTTCTCAAACTTCGCTGAAAGGTAATAAGCAATTTAGATCATTATGCTTTTCACTATCTAGAGCAAGGACTTTCTGTCGAAAGCAATTGCGTGAAGGGCATCTCATAGTTTTAAAGAAGAAACGTATGGTAGAATAGCAACAATCTTGATGGTTCATTCAAAATTTTTAGCGCTGCATATAGCAAAAGGGGACAAAAAGAAAGTTGAATTGTTACATTAATTGCCACTAAGAGACCTTTTCTATGTATGTTTTATTATGATGCACCAGGCAGAGGTGCCAAGCATATACAATCTGGAGAAATCTTCCACTCTAAAGGTTGATGGCATATAACTAAAATCCTGCCGATTCGGAGATTTTTTTTTTTTTATAAACAAAAACTACGAAATTAGCGAGTTTGATAGCAAACTTGATGAGTAAACTTTTCACCAACAATCCTCATCCAATATCTCACTTGCATGTCAACTTCCAATAGAGTTACTATGGAAAAACTCCATTGATAAAATTTTAAAACTCACGTGGATGTCATTTCTGTTTAAATTTTATATATAATCTAATCGAGACTTTCAAACTGATATGTGACGTAAATGTTTATCACTGACATATATGTTAATTATTACATGCATGTTGTTATACGATACATATGTTGGTTATTTTGTTATATGACATATATACTGTTGTTGATATCTGACATATAACGTATGTTGAACACTGATTTATGAGTGTCTGTGGCATTTATAGTTTAAGACTAAAGAACTGAAAATTGACTTTTGATCGTCATTTCTGGGACTTATGGTCGTGATTCAGATTGAATGATGGAATAAGAAACTGTCTCAACAAACTTTTCCTTTGACATATCGCAAATGTCTGTTGTGTTTGCAATTTTGTCCGGAAAAAATGACCTTAGGTACAGACAGATAACCTCAATTAAAATGTTAACAAAGCGGACATATAAACGCTCAAAACAGTTTATAACGCAATTAGTAATAATTTGCTTTTAATTAATAAATTTAATTTTAAAATAAAAATTTATTTTGATCTCTGCATTGCAAGTTGATTAGCATGAGTGATGTTTCTGTTTTTGTAGTTGGCGTTCCCTTCTTATGCGAAGGCTTATGTGGATTCTTCTCCCTTGTATGTTTACTGAATTTTAAGAAACAGCAAACTACGCAATTTTAAATTTGAACCAGGCTATTTTAAGTATTGGAATAAACACATTTGCATTCAAATACATCTATGTATTTTCTTCTCAACTTAGTAATGCAGTTGAGTGGTATATCATTTGTCAATGAAATTTGCTTACATGTAGCTTCTTTTTTTTTTTTTTTTTTTTGGCTTGTCTTAAGAACCTTAAATATGCGTTGTTTAATATAGTTTGGGGCACTAAGTATGCTAAAATTTCTTCTTTTGTTTTACTTATTTTAATATTCTTTTCTGCAAACATTATTATATTTCCAGTTAAGAAATATATTTAAATATATTATTTAAAAAAACTTTGCTTGTACTTTTAAACATACTTCTTAACATACTAACTTTAAACATACATTCTGTATTGAAACAAAACTTTATATCTATATGGTGTGCTTCTGAATTTTCACGAAATTTTAATTTTATTAAATGGAAAATTTAAAGTTAAAATGTTACATATTCCAACAAAACATTTAACTGTAAATTATATTTTATAAGAAACTGTCTACTGTTCAAAGGTATAAGATTAAAAATGTCACAATAATTAAGAGCTCCTCTTTTTGCTCGCTAACGCTTGCCAACTGTAAAGGGTTGTGTATCAAACCTCACTGGTTCGCCTTGCGAATCAGGCTCGCTTCGCTCGCTAAAAGAGTAGACGTCTTCAGAATACGCCAGAGCATAAAAATAATTTGTGTGTCATAATCATCGATACAAAAACATAAAACTAGAACTTCATCATATTCATTCGCACATTTATATATTACAGATGAACTTTTTTCCTTTTCCTTGAAGTGGAGCCAACCAAACGGTATAGTGGTTAGCGTGCTAGCTTCTAGACCGAGAGGTTGTGGGTTCGAGTCCCGTGTAAGGCATGGGTGTTTGTAAATGTATATTGGCTTGTCAAATGACGAATGTTTCGGCGCATTATAGCCCTCGTGTTGCTGACGGCGCCAGATAAGCTGAAAACAACCAACCACCTTGAAGTGGACTTCACAGAACGAACGACTTCAAGCAAAGAACCTCTACTATGTTTTTCAACAACAACACTCCCAATGCAAGCTAGACTACTTCTACGATATCTTTCAGCATTTTTCCTTTCAAAACTTTCATTATCGTTCTCATCAAGGGTTCATTTAATTTCATTTGATTTGGCTTGGAACTTCTGACCGTCTATATTTGCCACTTGTAAAGTGCTTCATACATTGAGGTCACGACGGATTTAATGTACGCAAGCCACCATTAGGTGCACACCGATCTTTGGAAGCCGTCGAGGACTGAACTCGCAATCATCCGATCATGAAATCGCTGCTCTAACCGCCGGTGATCGGAGCCATTTCGTTTTGTTTTGTTTTGGAACTACCGACTGTCTATTTCTGCCACTTATAAAGTGCTTAACACAGCCAAATACGTCTCGTAATTTTGAGCATCTAGAAGAATACGAGATCGAAATCTTCTAGTGTAAACCCTTCTCTCCAAACCCACCACACCAAAGTGAGGATATTGAGGTCACGACAGATTTAATGTGCACCAGCCCCCATTAGGTACACGCCGATATTTGGCGGACGGAGGCCCGAACCCACAACCCTCCGGTTACGAGCTCTATACTCTACCGCAAGGATATCGGTGCCCACCATTTCGTTTCAACCGTTCACCAACCGTCGATTCCGATATGTAAACAAACAGCCGTTGCTGCCAATCCGTATTTGCAAATAACCTTCTCATGGACATGAGTAAGAAAAATCTATACATCGATAGAATAAATAAATAATATAATACTTTAATTTGTATCATTTTAATGTACATTACGTACAAGTTCGTTGTGTATTTTTAATGTATATATTCATTCTGGTTTTGGATATTTTTTAATTAGAGTACGAAAAGGTTTTAGTTGAAAGATGGAACATTTTATCATCGTACATGAAATGATTAGGGTAAAAAAAATAATTAACTATGACAGGAATTGTGATTGTGAGCACCAGAAACAAGATATCATGTAAAAGGTGGTTCTTTTCCTTGTAGCTCCACGGGGCACTTTTCCCTTTTCCGCTAAATTTACCTCCCCTACCTTTTGACTTTTATCAGGAAATTGAGCCTATTTCAGCAGTTTTGCATTTCTTTCTCTCATTTTTTTTCTCTCTCTCTCTCATGTGGTCTCTTACGTTTCTTTTATTTCTTTTGCAGGTGAAATGGATTATCTTTGTTAAAGACTTGAGGCTTGCCGTATATCTTCATCATAGGGTAGGAGAAAAAACTTGTTAAATTAGCTGAAACAAAGCTAATTGTTATCATCGACACGTGTGATGAAGGGAGGGAAAAAAAATAAAGGTAAAGAGGTTTCTCTATTTCGGTACGTGAATGCGAATTCTGGGAAGAAGTGTTTCAAGATCATTTTAGTTGAAATAAAATAGAAGAGCATGGATTTTGGAAAATTAGCTCTTGTCTAAATGCTTTTTAATCTTATGAAAAATTTATATTTACCTGTGCTGCAGAAAAATTTTCGCTCAGTTCACAAATTTTAAAATATTTAGGAGCTTCGAACTCTTCTTAGAATAACGCTAGGTGTTTTGTGGCGGCGAAACAGAGATTAATAATGTGGATGGAATGAAAGTGCTTGCTGAAAGGTAAAATTAAAAAGCAGACTTCAAATAATTAAAAACTTTCATTGATGGCTAAGCTACTTTAATGAATCTTACGATGAAAATTTAGAGAGTTGCATCTTATATATTTACAACAGGTGCCATTTACAAAAGGAGCGCTTACGTAACTGACTCCTTACTTGACGAAAATCCAGTCCAATCTAAGCCCTATCAAAATGGCGTCGTTTTTCGAATATCATCTAATACTCTCTCCCTCGGTTGCCTTTCACGATCTTCAAATAGCGTTGCCATCTCTTATTGTCGCGAGACTTTCTTTTCTGTTCACAAGACTTGACACTAGGTAAGCCAAAGAAATCGAGTATTTATAATTTAAGTTGACAAAAATTAAGTTAGCTGCTCCCTTTCGATACACGCCAAGTAGCACAGTGGTATTGGCCAATGTCGGAAACAGAAATTCTGTCTTCTGTCCGACAGGACCCTGTCGAAACTCGAGAAATGTTCCAGAGTAATTTTTTTTTTTTTAAACTTGCCAAAATCATCACAAAACATATTTGTTACCCCTCTGTCCTTTCTTATAACACTATATTTCAATTTTAAAACTTTGTATCAATATTTCAAAACTTCCAGTATATTTTACCCAGAACTGTGCGAGATTGGCCAAGAACCATAGCAACGGTCAGTCTACAACGGTCCACGTTGGGATTGGCCAGTATTGAGCGATATTGTCCAGCATATTTGTGCTACTGGGGACTTTTCTGATTTGAATTTAGTTCAGTCAGTTAATATACATTTTTAGTTCAAGTAATTATTATCCTTTTACTGTGTTTGCATCATGGTCCGGTCATAGCTTGGCGCACATCTATGATATTAAAATAAATGCCTAGTTTTATGAATTTTCTTTGTACATCGATATAAGTTCGGTTTTGGGTGAACGTGACCACTCAGACACTGATTGGCTCTGCTGACAAGCCATCTATTTCCTCGCGTGAATTTCTTTGATTCTCATTTGGCAACAAATGAGATCTTTAACGCTTCTTTTTAAATACTTTATATTAACTTCGATTTTGTGTGTTTGTTTTAGAGGTCGGTGATATATCCATACGACGATATTTGTATCGATATTTTTTTTAAATATATCGATACTAAAAATATCGATACAAGTCACCGATATATCGATGTTTTCAAACATTTTTAGTTTTTTGATGATCATTTTATAATTCCATGTATTTTTTCGATTTTCTTTATTCCCTTTTCAAAAACTTCAAAACTTAAGTTTGGATTTTAGATACAATTGCTGTTAAAATGGCACCCTAACCAAAAAGGAAACATAATGTAATGGAAAGATAAGCTCATTTATTAGGAGTCATTAACATAGCGCCGTTTCTGTTGCCAAGGTGTGCCTGTAATTTGCATCCTATTTTAAATATTAAAAACATCTCTATCAACAAAATATACGGTAAACTATATTTCAAAATTTCTTCTTTAAAAATAAATGGGAATTTATGCATTGTCATCCAAATGTATTTTATTTATTCTGATTGATAATAACATTTATTTATTAAAACAATTTTTATCATTTATTTATTAAAACAATTTTTATAATTTATTTATTAAAACAATTTTTATAATTTATTTATTAAAACAATTTTTATAATTTATTTATTAAAACAATTTTTATAATTTATTAAAACAATTTTTATAATTTATTTATTAAAACAATTTTTATAATTTATTTATTAAAACAATTTTTATAATTTATTTATTAAAAAAATTTTGGCATAATTCATGAAAAGTAGAAATTTGCTCCGAAAAACTTCGTTTTTCCGGCAAAATTAAAAATCAAATAAAAAAAATCATGTTTCGATATATCGATATTTTATCGATATTTCTTTCTATGCAACGATATAGTATAGATATTTATTTTGATCGATATTTCCGACCTCTAGTTTATTTCTTTGTTGATGGGAGCGGAATCGGCGCAGGGCTAATTAACCCCCTTTCCGCCATCCAATCGGGCTGAAACTATAGTTTCGATGTCGATGACAATGCATTCTATCAAATTTTGAGGATGTTACTGTCACAGAAAGGTCGCTTTTACGGATTACTTATAAACCAACTTGCCGTTATCCAATCGCGCTTTGGCTTAAATTCTTTCATGTCACCACAAAAAAAAAAATTAATAAATAAATTATAAAATTACTTTAATCAGAATAAATAAATGATATTTGGATGTGAGATTCATGTTTATTTTTAGTGAATAAATATTGAAACTTAGTTTGCCGCACATTTTGCTGATAGAAATGTTTTAGATATTGGCTCTGTGTTAATGAATATAAAAATCGACCTGTAAAGGTTTTTTTAAAAACTCTGTTTTTATGGGTTATATTGTTTGCAAATTATCTTCGAAGATTTCTTGGTCAGGTATCAAGGACCTCATTTAATTTCTACAATGAGTTAAATTACTATCGCCAAGCAAGTGTTCCGTCGATTTTTCTTTTGGACTGACATAGCGCACCCTTTTTCAATCTGGATAATTTATTTTACTACAAATATCCTAAGAAAGTTTATGTTAATTTATTACGATCTAAATACATTGTTATTCAAATAATGAATATTTATTTTCTAATTGAAAAGCTAAATGTAAAAGGGGATTGTATCTTAATGAAAACCTATAGGCCATGGCCCATTTTTACATTCAAAGATTCAATTCGACAGTGTTTATTGTCTTATAGTAAAACTCATAATACATCGTAGTCGTAACCTCAGTGGTCATCTCTATAATGTGGATTAATAAATATATATTTTAAGTTAACTCTTTAAACTCTTTATTTATATGCAGGCTATCACAGAAGTGTCTCCCAATCTTTTGAAATGAATACCTAAAAAACATTTACTTACATAGAATTGAAACTACTTTTATGATTATTAGTCAGTCAATACAATTCCGAAAATCAATCTGAATCTTATTGTCTATCTAACAAGCACACAAATTGCTTCGATTCCAAAACTTAACTTTTGTTTTATATTTATTTAAAAAATTGGTAGTCTCTTCTTGGAGATATGATACATATCCATTCAATCTCATATTTCGACACTTATTTCACTTTTCAAGAGTTTGTCTCTGCTTCGATATTAATTTGATTTATCGTCTGCTTTCAAGGAAGCCAATCATGTAATTCTCCTCTCGACGCAACAAGTTACTGAAGTGAAGAGAGAGAAAAATGAAAGCGTGGGAGCCCTTTGACTTTATATACTTTTGTTGATTCGGGAATCGGCCTAAATCCATCACAGTTGTCGAAATAGTCATAAATGCGATTGCCTCTGGAACAAATGCCGCTGGAAACGATCGCAATTATCGATGAATCCATTTTTCTTTCGAATGGTGTTTGTTTCGTTTGATTGCTATAAATACGATACCTTTGGAAGAGGCCGATTTTTTAACTTTTAGAACAGTCCACTTTAAATAAAATCTGTCATTTGCGAGAGAAAAATAGAAAATTGTTCATGAGCCTCAGAAAAAAAAATATCGTACCCATTTTATTTTAATGAGTCTACTTTACGATGCCGACCAAACTGTATAGTGGTCAGCGTGCTAGCTTCTAGACCGCGAGGCTGCGGGTTCGAGTCCCGTGTTAGGCATGGGTGTTTGTAAATGTATGTTGGCTTGTCTAATGACGAATGTTTCGGCACATTATAGCCCTCGTGTTGCTGACGGCGCCAGATAATCTGAAAACAACCAACCAACTATTTTACGATACTTTTAAGTAATGATTTATGATCTGGTTTGTTATTTTCCGCATGCATATTCTTATGCAAACCAATTTGCTCAAAACCTAATGAATAAAAACAGTCTTGAGGAAAAGTTTCTGTACCTTTAACTGTACTTGTTGAATGTAAAAAAAAGTACTATATATAATCTCTCTGATATCAAGGCTGTAAATTTTGCAAACTAGGATATCAAAGGTTGTTTACTTACACCGATTATAGTTTTTTACGTCAGCTTGTCTAGGTCGCTTGTTTCGTGCCTGGTGTTTTTGACATCCTATCTCTCACCTCATAAAATCTGTGATTATTTGTTTTGCTTTTTTCCATTCATTAAGAGCTTTGAATTTAGTGTAGTAACTTTTTCATGTAAATAGAAGCACTGTTTTACCCTTCGATTTTCCAACCAGACTGAATATAAAGCGGGTATCTAAATAATTCACTTACATTTTCCCTCAATAGTTCCTTGTACTTATATCATCAATAAATTCTCTTTCTTTTGTTGAGAGAGGGTGGAAATGATGAAAATGACATATTTCTAAATTTCTTATGTACATGGTGACCTGGCAAAAAGTTATGACTAATTTTTGGGGAACTATCCATTGGAATAGGAAGAAAACATTTCAAGAGAAAGAACGTCTCTCCGAATTACAATATCAATAGATTTCGATGTGCGCACCTTTTGTAACACGACAAGCGTCTAATCTTTCTCTTTAAGTGTTTCGTAGGTATATTTCTTGAATGATAAGCTTCTTCAACAGTTTAAAATTCTTGCACAACGGATGTAATGAATCTCAAGATAAAAGTGCCCCGTAGCAGTGCGGTGCGGTCTGCGATGGAAAATGGACCAAAGGTGTGCCATTTACATGCATTCCTAAATATACTTTGGCCGAACAAACGGTATAGTGGTTTGCGTGCTAGCTTCTAGACCACGAGGTTGCGGGTTCGAGTCCCGTGTTGGCATGGGTGTTTGTAAATGTATGTTGGCTTGTCTAATGACGAATGTTTCGGCGTATTATAGCCCTCGTGTTGCTGACGGCGCCAGATAATCTGAATACAACCAACCAACCTAAATATACTTTGACTTTAGCTGCAACTCGTGTTCGAAAAACCTCGGAGGAGTTTCCAATCCACGGAGAAGTAGTTTATTGTATTCTAATGGGTAGATCCATAGTAATAAGTCGTAACTTTTTGGATATTTTGTTTTATCACGGACACCTTGTAATCGATGTACTTTTGGAACAAAACCACCAACTCTCAATTGCGTTTTCAAGACGAGTCATTGAGGACCACTTATTATGATGGTAACACTTCCTAAACTTAAGAGTCTTTTTATACCTCTTGCAGGAGGTGGTTGTTGAAATCAATAAACTACTTTAATTTACAAATTGTAATTTTTGAATTTAAGTTTACGTTATTAGAATGTATAAGAAAATGCTGATCAATGTATGTGGACAGAGAGGTACTATTTTAGGTATCGATGCCACCTCGTCATCTGACAAAGCTCAAAATGATGAGGCTTAATTGTAGACGTTATTGGTGTTACAATGTAAACGCCACAAAATTGCAGTGTAATACTTGCGAAAGAACTAAAAAAAAAAAAAAAAAATCAACCAATTCAATCACACAACTTACATTAATTTATGACTTCGCTTTTGTTTTACTGATAAGATACTTTTTTAAATAAACATCTGACATTTCTGAAAAGATATATATTTAAAAAAACTTTCATAATCAATAGCTTTCTATAACACCTGAAGTTTTCCAAAATTTTTTTTTTTTTAATAATAATTTCAACAATTCAAAGTCACCAGAGCAAGATTTCGCCACGGTTTAACCTTCGTGATATGTTTTCCTACCAAACAATGTTTTTTTATCTCTTACTCTACATTCACAAACAGTACAATGTCCCACAAATGGGGTCATCCGAGACGCTATCCCAGATAAGCATCAATCCCAAAATCATTACTTTTTTTTTTCAGACAGACTCCGTTGTGTGATCCTATCTTAATGAAAATTGATTCCCCCCCTTATCCGACACTCCCAAGCGGAAATATCATTAGTACCTATCCGTCTGTGGATGCTTCACGCTCAGTCCTCGACGTTTTCTACAAGAAGGCATCGAAATAGAAAAAAGCATCTTCCTTCGCTTTGTGGGGAAAAAAGGGTTATTTCTGTCTTTTCCAACCCCGGAAGACAAGACAGGCAATCACAAACTTCCACCACGTGTTTACAGGGAAAGATCCGATGATGGTGTTTGTTTGGAAAAGGTACTGCTCTTTCCGAGAGTGTACCCCCCACCCCAACTGCTATATCGTGTTTACCTTTGTTCGGGAGAGTGAGGGACGGCTTTCATTCCAGGGATCGTCTTTTTGGTCTGGGTGATCGCCAAACGGTAATCGTTAAAATCAAATGTCGGCTTCCTTTCGTTGAGGCTGGGGTCATGTTAAAATCTTGATAGCGTTTACAGAAGGCTTTGTTTCAAATGCTTTTTTTTAGGCCAGTACACTTGTCAATGTATAATGTTACAATATGATAGGAAAGTGAAATTTAAGATATATATTCAGGTAATTTTGAAAAAAATTTTAACTCTGTATCTTTGTTTTGAGTGAGGTTTCATTGTGTGGCAACACCTGGGACATAATACATGTGACCAATCATAATAAACCTTTAAACACAAATTTGAATATTCACATTCTATTATCCAACCACCGTGCACATTTCATTTTCCAGCGTAAATAGCAATTGATTATGACTTAGCCATATATAATCTCCGTTAGACTTTTCTTTGTACTTTTAATATACATTTATTGAATATATTTTATGAAACTATTTCCAAACTCATTTGAAGTTCGTGAAAGTCAGTTGGTCTGCCAAATATAGACGTGTACTTAATGGGGATTGGTACACATTAAATCTAGTATGGCTTCAATGACCTCTCGTTGATGTGGTAGGGGCAGAGAAAGGAGTTTACACTGGTTAATTTCGATCTCGTATTCTTCTAGATGCTCAGAATTGCGAGACGTTATTTGGCTGTATTAAGCACTTTGTAAGTGGCACAAATAGGCAGTCGAGAGTTCCAAACCAAATCAGTCTATTGGTGCCTATCTTCAATAATTTTCAATAAAGTTTATGTCTTACGGAAGCCGCCAAGGTGCCATAGAGTATATAATTGATTATTTTAAACATTGTTATTTTTGTACAACATTCTATTAGATTTACAGAAAATAAAAAAATAGACCAGTTGATTGAGCGAATTCACAAAACCGATTGAATAATGAGATGATCGATTAGAATAATCATGTATTATTTTTGGACTTTTATTGTAAAGAGGATATTTGCTAACAATTAAATACGGTTCGACTGACATAAATAAAAATTTGACTATCTGATTTTAACAGTTATTACTGTCTATAAAAAGGTATGCAAGTAAAACCCTCGATACCTCATCAGTTTGAACTTCTGCTACACTTTTTTACCTTCCCTACACCTTTTTTAGCTTTCAAACAAAATTCATTTTAGTTTTGTATGAAAATCCTTTTATTTTGTCTATTATCATCAATGATATCTTAAGAGTACTGAAGATGTTCGTCAACAGGGTTGTCTTTTATAAGCTCCAGTAAGTTATATTTAGATAAATTATATTTAGGTAAATTTTTTGAAGAAAGGCCATGCACCATATACCGAAACGTGCCTAGTTAAGTGTCACCCCCTGCCAGAAATTGTCATGTTGTTCAGACAGCCAGTTAAGTCTTCCGGATGAATAAGAGTCCATGCTGATGTTCTTCCCAGTTTATCTTCCTTCTTTCGCTTTTCTCTTCCTTAGGAGCACGTCTTTCGCGGAAAGAGGGAAAAACCAGGCCCTCTTCTTCGCTTTTGCCAACCTTGAAACTCGAAGATGGATTCGCCTACCAAATACCTACATATATTTTAAGGCTTTACCCGTTTGTCGTTTGGGATTTATTCTGTGTTTCTTTCTTTTCTCTGATTCGGAACAAAATAACCTAAAGGAACAGCATGCCACACCACCTACATCAGTGGTATTAGTGTGCTGTTTTTTTTAAACGAATGCTTTCTCATAACTCCACACGTTTGCTTTTGATGGGTGACCTCCTTGTGCCAATCTGCAAGGTGTATACAAATCATCTTTATAGCGTCGGCTCTTAATCTGAAAAAAAGAAGAAAAAAAACTCTTGAGGTGGCTTAATTCTGAGATTTGAAAATGAAAATACAATGTTGCGCAAGTTTTTAATGTCTCTCTCGGGTGTTCTGGTGAGAATTTATGGATAGTAGGTAAATTCATATTTCCTGAAAATAGCTTCTCCGTTTAGAGAGGAGAACTTTGTGGCTCATAGATATACATCTGGATACGGTCCAATGGAATTTTTAAACAAACCCTTTAAAATTAACATTATATATTGCACGAGAAGACGGGAGGTGCAAGAGGGAACACTTGCACCTATCAGGATTTTTCAAATTAAAAAATAATGGGGAAAAAAGTGGTAGTATTCACTGGGAATAATAGGTTTTAAAATAATCAATGGATAAGAAATGTAATACTTAACTAATAGTTAAAAATTTATTTAGATATCCAGTTGAAAAATTGAGGTGAAAACAAACCGGAAAAAGTTTGGGTGCCATATGCACTCCCTTGAAAATAATTCTGCCTCCCCCCCCCCCCCCCATGAAATTGACGGAATTTTTCAATCTACATTTATTCATTCTAAGTAACTCCATAACTATCACTTTATAACTAGTTTCTTATTTCTGAAGTTTCGTTGAGTCTGTAAGTTAATGTACCTATGGGACTTATACATACATGGCTACGTCACAGACAACTGCTATGTGCACATAGGCGCTAGCTACACGGTGGCAATCACCTCCGTGCTTCACCAACAGCGGGGGCAAAGGTACCATTTCGCTCCCACTCCAAGTAAAGATTCCAATATACTTAAAATTGCAAATAAATATTTTATTTAATGATTTTTTTTAAACTTGAATTTTTCACTTATTTTCTCTAGTTTATCGTATATAAGATACAAATTTTCAGAAATATTGAAAAATCACTTAGAAATGTGCTGTGCACACTAAAATCTGCTGTCATAATTTTATAAAAAATATATATTTCAATGCATTTTGTACCATATTAGAATAAGTAATTTTGTAATAATGAGATTCCTGGTATAGGCTCTTTTTTAATTAATTATTACCCAGAATTACTAAAAATTTGCTATCTTTAGTTTAGTGCAATATCATAAAAGTATATCTTTTAAAATTGTGTATGGTATTGAAATAAAGGATTTTATAATGATCAATTAACTAGTTAGGGCTCTTACTTTTTTGATAAAATGTTTCCGAATTAATTTTATACAAATAACTTTGCTATATAAGTCATAAACAGTTTGAGAAAAATCTATTGCGTGGCACGGAGTTAAGTCCATGTATTCAGTAGGTATAGGTCATGAAAAAAGTAGTGGTGTTCTGAAATCTTGGGCCAACGTCTTCGCCAGCCCCCCCCCCCCCCCCCCCTCTTCTCCCTTTCATCGAGTTTATCCACCGAGTCTCGTTCCCTTGGTAAAAGTGAATAGCTGACGCCTATGTAATGTTCATAGGTAAAATTAAATATGCACTGGGATTGGCTGATGGATTGTAAAAATTTGAATTTGTTTTCAAAGATGTATTGTAACGAGTATAACGCAAGTGTTGCCATACAATGGAACATCACTGAAGATAACGTCTTGCATAAGATCCATTGAAAGAAAATGTTACATTATATAAAGATGACGACCAGAAAGTTTAGTTATCTGGTTTGAACCTGTCAAGAGCATCGATTACTTCAAAACAAGTAGTTAATATGTCCGTCATCCAAATAGGATAAGGATTGACTTTTTTTTAAACTATTAACCTTGATAAATTATAATCAGATCAGAGAACTAGTACATTGAACAGCTCTTGGAGTTACACAAGCGATGAAAAGCACAATCCAGTTTATTAGTTAGATGTTTACGGTGTTCACTTACTAAACAAGTAGATTTATAAATACAGATTTAAAAGTATTGAAGGTTTCAAGTTCATTTAAAAATTATTTTTGTAGACAATTTTAAATTTTAAAGCTAATTCGGGGTGGTTAAAAATTCTAAATCCCTGATATTTTCATGATGGACTTTTTTTACTTTACTGGTAGATTTAACTAATTGTAAGGTTCTTTAACAATTCACCACATTATCGTCTAAAAAAGTTGCGATACATAGATAATTATGTTATATTTTTGCAATATCAATGTGTTTTTTTTATCAAGAGCTTTATTTTTTGAACAAGAGGAACATGTAGGTTGTATAGTTTGGCAGCATGCCTGAAATACGCCCCTGTTAAGATTGGTGACTTATAATAACGCGAAATCCTGCGTATTTGGTGGTGTGTGTGTGTCTTTAATGTTAAAAAGCTGCAGAGTTTGGTAATAATCTTGAAAATATAATTTTTCACAGAATTTTTAAGTTCGAATCTAATATTTTTATGGAGAGTTGCTACTATAGATGTCTACATTGCTTGTTAAGAATCCATGTGGTTCAGTTGAAGTCCTTACACAGTAAATGTGTCAAAAATAAGAAAAGAACGCCAAGTACCCGTCGACGTTTGTAGTTTTTTTTTTACTATTCTTTTTAAAACATCGGTTTTCAGTGTATTCTGGCCTTTTGCAGTATCCGCACGGTCCCATAAGATAAGATCCTTCGCTTGATTTCTGGAAGGCTTGCTTAAGGTCCAACACGTTTTCTCTGTGTTGCGCCTTCTTAATCCACCCACTGCCTTTCTTAAAATTTCATTGCTTTGCCTTTTGTAGAAAATGCATCTCCAACAATGTTGAAATCTTTTCCTTCATCTTTGCATTTCAACTCGATTCCCCTCGCTTCTGTCAAGAGTTGCTCTGTAACTTTCTTGATCGTGAACTCTTCGTCTTTAACATGGTAAAGGATCTGTACTAAATTATCATACTCTGCAGGCAATCCACAAATGAGTTGGGAACACACTAGTAACTCTGGTATATTAAAACCAGACTCCTTAACTAGTAGTTGTTTTTCTGCGACTTTCTTGCTGAATATTCCAACTGTTTCTTCTTCGGGGTTGTATCGCTTATCAAAAAACTCGTTCCCCAACCCAGCCAATTTTGCTCGCGAACACGGCTCGAAGTGAAGAATTAATGTATCTTACGCAGTCTTTCCGTCCTCGGTGTTTGCAATAAAGAAATGAAATTTCCACTCGATGCCTTGATAGATGGTAGTAAAGGCCCGCTGTTTACGTACCAGGTATGTTAGCTTATCTTTTTCAGACGTACTTGCTGGATACAGTTCAGTTGTTTCAATAATAAATTTCCAGCAGCCTCTGTCCAAAAGTAGAACTTTCATATCGCTATTCCACGATGTATGGTTAAATTCATTCAGTTTTGGGATAGCGAACGTTTCACTAGGGAGTTCCATCTTGATCAGTTTTAAAATTCACGACACTTTACTTTAAGATTTTAAATTGTATGCCTTCTTCGCGTTGGGCAGGGTCCATTACTCTGTTGCAGAGTTTTAAAAGAAGCAGACTTTCTTTGTTATAACAAAGACTTTATTCTATCTCTGCCTTAACCCAACTCAGGCTTAAAATTTGTATTAATCGTCGAACGCAGTCGACCAATAAAAGGATAAGTGTAAAATATAAATATTGCACAGCAGTCGATGTCTACTTCTAATCTTCTTCCCGCAGCCGAGCGGCACAAAACCTAAAATTTGAGAACGACCGAAATTCTCCAAAAACTCAACAAGTTGTTTAAAAGAATACCTTTTTTATTGAAAGCTTTTATGTCACGTTATTGACACTAACCGTTCTAACCCAGCTGTTGGGGATGGCTAGCCCCGTTGTCAGACAATTCCTGACAACACCACTATTCTGAACTCGGATTACTTTAGAAATCAAGGTTAAACATCTGTATAAAAAATCCTAACTTTTTATATCCAGTGAGCAAAAAATTGAATCTAAAATTTTTCCAAAGATCAACTAAGTTTGTTTTAGGGGTATATTTGCAGTTAGCATCAAAAGATAGTTAGCAACAACGTTCATCAATTATTAATGTACAAATATAGTAGTTTAATGCCTGTAGCTTAATGTATAATAAATAATGGAAAGTATTTCGAAAAGGGTTTGAATTCTATTGCCTGTTGGAGTGAGAATTATTCGAACATAGATTCATCGCCAAATGAATTGCATGGTGGTCCTTCTTGTAGAAAACGGCCGAAATCTTTTGAGATAACGTTTCCTCTCAGGGTTTTCTAACTGAAGACTAAAAACAATATTTTGCGTCCGCGATCCTTTCATCAAGATGTTTGGTCTCATAAGTCCAATCTGACACTTCACCGCTTAAAACACATGACAAGTATTACGGTTGCTTACAGCCGAAATCATCTTTACTTTTTTTCTTTTAAAGAAAACAACCTCTTTTTTTTCTTTTTTTTTTCAGAAAAAAAGTCAACTTTTTTTTTGGTGGCAAAAGGCAAGTTCGGCTCCCTTTGACGCGACGAAAAGATACGGACTTGAAAGTTATGGGACAGGAACCCTTGCAGGATGAGAGATGCACATCGCGTCACAAACGACGCGTTTACGACACTCCGCTATTTTTCTTGAGCGGTAATTTTTAATTTTTCTCCATTCACCCTCTTTTCCTGAGGGCTATTTTTGATTGAGGCTTTTTATCTGGAAAGGAAATGAGGATTATTACTCATAGGTTTTCGAAATTTTATTTTTATGCGTTCTTTTTAGCATCCATACAGCAGCTGTGTACAATAGTGAGAAAATTGCTATTTTCGAGTTAATACTGTGCTTTCAAATCATTTAACAAGAAATTTGCATCTAGGGAAAAATATTTATTTCTAATAAGATCCCTTGCGCAAACTCCCCAAAGCTTCACTGTAGATTCATTCTGTAAAATTTAATTAGGACATCTAATTCCCATTTTCGAAGAATCAAAGTGTTTAACAAAAACTTTATCCACCTTCCACAGATCCCTGCGGTCTATGTGTGTTCTCTCTCTCTTTCTCTTTCTCTCTCTCAACAAATTATTCTGCCGGCTCTCATGAACACAGATTTTTTTTTTTTTTTTAATTTCATACTTTTTGCATAAAATGCAAACAGAATTGAAATGACTTTATTCAAATTGTGATAGTTAACTTTTATTCGTTAAATTCATTCTAATTCATCAAGACGTCATACTTAAAGTAGTGAGACAGCTTGGCAAAGTCTATAAATTATTTTCCGAATTAAAAGCTTTCAAATGCCCTCGATAAACAAACTTAAAAAGGGGTACCATTACAATACCATTCCAATAAAGAATACGGCCAACACCCATATCGATAATTTCTCGATTTCTCTTTCACAATTCAACCTATTGGATGGTGGTAGTTGCCCTTGAATCCTCATTGGCAGCATTCAAATTTCAGGGAGACTATCTCGAACAAATCGATGCGGAGCTGATGGGAGTAGTCGTAAAATGTTTACGTTACGCCTATCACATTTTTAAAAAAAAGTTTCAAAGTTCATTTCTGTAATCGACATTGATCATTGGCGTTCTAAAAGAGAACAACGATTTAAATGTAAAAGATTTAGTGATATTACCTCTTATTAATAGATGTTATCACCAATGTCCACGTAATAGTCTTATGAAATAATATCGTCAATGATATCAGAGCTCTTAGGAATGAAAATGATATCATTTGCAGGAAAATTGATAAGTAGGAGTTCGCTTTCAATACGATAAAACGGTCTCTCAAGTATGCAATACACCGTTACAAATTTTGTTCCATCCTGCACTAAAAATTGGTTCTCATTTAGCTGCATCTATATGCTTAGTTTCATGATTTTTAATGGTGCTTACAGTCCGAGGTAGCACCATTAAATCGTGAAACTAAGCACCAAATGTTGGTTGCAGCTAAATGAGAACCGATTTTTGGTGCAAGGTGGACCCAAATTTTTAACAGTGTATCTGGATCGTTGTGTTTCTTCTAGTATGTAACGTACAACTGTCGTTTATGTTCATGCTACGGAACTAATCAATTTGATTCTTTTCAACAGTTAAGTTACCATCACATCTCAAAGCTTACAATTTTTAAGACGGAAGTTTTGTGAAGATTTCATTTTCATCTCATGCAGTAAAGAGCGACAAAATAGTAATGTAAGAAAAAGAACCGAAGAAAGGATCTGACCACAAGATTATCGTCTTAGATGACATTAGACTTCGGTTTTTTGGGATGGTCGCATTTCAGGGAACTATAATTAACTTAGGGTGTGGAACATCGCACAACTTTCAATTACACTACAATACTGAAGTGGATTTGCGTCGTTTACCGTTAGTATATTTTCATCATTTATTTAGAAAAAATGGCCAGTATGGCGATATTTTTTGCATTAATTCTTGTATGGATCTTTAAAAGAAAAGAAAAAAAAAAAAAAAAGATCGCCAAAATTGTGATTTTGGCGATGTACTTTACGATAACCCTTATATTATCCTTTATTATAAGTGAAACTGAGGGAAGAAGAAAAAACGATGGTTGATGAAGTATGCTCAAGGAAAGAGAACTCTGTGTTGAAGACATTCGTTTTTCAACATTTTACGCTATTAAAGCATTTTTACGGGAATTTCGGAGCTGGGGATGTTTAGAACACCTTAAGAGGCATTAGCACAGCGATTTTTATCAAAATCGTTGGAGCCGTTTTTTAACAATCATTGAAAAACAAGATTTTTTTTACTAGCAGCTACCTTATACGCATGCGCAATTTTGACGAAAACCTTAATGGTAGGTCCCATGGCCACCAGCAACCCGCATACCAAATTTGAACATTGTAGGTCAATTTGTTCTGGAGTTATGCTGACCACAGACACAGATACAGACAGAAATTTTTTTAGAGCACTTTTTTGAAATCAAGGTGTTTCAAAACGTGGAGAAATGCAAAAAAATCATTTTTTTTTTTTTTTACCGAATGCCATACTTTTATTACCCTATGTATAATACATATGGGTAATTGAAAGTAAAAACTGCATCAAGAATTGCAGTTTCCTAAACTACACAGAAAAAGAAACTGAAGTGACCGACGAGTGGGATCCTTTTGAGGAATTTCTTGACGTGGTCTGTGCGGTGTAGCGTCTTCTTTAAATTCTTTTAAGAGAAAAAGCATTTCTTTATTGTTCCACATAGAAAACAGCACCAATTCCAACAAATTATCTTTCGTCCGGACTTGTACTTTCACAAATCTATTACTGTTTACCTCTCCCACTAGTATCAGTTGAGGTAAATAAAAGTTCTTGATGATATTGCATTGTAGAAAATGCAACTACGTCTGAATCCTTGTCACTCAATGCAGTTCATGCAAGTAAGTGCATGCCGTTCGTGGAGAGTCAGAGTGTACAATGATGATGAAGGAGATAAACCATCACCAGTTCATTGTCAAGCACCAAAGGGAGCAAATATTTTACAATAGTTTTACTGTAAAGTTCTGAAAGAGTGGATAAGTCACTGTTTAGTTGTGTTAAAAGACTGAATGGTGTTTGAAACAGAGTAAACTGAAAAGACTTAAGCTATAATAAAAACTGCCTTTTCCGAATAAGTTTAATAGGCTTTTTTGTCTGTTAATATATTTCTATCATTCAATATTAATAACTATTTTTTCTGATCTATACTAATAATATTTATTTCTGTTGACGAACTTCTAAGTTTTGATTAGAAAGGTTTGCGACTTCAGTTTGGCTTTCGGCTATTTGCTATTGGCTAGAGATCGCGAATCGAATGTAACAGAAAGAGTAAACTTCATATAGTAATGAAGTGTTTTTGTTCATATTAAACATAATTTTGCATTATTTTATGTACTCATGTTCCTTATTATGTATTCATAACTAGTGAATTTTATTTAGTTAATTCATTAAGTTTAAAATGAAGTAAAATTACAGTCACAATATTTTCATTGCAAAAGAACCTAATGCGTTTATAATACAGTGCAATTTTAAAATTTAGTTCTCATTGACAGGGTGCCCATTAATAGAGAAAACCTGGAACTACCAGAGAAAAAAAATGGGAATCATATAGTTTTTATATTTGAACAACAGAAAGAGTGATTCTATATAACAAAGTAACCTACTATGGACCTACCATAGAACAAAAATGAGCTTTTATTAATCCTTTGAAAAGAGAAAACTATAGTTTCTGTCATCAGTTAGTATCTTTTTGCTCAATGGCAATATTAGTGCTTAGGATTACACAAATGCAATATATGAAAATTCATCTATTGAGCTCAGGTGAAAGTGAATCATCAAAGAAATTCAAGTTCAGTTGAACACTCTGATTCGAAAACATGCTGGACGATTGGTTAACCACAGTAGTAAGGAATATTGTTCGGAACAGCTAAAAATAGTGTCTTCTCGACGCAAGATTGAGATACGAAGTATTGAACATTTAATTTAGTGAATGGATTTAAAAAAAAAATTAAATTATAAACCATATTATAGGACAACCTTCTGACCAAAAAAAAAAGTTTTGCAATAAGTGTACATGAGCATTAAGATTCAGCTCTGCTCTCTAAATCGAAAAGAAAGAAATTCTGGGGCAGGATTCGAAGAAGCCTCGTCGACACAGAATTTGGCACCGAGTGATAAATGGAACGACACCTGATGGAGCGTCGAAAGCCAGAAATCGTCCCGGAATCTCGCGAAAGGACAGCCCGATGACAGAAAATCTCTACTCCACACCAGGGATTGTTTTGCGGGACATCCTCAATGATAACACCTTTGACTCTCTTTCGCCATGGCTCGTTTTCGGATCACCAAAACTTGACATCTACCACCGACAGCCAGACTCTTTAGATGTATACGGGCTTCTTTTGAGAAGACAGGAGACTCGATTTGTGCGTTCTAAAAATGATACTTGAGGTCCTTTGTGAATGACCACTTTCGTAATGGGCTTGCGACAAGAGTTTTTCATTATCCCTTATTTGTAAGGAATCATTTGTATTATTCATTGCCTCGATGAGAAAGGGATTTTTAGAAATGAAAGCACTGGGTGTCATACTTTTAACTGCTCAATCCTTTCGGAAAGTTTCTAGTAGCTGAGATAGGGGTGAACAGTAATGTTGACTTTGCATTTTCGGGAGGAGGTACGTTTTTAAATTGTAACAAAAATACATCTAGAAATAGTGTGTTCAAGTAAAATAAAAATGGTTAGAGCAGTGGTTCTCAAACTGAAGTTCATGGACTATTGGTGATTCATTGTTAAATCTTTGTTCTTATAGGAAACAAATATGACATTAAAATAATATTTTTTCAATATTCCTGCAATGAAATAATCTTTATGCAAATTTTTTATGACGATGATGCAATTTAATGAATTCTTAGGAACTGTCACGAAGATCACATTCTACTTTATTTGAGAACTTGTCTAGATGGTATTTTTTCTTTCTTAATTTTTCGCTTTTTTCCTACCTATTTTAGAATAGTATACATGGATAGAAGTAATGTAGTACTAATCGAGGTTTTTAATATCGGAAGTGAGCTATGCAGTAAAAGACTAAACTTTTTTACACAATTTTTAAGAACATGCGAAATTTTTACTGCATGTTAAATTTCAGGGTAGGATTCGTAAAATATTTAGTGTTATATTGAGGTTTGAGTTTAGAATCCAATTTTGAGTCCTTTAGAAAGAGGATTACTATGTCTTTTCCTACAAAAAAAAAAAAAAAAATGCATAAACTGAACTGGATAATTTATCCAAGATTATCCTAAAATATCCAAGACGGACTGATCGTTCTAAGCAAACTAAAATTTATTTTAGAAGATAATCTCCTAATGTCTGAGCGTAATCGGACGCAAGGGTTGTACCAAGTGTTATTTCCAGACAGTATTTCACCAGACAGGTACAGCTGCCATCTTCCCCGATGAAGCATCAGACAATTTTTCAAGGGCAAGGTCAAGTTCAAACTCAACATCAAATCACCACGCAGTGACTGTTGACGCATTTGATATCTTTTTTCTGCAATACAAGCAGTTCGATAAAGATTTGTTATTATTAGAAATATGTTTTTTCTCTCTTTTTTTTTTATCAGGCTAGTAAGAGGTGTTGTCGACATACCGCTTGAAAATGATACAATTTGTCTCGATTTGATGATAAGCATCCCAGATATTTCCTTTTTTGTTAGAAATTCAGAAGAAAAGCGAGTGCGGTGTAGCCAAGTTTTAGAAACAGCTATCTTACCCCAAATCTTAAGATTACGCGTTGGTCTGAAATTCAACACCAGTGTTAGCCATACCATAGATGGAAATGATATACCTATTAGTAAGTAGATTTATTTTGAGATCCAAACCTCAGAATCACAACATGTTTGTTTAACGGAAAACCACTTGCTATGCGATTTATGATTCTTTTGAGATATTTATCTCTTGGATAGCCTCCTGATAACATAGTTAGGAAACGATCAATGGCTAATAAGCACACAACGAGAGTTTCGTACCTGAATTTTGAGCAGGAGAGTTCTTGCACTTAACTTTTTTCATCACATAACCATCAGATTGGCAAGCAATTCAAAAGCATGTTATTTTCAACATTAAACTGACATAACCGAAATTCTAATCCTCTCGGCTTTGATTATACAAACAATTGAACATCTATTCCAGTATGGGCATGCGCTAAGAAGTTAATATACAACACTTTTTTTTTTAGTCTGTACCTATAAGATTAGCTTAATATCAAACACTTTTGTTTGTGTTTCTTTGAATCTAAGGTACTTTATAAACTTAAATAATTCTCTTGTTAAATAATACATAGGATTCTATTAGATTTTTTTCAAATTTTTTTGCGTGCAAGTGTTGGAATTAAGGAAAGAGGACAAGTATATTACGAGGTTTGCTGAATATTTTGTTAAAATAATTAATAATTTTAAAGTTTTCCATATTTATTTTAAGAACTAAATAAAATAATTAAAAAAAATATTGCTTTAATATAATTTCTTTGTTTCCCTATATTAGATTCTCCATTGTCAACCCCTTCTCCAGATATTAAATAATGAATCTGTGTAAACGTTGTATTATGATTGGGGGGGGGGGAGGGTGTTATATCTCATTCATTCGGTCATTCATCTTCCCTCCTATCTATAGACTGTGGTTCTAAATATGTATTAATACAAACCATACATACGTTTTCATTCATATACAACTTGTTTTTCAACATACAATAATTACAGTTTGGATTTAGGGTGTATAAAGAGTATTATAAACAAGGTTATAGAGCTCCAAAAATATTTACCGGTGCGCAAGCTTTCCGATCGTAGCGGTAACCACAACTGTAGATGAGATTTTTTAATTATAAAATGAAAATTCACAATATTTTACATAATTTACCATGAAAAAAAGCTAAATACTCTTAATCTAAGTATTTATTTTCTCACTAACTTTTATCACAATACATGCATAAAAAATTATGAGTTATTTTTAATTAGCTAAAAAAAAATGGCACTACGCTGTACCAGCTCTCAAAAAAAGTACCAGCACGTAGCGGCCCAACGACATCCCTGATTACAAATTAAATGATGTGGTGATTTTGTATGGAATTTTCCAAAGATTTCGCGTAAGATTGGTAGACGATAAGATTTTAGTTTAAGTAGCCCCTAAAGTAATACATTTCTATTGTAGAGAACTGTAAAAAATCGTAAACGAGACACGTAAGTACGAACTTAGCTTAGCTTATAGCCCGAGTGGCGACTGCAATTTTTGGACCCCATCGAACATCATTCTGAATTTTTTATAGAAATTGGAGAAAAGTTAGTAGATTACGAATCCACTGGTCTGCCGTGGCAAAAATGGCCGAAACTGATCAAAAATCGACTTGGAATGAGTTGAACTAAAATCCGATTGCCAAATATGTCATAACTTGCCAAAAAGAGAACAAACTTTTTTGTCTGACAACCCACTGCATTATGATTTTCAATGATAAAAAGCGCAAACGATTTCTGATCTCTGGCTCGAAAAACATGTATCTTTTAAAAGTAAGCCAAATTGGCGACATCAGTTACGTTATCAGTGACGTAATGCTTATTGCCAATTTGGCTCATTTGTGAAAGATGCAAGTAAGCCATCGCCACAAATCCGAATCGTCTGCAACCTTCTTAACTGAAAATTAAAGAGTGAGGGTTACCAAATAAAAAAAAAATGCTCATTATTTGGCAAGTTATGGCGCATTTGGCCATTGGATTTAGTTCAACTTATTAAAAGTCGAATTTTGACCAGTTTCGGCCATTTTTGCCAGGGCAGACCAGTGGATTTGTAATCTACTCACTTTTCTCCAACTTCTATAAAAAATTCAGAATGATGTTCGATGGGGTCCAATAATTGCAGTCGCCTCTCAGTATATTAAGAATTTTAGAATCGAAAATAGTTCCATGTTCGAATTTTTTTTTTCTCTGTACCTCTCACTTGATACCTAACAAAACATAACAAAAAGATGAAATTTTTTTTAATAATTTTAATAATGAATTAATTAATAAAAGAGACGTATTTAAATACCTTGTAGATGAACTCAAATTTGCAGTAAGATCAGAAGACTAAACTGTCTTCATACGCCTATTTATCATTCATGACAGAATTTCAGAATCATGACCCCCTGGAGCAAACCTAACTCAAAGGACACGTCATGTAAAACGTCAATCATCCGATGGAATTCTCACCAAAAAGCTTTCCAAAGTCAAATCCCTTCCCAACCATCTGCACAAATAAACACAGAAAAGCACATGAGACCACCTTCGAACCCCCTTTTACTCTGACTAATGCAAATGTCTGCTTCCCAAATGTCTTCTTCATCGCAACCTTCGCGTCGCTTGTCAATTTTCCTTGGAAGCAATCCCATCCCGTCAAGTCGCTGGCGGAAGGAGCTCTTGAGCAACTATTTAGGTGACTTGTCCATCAAAGAGAACACAGATGTTTCGGAAAAATTCTTCTAATGGCGCGGTAGCTGAAACAAATGGAGAATTTGTGGTACTTTTTGGAAGTTTGATTGATTGATGTGTTATTTGGTGACGGTGTACCTGTATTTCCGTGGTTGGGATCGATTACTTTCAATTACCCATATGTTTACATAGGGTAATAAAAGTTATTAGCATTCTGTAAATTTTTTTTTTTTTTTCATCTCCCTATGTTTTGGAACATCCTGATTAAAAAAAAAGTGGCCTAGAAAAATTGTGTGTACGTGATTAGCAAAACTCCTGAACAAATTGACCTACGATGTTCAAATTTGGTGTGCGGGTTGGAAGTGGCCATGTGACCTACCATTAAGGTTTTCGTCAAAATCACCCACGCGCATAAGGATGAAATCATAAAAAAATTACTTTTTTCATCAATTGCTAAAAAACGGCTTTAACGATTTTGATTAAAATGTCTGTACTAATGACTCTAAGGTGCTCTGAACATAATGTGACCATATTTTTCTATTTCCAGAAACTTCACCAGTTACCTACTCTGTTAGTTTTCAAGTTCTTAAGACATTTTTGTTTTGCTTAGAAGGACTTCGGTGGGTCTCTGTAACGGGAAAACGGGACAATTTGACCGGCCATTCGGTCAGCGGGATAGCGAGGTGAATAGCTGCACTGTCCCGCCAAAATCGGGACATCTGGTCACATTATCTAAACACACATTCCACCTCCGAAATTCCCTGTAGAAATGCAATAATAATGCAAAAATAATACAAGCAAAATAAAAGTTGAAAAACTAGTGCTTTTAACGCAGAGTTCTCTGCCTTTGAGCATCACCCATCAACGATTGATTTTTTTCTGTTTCGCGCACAAGAAAGGACAATGCAATGTCCATCGAATAACATCTCCAATTTCGCCATTTTGCTCTTTTTCTTCCATGTAAAAATTATTGCCTAAGATATCACCAAACTGGCCATTTTTATTCAAATGAAGGAAAATGTGAAAACCGTTAATAACATCATATCAGGTTTGAATGCAATGACCAATATTATAATGCAATTGAAAGTTGTGCGATGTTCCACATCCCTAGTTCCTTTGACGTATCTCATCGTGACGTTCGTAGTTTTGTATAGGAACGTTGTTCTCAGACAGACGAGCATATTCCTAGCACGAGCTTCTCTCTGCGTTAATTAAATGTAGAAGTTAAAACTTATTCAAGTTCACGCATGCGCGCAGTCGAGAACGAAGTTTTCCAGAACTCTATCGAATTCCCAAACTTCAAACGTGAATCGATATTAAATTTTAAAAACCAAGGAACGGACTCCCAAACTTTTTTTACCCTTTGCGTCCTTAAAAAAGGGAGGAAATAAAGCGATCCCGGCCTTTCCCGGATCCCAATTTTTATTCCCCGTTTCTTCCCCCCCCCCCCCTCTCGGTAACGAAGCAGGGTTGAGAGAGAAAGAAGGAGAAAACTAAATTGTAACCCTCGGTTGAGTCTTAACCGTCGATAAATTGCCTCCAATCAGAATCATCGAGTGATCCCGAAACGCCGGCTCCTGCCCCAAAAGCCCAGCATAAATTTTGCGTGAAGAATTCAATCAATTATGAACAAGGGACAATCAGGCTTCCGGTAACACAATTAGGTCCTCTCCTGGAAGCGGGCGAATGTGACTACTTGAGGTAGAAAACGGCACAAGTCCCCTTCTTCAGTTTCTTTTTCGTTCTATCCATCTTTATTCCTCAGTGAGTAATGGCTAATTAAACCGTCTAAAATGATCTAAACATACTTGCTGTTATCCAGAATGTTGTCGCGTACTTTTCTCTTTACTTGATCATAATTCCTTGATCAAAAGTCAACTTTTTTTTTTCTCTGTAACTTTATTTGAATTTATCATACGATATAATTACTCCAATCTTCTAATGTAGTAATTCATTGATTTTACATAAAATTTCTACAACTTTGATAGACCCAGATTGATACCAAAGGACACAGGAAAATATTAATTTTTGTAACAGATAGGATAGAAATAGAATCGATACTATGTCATTTACAATTTAATATTCGCCGACCAAACGGTATAGTGGTTAGCGTGCTAGCTTCTAGACCGCGAGGTTGCGGGTTCCGAGTCCCGTGTTAGGCATGGGTGTTTGAAAATGTATGTTGGCTTGTCTAATGACGAATGTTTCGGCGCGTTATAGCCTTTGTGTTGCTGACGGTGCCAGATAATCTGAATACAGCCACCAACCTGTCCGTTTTCAGGTATAGTGGTTAGCATACTAGCTTCTAGACAGCGAGGTTGCGGGTTCGAGTCCCGTGTAAGGCATGGGTGTTTGTAAATGTGTGTTGGCTTGTCAAATGACGAATGTTTCGGCGCATTATAGCCCTCGTGTTGCTGACGGCGCCAGATAATCTGAAAACAACCAACAACCGGTCCGTTTTCAATCCATCCTGCCTAAACTTTATGCATGTTTCCGCATTCAATTAAAAGCAGTATCTATCTGCCGAGTTTCAGACCAATTGGATGACGGCAAGGAGGTTAATTTGGCCTCCACAGATCTGCTCGCCATCGACATACACAGCCAAACATCCACACACCCAAGTCCGTCGAGACATTCGCCGAAGTCTCGACGGACCAAGCGCCGAAACATTCGTCATTAGACAAGCCAAAACTAATGATTTTTTTTTAAGTCCTTCATATTATCTTCGATTTTGTGTGTATATGTGGGTGTATGCTGGGCCTCCGTAGACAGGGGAGAACCGACGGGATTAACCCTCCCCCCCCAAAAAAAAAAAATTGTGTGAAATCGTGTATCACCGCTTCCCCCCCCCCCCTTTTTTTTTGTGTGTAACTTTCTATTTGTATTTAATTAAATATTCATCAACCCCCCCCCCCCATCCCGAATCATGATTACGAACTTGAGTGTGTGGATGGTTGGCTGTGTATGTCGATGGCGAGCAGATCTGTGGAGGCCAAATTAACCTCCTTGCCGTCATCCAATTGGTCTGAAACTCGGCAGATAGATTCGACGTCGATGACAATGCATTCTACCAAATTTTGGTGGCTGTCGCTGTCAATAAAAGTTCGCTTTTACCGAATACTAATAATCACTCGCAAGCACTTACCGTCATCCAATTGCTCTGAAATAGCCTTTAGCTGATCACTGACGACACTCTTTCCTATTGCCAAAATTATTTTAGTAAATAAATAATAAAATTGTTTAATCAGAATAAATAAGAGATATTTGGATGTGAGTGCATAAATTCACACTCATTTTTAATGAATAAATTTTGAAATGAAGTAGACCGCATATTTTGCTGATAGAGATGTTTTTAATATTTAAAATTAGACGCCAACAGCAAATAAACGCTGACAACAGGAACGGTGCTTTGTAAATGAATATAAAAATTGGGGGTGCCAGGGTGTCCCATAGGGAACAGTCCTCAGCCCAACTCTCTTCACTTTATATATAGCCGGAATTGAGAAAACAGTTTCCCCAGGAACTCATATCGGAATGTTTGCAGATGATATTGCTCTTTGGAGCTCCGGTAATGCCATAGATGTAATTGAATCGAAGCTCAATAGCTCTTTAGAAGCCATTTCCATGTTTGCAGATGAACATAAATTGAGTTTTAACCCCGTCAAATCTATTACCACTTTCTTTACTACAAATAAGCACCTCTATAACTACCAGCCATCCTTGTTCCTCAAAAACCAGAAACTCACCTACGAGAAACATCCAAAATATTTGGGTTTCATTCTTGATCCCGAATTTACTTGCAATAAACACATTGAATATATAGCCTTGAAAGCCAGGAAAAGATTAAATATTATTAAGCACATTGCAGGTAGAGACTGGGGAGCGGACGCAACTACGCTCAGAACCTCCTATCAGGCACTTATTAGACCTATTCTAGAATATGGCTGCCCTATCTACTGCTGTGCTTCTGATACGAACTTGAACAAATTGGAAAGGATTCACTTGAGTGCTGCCCGCATAATCACAGGACTGAAACGTAGCTGTCCTTCAGAAATTGTCCTTTACGAAGCGGATCTGCAACCACTCTCTCTCGGAAGGCAGGCAGGCTTGGTCAAATATTTCAATAAACTTTCCAGCTTAAACCAAAAAAATAAAACGGCCTATTACTTAAATAACTGGACAAGCAATCAAAGACTTAAGAAACACAGTCCTTTCAGCCAAGTTAAATCACAGAAGTTAATGGCAGATAATGTAGAGCCCCACTGTCTTAATACTAATTTGAACACTTACGATGGACTATCCAATGTTGATTTTATTGATTGCCTTCCCACCACACTTAATAAGAATGAATGTTGTCCGGAATTTCTTAGGCAATTGGCATTGGAAATTATTAATCAAATTCCTTCAATTGACATCAAAATCTATACAGATGGCAGCAAAATAGATATACAGGCAGGCTGTGGAATTTATATAGAAACGCCCGTAGAGAAACATTCTATTAAACAACGTAATCCAGATTTCTGCTCTGTCTTTCGAAGCGAATTAATAGCAATTTACCTGGGTTTAGAGAATATCTTTGGCGAGGTCAACTACGGAGACTTATGGATTCTATCCGATAGCCGAAGTTCCATTCAACACCTTAAAAACTGGGCCCTCGTGGGAGACAAAATCAGTCTATCCATAATACGCAAAGTCAAGAGCATATCCCGACTGCACAAAGTGCACTTTCAGTGGATCCCGTCACATGTAGACATCCACGGAAATGAATTGGCTGACACTCTTGCTAAGGAGGGACAAGAACACCCTGTCCTCTCTACTCAAGAACTCACATATCAAGAGTTATACTCAAAGAAAATAGCTCAAAATAAAGCGAAATGGCATATACCTCCATCTCACGAATGGTATAAAGCCAAAAAGCCAGGACACTCCCTATCTCTTCCTTGTGATAGGCACACCAATACCCGTCTGTCCCGACTTGCTAGTGGTCACCTTAAAGGCCTCACATATTCCGGGGGAAGCAAAAATTTTCCTCTTTGCCCTAAATGCCAAAAAGAACAGGCATCACCTCAGCACATTTAGGACATTTATAACTGTCCACAACTAGTGTCAGACTTCATTAATGTCAATGGCTTCACTGATATTGTCTGACTTCGTCAGACAAAAGGGAGATTAGAAACAACAACAACAACAACATATAAAAATTGGCAATACATATAAAGGATTTATATTGAATACTTTTTTATGGGTTATGTAATTCCATTTCAAAGAGTACAAGACGTTTATCACAAATCACATATTCTTAAAGACATTTGTTAGATTGACAAACAAAAGTGAAAAATATTCCATCTGATGCACTGGAAATGTAGAGACATTTTAATTTCATCGAGAATCATTCTGCTGTTAAGCTGAAATTATTTAAACTTTGATTTTAAGAGACATAGAACACTGAAACTACAAAAATATCACCAAAAATGACATTTTTTGTTTTTGTTCTATAAAAATTGCTTACCTCCCTCGGTTTAATTTCGAGTTTGAATTTTTAAAATCCGGTGATTTTAAGCGGTAACATCTTGATTTTAATTAACTATTTTTAACGTATTGCACACTTGTTGGCACAAGTTAAAAATGCATTTTTCTCAGCTTTGGTTTTTTTACATTTTACGTAAGTTCGAAAAGCTCCTTGCTATTCATTTTTTGACAAATCCACGTACTTTTTTGTAAAAATTATTTTTAATGTACTATAAAGAGACAAACATATGCTTTTTTATGTCACATAATTTATTTATTTTTTTAATTTTTTTTCATGTTGGTAAGTTGAAGTACATTTTTTAATGAAAAATCCCTAGCACCATGTTTGAAATTTTATTTCTTTTCAACTATGAAACCTAGAGATAAAAGCATGTGTGAAAATGTTTTTAACCTTTAACTGCTGTGGTTGGGTGATTTGAGGTTTTTGGCGCAAGAGCAACACGTGGTCCATACTGCGCCACACAAATTTGTGAACATCAGTTTAAAGTTTAAGAAACATAGTATCAGAAAAATTAATATAAAAGTCAAAGATGAGATATTTTAGGGGGTGGAAGCATTCCACAAAAAATGACTCGCGGTCTGTCAGACCGCTTACATCAGTTAAAGGTTAATACATTGATAAACAACTTAAAAAAAAAAATTCGTGTCCATAAAATATTGTGTCGCGAGGAGCATTTGGAAAAAAGTTAACATTTTGTATCATTTTAATACATTTTTCTCAGTAATTTACTATCTATTTTATATTATGTGCTCAAAATTAGTTATTGTCTTATAAGTAATATCTTCTAGGTTTGTGCCAAATTTTATTTAATTCTAAAAAAAACTAAAGAATTTTGCAAAAAGTGTCCCATGTTCCCTTAATAGCTTAATTTAAAGAAATTTCGTCGTAATAGATTAATTTAATTAAACTTTGTTTTAAATACATTAATAGTGCTTAAATTTGTTTTTAATAGTTTGTTTTTAGTTCAAGTTGTTAGAATTTTTTTAAAAAAAAAGAACGTGAAGTTTATTGCAATCTTTATTCATTTACTTGAAGGCAATTGTCAGAATAAAAAAATAATTAATAGTTTAAAAAACTAAAAAATACGCTTTAATAGAAAAGTGAACTAAAAAGTAGAAAATAATTTTAAATAAGTTTGAAATAAGAATAGAGTGATTAACAAGAAATATTTATTTTATCGTAAAAAAAGCGTGGGGTGCTTTTTAAGATATTTTCATAATGGCTCTACTTTTACCAATATCTGTCATTAAATATTTTCAACAATTGACATCAAGCACCCCACGCTTTTTTACGATAAAATAAATATTTCTTGTTAATCACTCTATTCTTATTTCAAACTTATTTAAAATTATTTTCTACTTTTTAGTTCACTTTTCTATTAAAGCGTATTTTTTAGTTTTTTAAACTATTAATTGTTTTCTACTTTTTAGTTTGGTTTTCTATTAAAGCGTGTTTTTTAGTTTTTAAACTATTAATTATTTTTTCTGTAAACTCTAATTTTTTTTTAGTTAGTGTACAAAACTCTCCAGTTGTTTCTGCCAATACTCACATGCTTGTCTCAAATTTAAGTCATGTGTATACCTTAGTACACACCGTATTATTTGGAACAAAACACTACCGTGTCTGAATATGAAAAATCACTAATCCTGAAGATCCTGGTAAGGATAATGCGACTAAAAAAAACACGCTTTGTATAACTGTCGTTCAAACGACAAATCTTTCAAACGGCACACCAGGGTTCGATTCCGGAGAAGTGGTTGGTTGGAATTTAACGGCGCAAGGGCAACACGAGCTAATCCTTGTGATAAAGCGACAAACGCGCCTGGTAGTTTCCCTTATTGGTCTTGACGCAGACACTCCGGGTCTCAGGAAAACAAAAAAATCGCTAATCCTGATTATCCTAGTAAGGATAACGGGTCAAACTGTTTAAAATATTGAATTGTCATCGGTCCTTAATAAGTATGCCAAATTTCGAGTTAATCCGACGTTTTGAAGGGGTCAAAATCATGTTCAAAGATTCAGTTACATACTAACATACAAACATACATACGTCTGAAGCTAATAAAAGCGTATTAAAAATAAAAAATAAATATTCGGAGACACTTTAAAATTAAATTTTGGTTTTAATAGCTTAATTTAAATTTTTTTTTTTTTAAATAAATAATTAAATAATAAATTAAAGTTTTAATAAACTTTGTTTTTGTTCTCTTCAATTAATTATAAATTGTAGTTTATTACATACAACTGTTAATATGATGCTTGAAATGTAAGATTTAGAACAAAAGAAGATAAATACGATTATTAATTTTGTTTTATTCTTAATTTCTCACATGTCGTAAAGGGACCTTCACTCATACCAAGCTCATGTCAAATTAAATCTGTAGAATTAACTGTAGAAGATCCCAATAGCCGCTCTGTAGAAATTAACCCTTATAAGTATACTAAACTCATAGTTCTAACACATCTAGAATTATCTTAGAATATTGGTGATCATTGGGGAGTGAGTCTTAAAAATATGCCATTTTTTAATTTGATTATTTTGATTACCAATAGACTTGAAACTTAGATATCTTACTAAAGTGGCTAACTGTTCCCCTTAATAAAATTTAAATTTCCAAGTTTATTGTAATTCGTAAATACGAGGGAGTTAAAATGCTGCTGAGTTACTTTCAGTAAAAAATCAGGCAGTGAACTTCGAGGGTGCACTGCTGTGGTCCTAGATTCTTTTTTTTTTTCTCTCTCTCTCTCTTTTCTCTATTCGTTGCCATTTTTATTATCGGTTTATTTCATTGAAAAAATAAATATTAAAAACATTATCAGGAAAATATTCGGTTAACTACTTCTCCATTAAAAAAGAATTTTAGTTCATGCACTCACATCCAAATATATTTTATTTATTCTGTTTAAAACAATTTTATTATTAATTTATTTAAACAATTTTGGAAACAGGATAGAGTTTCTTCAACGATTAGTTAAATGTTATTTCAGCGCGATTGGATGATGGCAAGTTGTTTCATTAGTAATCGGTAAAAGCGACCTTTTAGTGACAGATGCCAAAATTTGAAAGAATGCATTTTCAATGTATCTGCCAAGTTTCAGCCCGATTGGATCACGGCAAGGGCGTTAATTAGGCCTCCGTGAATTTGCGTTACGGCGTTAATTTTGCAAGAAGAATTTTGCAATTAGAATCGACAATCATACCCACAAACTTACATAAAAATCAAAGTTGATATAAAGGATTTAAAAAGCGTATTATTACAACACTACTTTAATTTACTAATAAGTAGTGTAAAATAAAGATAAATAAATTGGGGTGATAACACGCACTAACCAGTTACGCTAAGTGCTGTCGAGAAAGATATTATTGGTACGAATTTTTGTATATTTGTAAATATTTCGTAGTGTTAATTTTGTAAATAGTAAAATTTATGTACATTTCGCATAAGGCAATGCAATAGTTTTTTTCCCTGCAATGAGCTTCTTGATGCTTGATAACGAGTTTTACAGAGGTAACGCTGGGAAGCGAGTTTTACAAGGAGCAGGGCATTTAACATTATGGTAATGGAAATCTCGCCAAATTGGCGATGGTTTTGGCGATTAATTTTTGTCGCCAAATTTGGCGAGAAATCGCCAAATGTCGCCAAACTTGGCGACCGTTTGGCGACATTTTCGGTCCCCATGTACATGTATAGGACTTTTCGACTACGATCTGGAAAGTTCTCCAAATATCTACCTCTAGAAGATTCACGAAGATTCACCTTTCCTATATAAGGCTGACCAAGAGAGCGGGGAAGTTAGTTGTTAGCTGAGTCCAATAGTTGACTGGAATTACTGAGTCTCAGTGAGCGTTCAGAGAGTTCCGAAAGCGAACCGTATTGCATTTTCTTTTGCAGCGATTTGAGCAGTTGTGTCGTCAAGTTTTTAACTGCTGTTTTGTGCTCTATTGTTGTGAAAAGAGCTGTATTCTGTCTACTATAACGAGAAGTTCTGGAGTTGTAAGGAAATCTGTGAAGAGTTATATTGGAATAAATTTCTACAAGTTTTGATCTGCTTTGGCTTCAAATCTTTCGAACCCGTCCACCCAACAATATTTATTATTACACTGTCAAACAGCAAGAAAATTTCCAATTACATGATAGGATAAGAAACGAACAAAAGAGCACAAGATTAAAACATTAATGACAATTACGAAAATAAAGAAATGATATCACATTTTAGCCTAAAAAAAAATTATCAAAGGAAATCACCATGAGGAGGCAAGTTATTTAACTTAATCGATAAGTTGATTAATGGGTTGGTTATTAAAATAATTTTCTGAATAGAACGGTTTTACTGAAGAAAATTTTATTTCGTGTAATATGTTTAAGAGCATATAAGTTTAATAATTGTACTATAGTTGAACAATCAATGCTGTTATTTAAGAAATTGTAAAAAAGAATTTTAATACAGATATGTAGATCCACGACATTCTTGACTACAATTAGGTAAAATTGATACATTAAAGTGGTCAGCCTAATACCAGATACCTAAAATTTCCCTCGTTTCAGCTGATATCAGTTGTGTCGCAGAGTTTGTTACAACCAATCTTAACTAATCTCCCAAATGAACATAAATTAAGTTTTTCCAGTATTCATTCTTGATGAAAACTATCTTGCTGAAAGTTTCTTTTTATAGTTTCTTCGGGCAGCGTAGTGGAGATTCCTTTTGCAGATAGCAAACGCATACTAATTTGGACAGATTAAAATTATGTAAAATAAATCCATACTGGAAAATTTGATTTTTGATTTTCAGTGCTGCTGGTAGGGTGTAGAATAAAGCTGTCGCGTAGTGACGAACGCAGCACTATGGTCATTCTATTCGAAGCCTCGTCTTTACTATGTCCAGCATTTGTACCAATTACCATCCTCCTGGCTGTATGAGAAATTAAGATATTTCACATTTAAAACATTTGACCCCGGTTTAGTTATTTGGGCTTATTTTTTAAATCCTTTATATTTACTGCGATTGTGTGTGTGTGTGTGTGTGTGTGTGTGTGTGTGTGTGTGTGTGTGTGTGTGTGTGTGTGTGTGTGTGTGTGTGTGTGTGTGTGTGTGTGTGTGTGTGTGTGTGTGTGTGTGTGTGTGTGTCGATGGTGTGTGTGTGTGTGTGTCGATGGTGGGCAAATCTGTTGAGGTCTGTCCCCATGCCATTATCCAATCAGTCTGAAACTTGGCAGATAGATTCGATGTCGATGACACGTCATTCTAGAAAAATTTTGGGGCTGTCATTGTCACTAAAAGGTCTTAGCTTAGCTTAAATAATGGTTTTTAAAGTAGGGCGTTGATCCTAAGATACTTTACCCCTTCATCTGATTGTAAAGAATTGAATTGATGTATTGAATGGGCACGAAAAAACAAGTAGAAAAACATCACTACCACACTTGGTACAGGAAAAGGAAGCAGTGATTGCTTGGCATAAAACAAGCAAGATTAACTTTCCGAATGGGAAGCAGTAATTGGTCGGGGGGAGGAGCTACCATACAGGTCAGGTTCACAAAGTTGGTGGAAAAAAGCAAGGAATTCAAACAGGGGAATTGGGAATTGATTGGAATCAACAAAATCAGTAAAATTCTTTACACTAGTAAAGTAAGATAGAATAGAACTATGCATCTCACAAGCGAATTGATTAGTTCGATCTAAGAGAATTCTTTCAGCTGTGTTAACGTTTAACGAGCAGCATTTGGATCTTCTAGTTTCAGTACCTTTGCTAACTGTACTAAAAGGTCGCTTTTACGGAGTACTAATAAACAAAATTGCCGTCATCCAGTCGCATTGAAGTAGCATTTAATCGATCATTGAAGAAACTCTTTCCTGTTGCCAAAATTATTTTAATAAATAAAAAAAAATAAAACATTTAAACAGAATAAATAAAAGATATTTGGATGTGAGTGCATACATTCACATTCATTTTTAATTAATAAATTTTGAAGAGTAGGTTACCGCATATTTTTCTGATAAAGATGTTTTTAATATTTAAAATACGATATAAATTCCAACCACACGCTTACAACAGAAACGGCGCTATGCTAATGAATACAAAAATTGGCAATGCATAATACAGGATTTGTATCAAAAACTTTTTTTTGTGGGTTATAGTATTATATGATTAATTTGATGACGTCGTTGGAAAGTTCAACTCTTTTCCTCGTTTTAAAGTTGGTTATTTGAGCACGGAATAGCTGACTTTTTCTATGCTTGTCCTTTTTGGTATTTGTACTAAATTTCAGAGTTGTGGCTCTATGGGAAGTGGGAGAAATAGTGATGAGTCATGAGTGAGAGCTTCGGCTTTTATACGTCGAGAAGATGTATAAGAAATTTGCAATATATTTGCTTTCGATAAGAATTGGAACAATGATTATTTTTTTTTTTTACTTATTATTAGTTTACTTATTTTATTACTTATTTTTATTTCACGAATTTTATCACTTATTTTTATATCATTTTTTTTTTTTTTTGCTTATTTTTATTTTACCTATTTTAGTACTTATTTTTTTTTATTTCACTTATTTTATTACTTTTCAACACCTTATATTTCTTATATTATTACCTTATATTTCACGTTTTAGCATCATCTCAATAAAATGGAAAGAAAAATAGATGCCCTAAGCCCTCATTTTAATTTTCTCCTAAGAAGTTAACTAGTTTTAACTATCGATTTAGTCCTTAGTAAACTCAGATATTTTATAGGTTTATATCGAGTTATTATTTTATATTAAGTGTTATTTAGTTTATAGTAAAAATTTAAATTGAGTATAAAAGTATGTGTGTGTTTTAGAGGAATATGTGATATTTTTCTTTAAGTAAATTTAATATTTATACTTAAAAAAATAACAAAGTGGCCACAGAACCGGGAAAACCTGGAAATCAGGAAAATGTCAGGGAGCGTTTTGATTCTGGAAAAAATCGGGGAAATGTCAGGGAACTTTTTAAAATTTCATGAAAATCAGGGAAATTTTGTGTTGTTTAAGGCACGTTTATCCATATTTTGGCGCTATTTACATGGAGATTAGTAGTGGTAAGCCATTAAAAGTTTAATGTTACGGAACAATTTAAACTTTTCATTACCAGCAAAACTATTATTTTTTTTAATTGCACATTATTTCTTTAGAATACATGTTCTATTTGATGAGGGTGTCTAGACATCTGGAAAACCTTAGAAAATTGGGGAAATTTGAAAAAAAGTTTGCCCTAAAATCAGGGAATTTTTTAGAAATCGGTCAGGGAAATCAGGGAACTTTTTTTCCTGAATTTTGGGGCCACCCCGAATAATGAATTAGTATTACTGACACATAAAGCTAATAATTACTACTAAAACAAAAAAACTAATAATTACTATTAAAACAAAACCAAAAAAAAAATAAAATCAAATTGATTTAATGCAATAACATGCTATATTCAATGGTGAAGTTCGCTAGCCATCAAATTAAGACTTATGTTCAAAGTAGGAGAGCTTACCTCGAGCATGTGTTTGAGGTTAATAGGAGTATCCCAATTAACCCCTTCGATTGATCCATTGTCGGGGGGGAGGGGGGGGGGACTTCTCCACCCTCCCGCTTGATATGTTATTTCATCTATATCCAGCCAGTTCACTTGTTTCACATACTTCCAAGGTCGTTTTATAATTTTTACTTTCAATTACCCATACGTATACATAGGATAATGAAAGTGTAGTATTCTGTCAGAAATAAAAAAATTCGACTTTTTCCCCCCATTTCTCCACGTTTTGGAACATATCCTGATTTCAAAAGAGTGATATAGAAAAAATTTCTGTCTGTGTGTACGTGGTCAGCATAACTCCCGAACAAAATGACCTACGATGTTCAAATTTGGTGTGCGAGTTGGTGGCGGCACAAGAACCAACCATTAAGGTTTTCGTTAAAATCGCGCATGCGCATAAGGTAACTGCCATTGAAAAAAAATCATGTTTTTCAATGATTGCTAAAAAACAGCTCTAACGATTTTGTTCGAAATCGCTGTGGCAATGCTTCTTAAGGTGTTCTAAACATTGCCACCTCCGAAATTCCCATAAAAATGCGATAAAAGCGTGAAAAGTTGAAAAACGAGCGCCTTTAACACAGAGCCCTCAGCCCTTGAGCATCTGCCATCAACGATGGTTTTTTTTTTATGTTTCAAGCACAAGCAAAGACAATGTGATGTCTTTTGAATAAAGTGTCACAATTTTTACCGTTTTGGCAGTTTCTTTTTTTTTTACTGCCCGCTCGTAAAAATTATTAACAAAAATATCTCCAAACAAGCCATTTTTATTCAAATGGAAGAAAAATAAGAAAATGGAAAGTAACACAATGTAAAATTTTACTGTAATGACAAATGTTATATAGTGTATTTGAAAGGTGCGCGATGTTTCACACCCCTAGTTTTCTTTAAAGCTTCTCCTTTTCTATAACACTGAAAATCATTTTTCCAATACTAGTTCAATTACTTCAAACAAATGTTAGACACATTTTCAACCCCTTCCACCACTTAAAGGGAAAAAAATACAAAGGAATCTGAAACATTTATCTTACAGGAACTGAAATCAAAGATACTACATGCTTCAGTTACATTTTTACTCAAGCTGATTAAGGGCATGGAATAACTATTTCAATGTTTAAATTTTTAATTTTATTACCTTTTACTGCATGTTATGCTAAAGTTCTCAAGTCAAGCTTGTTGAATAAAACAGATTAACAATAATTTAAAAAAATTTACCATCTTTAAAAATTGTAAGAATTAAAGCATGTGTTGATTTTCTAATTTTAAAAGTGGAACATTTTTAGAATGTTTTAGAAAATTGTTAATAGCTCACCACACACACTCATACATACACACAGTATATGGGAAATGGTCCGCTCTATGTTTCACATCGGCGATGAGAATATGAATTTCAATGTTGTACATTTTAGAATCTACTCTTCTGCACTACATCGCGGAAGTTTATGCAAACGATTCCATCATCCATTTTGTTTCTCTGCGAATTAGACATTCACGAATGCCTTCAGGAAATTACATGTGCCCCATTTGGGTTTTGAAAATTTATAAAAAGTTAAGAAAAAATGAAAAATTGCCCCCCCCCCCCTCCCCCAAAATAAAATGGAATTTCATTATTCTTTTTAGCAGAAAATTTATATGAACTACTAATTAATAAAATTATTTGGAAATCTAAGTTTACAAATGGGATGCATTTTTGAAAAATCAAGATTTGAACGAAAGCCTTCAGCAGCTGACTAAATCTTTTCCCCACCTCTGCAAAAAAATCTCGCCGGCGTCTATATTCTTATTCCACCACTTATATGGTCATGTAAGTGATACAGATAGTCATATAAGTGATATGGCCCAGGGGCGTAGTCGAAAAAAAATTTCATGTGGGGATCAGTGGCGTGCCGTTGTCAAAACTGTCCCATGGTAACGGTGCAGCCCTTTTGGGACTTTCACTCTCTGGCTGTACTCGCTCGACCACCGTCGGATTTAATTGATTTGAGCGTGTATTTTTTCCCTCAATTGTGCATTGCGCCACAGGTTTTCTATTTATCGGAGATTTTTTTACTTAAAGTAAAAATTTCATTTTCATTTTTGATTCTAACCTGTATTTAAGGAAATTAGTAAAATAAATAATTAAAGTTGACTAGAAATTAGTAAATTTTAATTTTAAACAGATAATTAAGATGTACCCCTCGCCACAAGCAGCCACTGGTGGGATATTAAGTTGTGTGTCAACAAATCACAAGAATGCAATTTAAATCTACCATTTTAAACAAAATAATTCTTTGATTATAGTCAAACCCCGTTAAAGCGAAGTCGATGGAGCCACCCGAAATTGTTCGCGTCAATCGAATTTCGTGTAAAACGAATAAATTAACTTTAAGTTTTTAAGTACAAAGAACTGCTGTTACTTCTCGTTAAGCGGGATTTCATGTTAAGCGATTTCGCATTAACGGGGTTTGACTGTACTACGATTTAATAAAAAACAGAAAAATCTCGGGAGGATATATATCCCCATTTCCCTCCTCCTGGCTATGGCCGTATGAGTGGTGCAAATGTATACTATATATTGTTACGAATTTTTGTATATTTGTAAATATTTCGTAGTGTTAATTTTGTAAATAGATGAATTTCTGTACATTTCGCAAAAGGCAGTGCAATAGTTTGTTTTCCTGCAATGAGTCTCTTGATGCTTGATAACGAGATTTACAGAGATAACGCTGGGAAACGAGTTTTACAAGGATCAGGGCATATAACATTATGGTAATAGCAATCTCTCCAAATTGGGGAGATAGAGCCAAGTTGGCGACCATTTGGCGACATTTTCGGTCCCCATGTACATGTATAGGACTTTCGGACTACGATCTGGAAAGTTCTCCAAATGTCTATCTCTGGAAGATTCACGAAGGTATTGACTCCTATACAAGACCGGCCGTGAGTGGAGTTGGTTGGTTAGTCAGTTAGTCGACTGGAATTACTTAGTTGAGTTACTGACTGAGTTGAGTCACTGAGTTAGTTGAGTGACTGACTAATTGATGTTACTGAGTTAGCTGTTTCTTAACGAGCATTCAGAGAGTTTCGAAAGTAAACTGTATTGCATTGTCTTTTGCAGCGATTTTAGCAGTTGTGTTGTCAAGTTTGTAACTGCTGTTTTGTGCTCTATCGTTATGAAAAGAGCTGTATTGAATCTACTAGAACGAGAAGTTCAGGTTTTGTAAAAGTATCTGCGAAGAGTTATATCGGAATAAATTTCTGCAAGTTTTGATCTTCTTTGGCTTCAAATCTTTCGAACCCATCCACGCAACAATATGAAAGAAAAAAAAAATTCGCAAGACTTATTTATATTTTGGTAATCCACCTGAAGTTCTGACCAGAAATACTAGAAATTATGTATGCATTAACAAACTATTCCAATAAACAGCATCAAATAAATAAATCTTAAAATTACCATTTTAAATTACCCCACAGATCTTTTCCGTTCATGACTTGGGCCGTTTTATCTCCGCATCCCCTATCGTCTGCTTTAAGGCAAATGGTGAAATGGAGCGGGCTTTTCCCCCATTTAGAAAGGTTCGTTGAATCGCTTTGGTGGTCTACGAATTGCAATCCGCGTAAAGCCCCCATGGGCGCCTTTCTTGGAGCATGGGGTGGCTGAGGGGGGGGGAGGAGGAGCTCACTTCTATAGCTCCGGCGAAAATTTTAGGGAGTAACTGAATTTTACCAAATTGATCAGATTGAGCTGTTCCTTTTCACAACATAATGATATTATGCCCTTATTATATTTAGCAGGAGAGGCGAGGGGAGGGGGGAAGGAGTTTGATTTTTTTTTTTTTTATAGTTGATAATATTTTTGAGGAAATTTAAATTGTAATTGTACTGCTTTAAAAAATTATTGAATGAATATTTTTAATTACGATAGGTGTAAAAAAAAAAAAAGGTAAAGTTTTGCAATGGTGATGTAAATTTTTTAGCAATTATAACGGGAAACTAACGACTGTAAAGAAAAAGAACGTTGAAATGTAACAGATTGGTTTTTAAGTTTTCACCATCGATATAGGGTAAAGCATGAAGTAGAAACAATTTTGTGTGACAAAATAATATTTTCTTCAACTTTTGTGGATTTAAACATTTCTGTTTTATAAAGGAAGTTTGAATTGGTAATCTAATTCGTAGTTTCAACTTCATATTGACTTAAAAGAAATAAATACCAGTTCAGTAATTAAGTAATAAAACCAACTCGGTTTTTTAACGTTAAGAGGATTTGGTGCCCTACAAACATTTTTTTTTTTTTTTAGTTAAGCCTTTAAAATTATAATTTTTACATATTTGGAAGTATTACTAAGTAACAAACTAATTATTATTATTTTTTTTCTTCCAAAGTTCACTTAGTGCTCTAAATTTTCAAAATTTTAAATTTTTTTAAAAAATTAATTAAATTTCAAATTCTTTCTTTTTTTTTTTCATTTTTCAATATTTTTTCCTGATTTTTTAAAAAATGTTCCTAGTATTTACTGTAATTTTTTAGGCATCGGATTTAGAATAAGAGTAAAATAGTGTTGCGTGGCTGGGTTCGAAAGACTTGAAGTCAAAGCAGATCAAAACTTGCAGAAATTTATTCTGATATAACTCTTCGCAGATTCTTTTACAACTCCAGAACTTTCCGTTCTAGTAGACTCAATACAGCTCTTTACACAACAATGGAGCACAAACAGCAGTTCAAAACTAGATACACAACTGCTAAAATCGACGCAAAAGACAATGCAATACAGTTCACTTTCTAAACTACTCTGAATGCTCACTGAGAGACAACTAGCTCTCTATTGGCCTTGTATAGGAAAGCTTCCTACGCGAATCTTCTAGAGATAGAAATTTGGAGAATTTTCCAGATCGCAGTCGAAAAGCCCTATACATACATGGGGACCGAAAATGTCGCCAAATGGTCACCAAGTTTGGCGACATTTGGCGATTTCTCGTCAAATTTGGTGACCAAAATTAGTCGCCAAAACCGTCGCCAAGTTGGTGAGATAGAGCCAAGTTGGCGAGATTGCCATTAACCATAATGTTAAATGGCCTTCTCCTTGTAAAACTCTTTTTCCAGCATTATCTCTGTAAAACTCGTTTTCAAGCATTAAGAGATGCATTGCAGGAAAGCGAAGTAAAGACAAACTCTTGCACTGCCTTATGCAAAATGTACACAAAAAATTCTTTTTACATAATTAATACTACGAAATATTTACTAATATACAGAAATTCGTAACATTAGTTTTCGAGAAAAACTTCAATTACTGTACCTATTTGTAAAAAAAAGCGTAAGATACGGGTACCTTTCAACATTTAAATTTATATAAAAAAAGTTTTTTTTATTCGAAAATCCATGCCTATTTTTGACGAATGGATATTGAGAATGACGCAAAAAAAAAAAAATTCAAGTTATTTCATTCATATTTGCTGAAGTTTTAGCATTTTGAATAAGGTGGGAATTTCAAAAATCACGAACTGAGAAAAATGCGTTCGAAACATCAAAGAAGCTATTGCAGCAATGCTAAAGTCTCCACAAAAAATATAGTTTTTTTGCAATTGCCGTTATAGGATCAGCTCAAAAGCTTGCCAAAATAAGGAAAAAGTTTCAAAGATTGTAAACACGGAATGAACAGAAAATTTACATTTTTACTATTTTTTGTGAAAAGAAGGGGTACCAAGTCTCCTTAGAGTTTTATTACTTGAACAGTTTTTGTTGTAAAACATCAATATAACTTTGGAATGATAAATATATTTTCTCTCTCTCTTTCTTTCTTTGAGAGAGAGAGAGAATTTTAAAAAGCAAATTTAACCTTTTAATTTGCCTGAATAATGAATAATTGGTAAAATAATATAGCCCATAAAAAGTTTTTAATATAAATCTTTTATATGCATTGTCAATTTTTATATTCATTAACACACCACCGTTTCTGTTGCCAGAGTGTTCTTGGTGTTGGCATCTACTTTAAAGTATCAAAAACATCACTATCAGCAAAATATGCGGCAAACTAAGTTTCAAAACTTATTCATTAAAAATGAATGTGAATTTATGCGTTCACATCTAAATATCTTTTATTTATTCTGATTAAAACAATTTTATTATTTATTTATTAAAGCAATTTTGGCAGCAGTAAAAAGTGTCTTCAATGATTGGTTAAATGCTATTTCAGCGCGATTGGATGACGGCAAGTTGGTTTATTAGCATGGGCGCCGCCATGAGGGTGCAAGGAGGAGCACTTGCACCCCCTGGATTATGAAAATTAAACTCTTTAAAAGAATCAACACCTAAAAAAATCATTTAACTTTATTATTTTCGATGCAACGAATAGAGTATAAATTTACTCTCTTGTGATTTAAATTTTGTTTGTTAAAGTAAGATATTTTTTTAAAAATTAATCCCTCTCAGATATTCTGAAATTTTCTTCCTTTTTAAATAAAAAATTAAATCATTCATTCCAAAGATTGACTCTAGTATTGTGACATTTCTTTATACTTGGCATATTTTTAGTGTTTCCTGAATTGGAATTTTTTTTTTTTCCCTCGTGAAGAAATTGGTTATATTTTATGCGGCGACATTCGCTCTACTAGAAAATAAGATGTGTGAAAAGTATTAGTAAGCACAGTTACACTTAAAAAACTTAGGGAAATAAAGGGGTGGAGGGGGTGATGAAGTACTAAATCATTGAATAGTAGGATGATCTTTTTTCCGGTGGTAAATTTTCAGAAATACAGTAGAGTCCTGATTATCCGAGTTAATGTGGACCAAGACCAACTCGGATAACCGAAAAACTCGGTTAAAGCAAAAAATTAAAAATAAAATAAATCGTATCGGTTTAAATGTATGTTTTGACAAGTACAAATGTTATACTATAGGTAAACCACATGCAATTAATAATATATAGTAATGCTTAAAGAGTTCTCTTACTTAAGCCTTAAGACCTTGAGCGACGCGATAGGAGGAGCAGTGTCTTACAATGAAAAGGAATGTAAACATTTTGTTTTCTTGAGTGTTTGAGAGATCAAGTACCAATTTTTTTCGGTACTAGTTTTGACAAAGGAAAATATCAGGGGTAAAAAAAAAAAATTAAAGAAATATTATCTGGCTCGGTTAAAGCGGAAACTCGGATAACCGGGGCTCGGATAATCGGGGTTTTACTGTATATTGCTTTTGGAAATGATCGAGTTTCTGAATTTTAATTTAAAAACCGTTGAGCACTTTGTAGGGTTGTGCCACGTATTTAATTACATGATTTTACATAACCAGATCGAAAAAAAACAAAAAAAACAGTGAAAGCAAAGGGGCGAAAAAATAATAAATAAAGTGTCTTCAACACGGATTTAATAAGACATTTTTTCCGATTCGGACTTTCGAACGTTTTCTCGACTTTATTACACCTCTAGATTAATCTTTAGTTCAATTTCACCGTCACAAATATATTGGCATGAAATTGTGAAAAACGCCGAGAAATAATGACTTCGGAAAACAGTCGTAAGCTTTGGATACTTTAAATACAAAAAATATTTTCCGATTTCAATGCTTATCCATGTAAATATGTTCTAAATTTATATTGTTAGCGATTTACTGAGCTAAAAAAAATTTCTACAAATATCCAAAATACTCTTTAGATGCATCAATATTGATTCCGTTTTTTGAACCAATAGCAACAAATTTATATTGACTTTTTGTTTCAAAATTTTAATTATTAATTTTAATTTAAATGTTTTATATTTCAAATAATTCTTTCTTCAATTAAAATTTCTTAAAAACTGATCAATTAATTTATGTCGTCATATACGATCGACGAAAAGTTGACTAACACCCAATAAAATGTATCTGCAGCCCCCTGCAAAAAAATCCTGCCGGCGCCCATGTTTATTAGTATTTCGCAAAACGGCTTTTTAGTGACAGTGACTGGCGCCAAAATGTGATAGAACGACATCGAATCTATCTGCCAAGTTTCAGCCCGATTGGACATGGGCGCCTCCAGGAGGATAAAAAGAAAAGCTCATATGCTGTTTCGGTTTTGTGTTTTTACAATAAGCATTTGCTTTTCTATTATTTTAGTCTTGTTTCTTTTCTATGTCGTTTTCTATAGCTACTGGCACCTATTGTCTACGATTATTGGAGGCTGAGTAGAAGTTTTTATTTATTTTATTGTATAATCGTTTCCTGTGTAGTTCTCAAAATTCTATAAAAAATATTTTGATTCATCAGATATATTATCATTAAATATATTTTTAGAATTCAATTAAACATATCTGATACTGCCTATGTATTTCATTTTGATTTTTTTTTTTTTTTAATTATTTTCAAAACTTGGAAGAAATATAATGTTACTCCTCTGTATTTTTGCATCTTCGTGTTCCTCTGTTTTAAACACTGTCTCTTGAATGCCGTGAGATCTAGTTGGATGATAAAAAATCATTAAAACTATTTTTTTTATATATTTTTACCTCTATTTTTTCTTCTCTTTAACAGGTTTGCGCTTTCAAAAATAAACACCATGATTTTTTTTAAACTTTTCTCAAAGAGTATAATTTGAAATGCATAACTATTAATTAAAATTTCTAAAAAAATTAATGATTTTGATAAAAATTTAGTCTTGCACCTCCTTGCAAATAATTTTGCGAGTGCCCATGCGATTGGATGATGCCAATGGGGTTAATTAGGCCTCCACAGATTTTGTCCGCCATCGAAGTACCCAGCCACACAAAAAATCGAAGTTAATATAAAGGATTTAAAAAATGAAACTCGCTGACTCTCAAATGGTTAAATCTCAATATTCACGCTAAGACAACAGCTAATCGGGTCCGATGGTCTTCGCTTGAGATCGATTGATCAAGCAACGATTAAAAAACACAAGTAAAAAATTACTACCATATTAATTTCAAATTTTAGTTTAAATCCGAGGAGTTATTGAATCACTCGATAAACTGACCCAGTTTAAAATTAAAAGAATGCATTATCTCAAAATTTATAAACAGCACTTGACCTTTCTGCAGCTTGGATGGTAAATTGGATTTTTCAATTGGATGGTAAATACTCGTTAAACGATAATTTAGAGGTTTAATAAAAGTCGTATTTCGATTTAATTCTTTTTTAAATATTTACCGTTTTTTACTTTCAATTAACCATATGTTTACGTAGGATATATTAAGTATTACATTAGGTAAAAAAATAAATTTTTTTTTTTTTTTTTTCTACGTTTTGGAACATTCCGATTTCAAAAAAGTTGCCTGGATAAAATGTCTGTATGTGTGTACGTGGTCAGCATAACTCCCGAACAAATTGACCTACGATGTTCAAATTTTGTGTGCTTGTTAGTGGTGGTCATCCTATCATTAAGGTTTTCGTCAAAATCGCGCCTCTTCACCTTCGAAATTCCCGTAGAAAAGCGATAAAAGAGTAAAGAGTTGAAAAACGAATACCCTACAGCAGTGTTGAAGCTGTGGCACAAAATTTCTGTAGCAAAAAAACTAAAATCATAATTTTCATTTGAGTATTTTGCTAAAGTGATTACGAGTACCATCACTCGGGTTGTTTAATTTAACAGTTATTTATTATAAAATCATTATTAACTTTAAATATACAGCTATTTTATACCAATATCAACTGGAAAAATAATTTTTACCCTTTCGATTGCTGGTTCTTTTAGGTCAATGACTAACCTTAGGATAAAAAAAATGACGATTTGGTACATTTTGTGTCAAAATACTTTAGCAAAAGAGCTAAACCATACTTTCTGGTTTTAGCATTTAAGAAAGTTCTTAAGCATTTTGCTAAAAAAGCATCCACAGCTTAATCTCTGTCTTACAGAACTCTCTGTTCTTGAGCAACGCCCATCAACAATTGATTTTTTTCTGTTTCACGCGCAAGAAAGAACAATGTAACGTCTATCGAATAACATCGCCATTGTAATGTCTACCGATTAATCACCATTTTGGGGGAGGGGGAAACGCCATCTTGGCGGGGTTTGTTTCCGCAAAAGTATCGTCAAACTGGCCATTTTTATTTAAATGAGTGAAAATATGTAAACTTAAATAACACCAATAAAAGTTTAATACAATGACCAATATTATAGTGTAATTGAAAGTTGGGCAATGTTCTACACCCCTAAGTTTCTCCAGTAGTTTAATTCAAAATGTTAGGGAAAATCCTGTATCAAATACCATTAGCCTGCTCTGATCAGATTATAACTGAGAAGTGTGTAGAAACATAGTTTTATGACAGCTACTGTAATATTTCAACTTATTTTATCATAATTTAAAAAGTACCGTATTTTTTATGTATATTTATAGAGTATAAGAACAAAAAAATACCTACTTTTACAAAAATCTAATTCAAATTTTCTCATGATTCGTTTACTTTTAATGTATGCAAATTAATTTTCGTCAATTATAATTAACCACTAATGACAACTTTATAAATCCAATTGATTTTAATTCGATTATAATGATAACGTTTTCTGTATGCGACCGAAAAAGGAAACTAATTTAAATAGTAATTCGTACAAAGAGATAGCTTATGCTAACTTCATTAAAACATTAAGGGTATTTTAAAACTACAATATTAATACAGTCTAAGAAGACATTGATTTTTGAAACAGGTAGATACAAGGCTTTTGCCAAAATAAAATGTTGCAAATCAATGACTTTTCAAGACTGAAGCAAATAATTTTCCATGACTCAAGAAACCAAATCTCAATAATATTATTAATAATAATAACCTATATGAATTTTACTAACACGAACATAGTAAGTAAATCAATGTACCATAAAATGATTTTTATAAAGTTTTACTTTAAATTAAATAAAAAATCCTTGTTTCATTAACTTCCAAATCAGAAGAAAAAGAGAAAAATAATTTTCTAGTCTTCGATATTTCAGTGTTAAAAAAGCTAAACAATCTTTAATAATAAAGAAATATTTGAAGAAAGAATAAGTCAATAATAATATATTATCATCAAAAATCGAATGTTTTGATATCAACAATGCATAACCGAAGAAAGAAGAAGGGGGGGGGGGGGGGAATCAAAAAAATGTAAACACAAACTTATCAAAACTTCATTTCAGTTCTCATATTATAAACCTACAAGACCTTACTCGTGTGATGTCACAAATTTGGAGTTTAGAAATGTTTCCATTGGCCGCAATTTTTATCTGTGACAGTTGTTTCCATCAAAATGTAAATAAAAACATAGATGCATTTTCAAAGAGCTGAATAGCAATCCTGGCGTATATGATGTCACAGTTGGTGTGATTTTACTTTAAAAGGTATAGAATCCATGAAATTCACTGTATTTCCATGACTTATGGCCATTTTTTTGCTCAAAATCATGACTTTCCATGACAAAATTTACCCAATGTCCAAATTCATGACTTTCCATATGCGCAGAAACCTTGTAGATATGCAGAGAGCATCATTGACTTTTACTTATATAATACAAAAAAGTTTCTTTTTTATTTGATTTATCCACAAGGTTACCTACTTCTTTCAAAATAAGTAGCTTATTGCAGATGAATATGCTCCATAATTTTGAATTTGATCAGAGTCGACATCTGAACAAGCTCCTCATTATTAACAGCAAAACCACAAAAAATTACTTCAGTTGTAGTATATGTGGGAAGAAAAGTAATCAGACCTGGTTTAGGGCTTCATAATATTATAATAGATACATTACTTACAGACGATGAACAGTGGAAATTTAACACATTAAACAACAATCCTACGATATCACAGTTTGCAGATTGTTTCAACGTGAATCGTCGCGCTTGTTCGCTCGCTACCACCATCATCACACTCGCTTATTTTCACACTTATTTGGAGAATCAAATTTATAAATGTATAATTTCAATTTCCCAAAATAAGAATAGTTTCTTAATTCGGGAAAGGTTTATATTGATTCAAAATCTTTATTTTGAAAAAGTAATTTTATGACTGCCTAAAATCTAAAATATTTAAAGATTTTGCTTACACATATGCCACATTTTATTCAATACTGTTCTTATCTGCTTAAGAAGCTAGAACAGACAGTTAGTATTTAGAACAATGTTTATTTTCTTAGATTACTTAGATTTTAATTACTTAGTAAGCATGCAAAATGTAATCTGAGACAGTTTACGAGTAAAATATATTTTATTAAAAGCTTGAACACAAAACACAACTTTCCATTTTCCAAAGAAGAAAAGATAAAAAAAAAAAATGCTCAACTTTTTTACACTCAAAATTCAAACATTTAACAAAAATCAAAATTTAAAAAATTAAACAAAGGCAGATGTTTCAAATAAAAATTCTTACTTTCAACTGAAAGAAAATTGCCCTTAAAACCTTAAAATATTGAAATAATGTACAATAAACATTAAAAATAGTTTTTAAAAGCATATAAAACTTAAAAACGAACAAAGAAACAGTAAAAAGTTTACAAAAAAAATTAATTCATAATTTTCAATGAATACTATATTATATGGCCAATAAGCTTTAACAAATAGTAGAAACCTACAAAAAAAAAAAATCCAAAGAAGCATCACTTTATTTAAAACTACAATGAACACTAAGCAACAATTTATTTCATACAAAGTAAAAGATATATGCTTTTTTTCAAATCTAAATGAAGAGGTGAATTTAAGGGTTTAAACTCCAAAACATATTAAATAAAATTAAGAAAAACTTTATGAAATTCTCATGAAAGAAAGCATTGAAATTTTTATAATTACAACTATAATTAGCAGTGATCAGTAGTTGTTTTGGTAGTTTAAGATACTTTAGTTTCTGTGTATTCAAAGAAAACTAAAAATTAACATTTCGTCTAAAAAGTAAAATTTTCATCACTTAGACTTATCGATTTAAACTCTTTATTGTTTAACATGACAAAATCTTGACCTTTTAAAACATAGGGGAAAAAAGAATTATTGAATAATTTATTAAATGTTTAAGAAATCTATACCAATAACAAAATGAGACTAAATATAGCTGTATAATACTTAATGTTATCAGGGATGAGAATGATCAGAGAGCAAAAAGGAGGAAATCCAAAAATTCGTTAAAAAGCTCGCGGAAGGAATACACAAAAATTCAACAAAAAAAGTATGCAGGAAGGATGATTCAATAATTTTAAAGATACAATGAAATTTCTCATACTATATAATAATTACATTTGAAATATTAGGAATTAGTGAAGTAATCTGTGAGAAAAGGAGAGCTCAGATGGAAAATCTTTTGTTTAGACATGAGAAAAAGTATACTTTTTGCAGGAAAAACTGGTTCAGATCAGAAAAATGTGAATCCTCGAAACAGGGACAAAGAAAAGGAAAATGTTACATAAAAACTAAAAAGGAGGAAATCCTCCAAAAGGAAGAAAACTGTCATCCCTGTGTTATAGTGGATATAAAGATAAAACTTTAAAAAGCAAATTTTTTTTAAAAAATTTAAACATTTGTCTTATAAAAAAGGTACATGAATCTTGAAAAACGAAAAATGATGGTTCAGTGTTTCAATAGTATTAACTTAAACAAGGCTAGATTTCTAAGAAAATACTGCAACTTCATAAACATACACTTGAACTAAATTTGTAAATTTTTAGTAGTACCATAATTTCCCAACAGAACTTTTATGAAATCATTTATGGTATTTGTATAGAAATTTTATTTTAACAATTTCTTATATTTGTATAGAAATTTTATTTTAACAATTTCTTATATTTTTTATAGAAATTTCTTACAAATCAAACAATGTGGATGATTTAATGATCAATGCATGTTATTTAACTCAGTTTAAGTTATTTAGCAAATATACATTTGTGAAAATTTTTAATAGTCAATTTAATGTTCTTAAAAAATTATACAATTTTGTTAAAAGTTTTAATTTGTGTTCAAGTATGCAAGAAAAATTGGAATACAAATTTTAATTTCTTTTTAAGGTAACTTCAGTAAAAATTATCAGCATTTCTTTACTGATGACACACTTCTAAGCACTTCTTACTAGATGACAGATTTCTTCAAATGCATCACCTGAAAAATATATAACTTGGTAAGTTTTTTAAATTAGTAATGTACCTTTATTTCTTTTTTAAAAATTAACATATTTAAACTATAATAAAAAACAGTTGTTTTAATACAAATAAAGAAAATTCAATACAATTTTGAAGCATCCGGCTCAATAGAATATATATATTTGTATCATATATTTATTTTAAATTTAATGAAGCACTTATGACTTCTTTTCATTTTAAAAATTACTCATCAATATGCAATATAAAATATTTTTTATGATTTCTTTTAAAAAATGTATATCACTTTCAAAAATTGCAAATATAAATATAAAGCACTTTCTTAATTGCACTTTTTTGAAAATTAAAATCGAATGGACATATAAGCAAGTTTCTTAATTTTTCTGACAATTTTTAATTTCAATTTTTAAAGTTCATTTTATTAAATAAGTTAAAGTGATTTTTCTTTGATAATTTCTATTACAAAATTAAATTTTCATACAAACTACTACTAGTAAAAGAAAATATGAATGTGAACACTAAATAAAAAATTTAAACCGTTATAATTAGTACTTTTAAAGTTTTTAATTAATAAGAACAATAAACATTTGCATTTGAAAATAAGAAAATAAATGCAATTATTGTAAAACATTGATCAAATTGTGCAACCACAAACTTTAATCTTTATATGACCATAAAAGCAATATACAAACATGTTGATAAAATGAGGGCCTGATAAGCAAAGGTGTCTAAGTGACTTTTCTTAACTTTTGAGGAAATACACTTTAAAGTTTCTTATTTAAATTAAATTTGTATGAAAATTATTTGTTGTTCAAATGCTAACATCTGGGATGAAGATATCACATTTTTTTATAGAGTTTAATATAGATAAGAAACTTAAAGTGTATTTTCTCAAAAGTTAAGAAAAGTCACTTAGACACCTTTGCTTCTCAGTTCTTCAAATAACAACAAAAATACATGAAGGATGAATACAAAACGAAATTATACAAGAAGAAAAACACAAGTATATTTTTTATGCCTTCAAACAATATTTGCCTACAACAGATAAAGACTTGAGATAACAAAGCAAATGTTACAGCTAGACGAACCTCAGACAAAAATAAGTATTTTGGTCACTTGTAGAGATAACACGGGAGCAAAACCTATCATTTTATTATGATTAAAAAAATGTGCTTTCTTGTGTTGTTCGAATTTCAAGATATTTGTATCATATTTATTATAAAGTAAACAATTGATTATTCATACAAGAGATATTGGTAGGTATGAAAACCTCAGCAGACATGGGCGCCGGCAGAAATATTTGCAGGGGGGGGGGGGGGGTGCAAGACTAGATTTTTATCGAAGTCATTAATTTTTTAGAAATTTTAATTAATAGTTATGCATTTTAAATTATATTCTTCGAGAATAGTTTGAAAAAATTCATGGAATATATATTTTTAAAAGAGAATCCTGTTATAAAGTAAAAAAAAAAATTATATGTATTTTTAACGATTTTTTATCATCCAAATTCAACTAGATCTCACGGCATTCAAGAGACAGTGTTTAGAACAAAGGAACACGAAGATGTAAAAATACAGAAGACTAACATTATATTTCTTCCAAGTTTTGGAAATAATTAAAAAAAAAATTCAAAAGGAAATACAAAGGTAGTATTGGATCTGTTTAAAAGAATTCTAAAAATAGATTTCAAAATAGCATATCTGATAACTTAGAAAGCAAAATATTTTTCCTAGAATTTTGAGAACTTCACAGGAAATAAATACTTCTACTCAGCCTCCAATAATCCTAGACAATAGGCACCTGTAGCTATAAAAAACGGCATAGAAAAGAAACAAAAGACTAAAATAATAGAAAAACAAATGCTTATTGTAACATCAAAAACGAAACGACATATGTGCTTTTCTTTTTATCTTGGAATTTACACATAGGGGGAGGGGGGGGGGGGTGCAAGTGCACCCTCCTGGGGGCGTCCATGTCAGCAGACATAAGTCATTAAGGGCATAGCATAATATCAGAAACATTATCTATAGGAATGACTCCCTTTTAACAAAGAGTTAAAAGTTGTGGGATAAGGAAAGTCTACTACTTGGCTCTGAAGTTCCTACTAGCAAGTTTGAAAACTTATATTCACAGTTTGAACTAGGGGTGAAGGAACATCAAGTGAAACGAAGGAGAGAAGACAAGCAGTCATAGTGATGAACGATGCTCAAGGAAAGACATTCGTTTTTAAATTTTGTTTACCATTATAGCATTTTTACAGGAGCTTCGGAGGTAGGGATATTTAGAACACCTTAAGAGCCAATACCATAGTGATTTTGATCAAAACCGTTAGAGAAGTTTTAAGTAATGCTGAAAACATTATTTTTTTATGTTTTGCGCATTTGTAATATTGATAAAAACTTAATGACAGGTATGGCCACCACTAACCCGTACACCAGATTTGAATATTGTAGGTCAATTCTATCAGAAGTTACGATGATCACATATAGATAGACATTTTTTCTATACCACTTTTTTGAAGTCAGGATATTCCAAAACATGGAGAAATGAAGAAAAGAAAGAAAAAAAAATTGACCGAAAACAATACTTTAATAACACTATGTTCACATATGGGTATTTGAAAGTAAAAATACTGCTAGACAGAAACTTAAATATTAATATAATTTTTAATGTATGAATATTGTAGGTCCAATCAACAATTTCAATACATGAAAAAAAAATGTTTTAAAATAAAATTATTAGTTTATTTATGGTAGCAAAAAGAATAACCACTTCAAAGAAACCTTGCGAAATTTCGTCATAGGCTTTCAATTTCAATAATGTTCTACCTATAAATCGATTACTTAAATTATCTTCATGCTTTCTTAACAAAACAAATGCTCAATCCCATAAACAAAATTCCTTACCTAAAACAATCAATGACAGTATGTACATGAAGGGTGACATTTTATACCATTCACACCACATCGACAACCGGCACTTGTATCACCTTGTCCCTAAAATTACAATTATATAACTTTATTTCTTAAACATTGTAAAATAGTGGAACTAGGATTGGTTAAGTATATTAAAATTGCCAAGTATTTATAAAAGGATTTAGCACTTACACAAAATTGTATTTACAATTTAAATTATTTTAGTCAAAAATCTTTAGATGAGAGGGCGCTAAATATCTGGACATACAATTTTAATTCAGTGACTGAGTTTAAAAATGTGTTCAGAAATTACAAAAATTGAAGTAAAATATTATCTCCAGCAATAAAATCTCAAAATGATACAAACAACTTTTTACTATGTGATATGTACTATTTTAGTTTTCATGTTCTCATTATGAGCAGAATTTTTTTATTAATTATCCATAGACAAATACTATAAATTAAATATGATACCATGAACGAAAAACACATTTAAATTTAACTAAGAATAAAAAGAAAATACAGGGGGTACAGTGAGGGTTTTTTTAAAGTTTAAGTAGGAATTTTAGGGATAATTCCAAAAATTTCAGGAACATTTTAGGGATAATTCCGAAAATTTCAGGGATAATTTAAAAAAGTTTTGTGAAGATTCTTAAAATTTTAGGGATAACTCAAAAACACTTAGGAGCCTATGTCAGCTTCAAAAGAAATATCCTAACATAGACATATTCTTTCCAAAGCTTGTTATAATAACAGCAAAAAAGTTTTCAAAAAATTTAACTTAAAAAATATTTAAGCAAAATAATACTAGTTACATAGTTAAACCTTATACTATTTTGACAAACATGCAGATTTAATTAAATTCACTTTTCTCATCTGGAAGAATAACAGGGTTCTTTTGTTTGTAAGTTTTGAAGGAAACTCGGGGAATTTTTGATATTTTCAATATTTCTTATAGGGTTCCCATTCAAATTACAGAATGAAAATCAATGACCTTTTAAGAACCTAAATAATGTTTTTGAGGACCTTCGGAAAAAAAAAATTCAGGCATCATGTCGATACATAAATTTTTAATTAAGTATATTCTACCAAAAAAGTTACAAGTTGACGCATGAGTAGAACAAATATGTCAGAGAATTCCGCTAAGGTGTGAATAAGTAGCGGTCCCATGGAGATAGCAAGTCTTGAGTTGTATTTTTATAAATTTTGTATTGGGAACACAACATCCACAAAAATTAAGGACTTTTTAAGGAACTCGAATCATTTTCAAGTACTTTTAAGCAACTCGAAGGATTTTCAAGTCCTTGAAAACAAGTTATTAAGCACTTTTAATGACCAAATATTAAGCACTTTTAATGACCGTGCGAACCCTGTTTTAGGAGTTATCGAAAAATTTAAGTACAATTTTAGGAATTTTAGGGGGAAACAAAAATTTAAGGAACATTAGGAATTTAAGTGCGAATGCAATCTTTCTAAATAGCACAACTACTTACAGCAGGACCCCAGCGTGGACCTTTTGTAATCCAACAAATTTCTGTGAGGCAAACAGAACATTTAAGCCAGTCACAGCCCCACTTCTTCATCAGTATCAGGTCACACTTTGGGCACTTCACTGCTTTCCCACTTTCAATCATTTTCTACACACAAAAAAAGCAACAAAATTCAATCAACACGAGTGATCGGACCCAAATACATTATATTCAAACATTTGTCTATTTTTTTTTAATTTGTGACTTGTGCTAAACAAGAAAGTACATAGAATATATTTTAAAAAACTATGTATGCAACCTATACGTATAACTTTTTCTTATTTTGACCAAAGTTTGTAAAACATTACAATAGAGACAGTGATCAAAATTTTACAACTCCTTTTCCACGTTTTTACATTCATTACTCAATAATGTTAGTAAATTTAAGATTTAATGAGTAAAAATACTCTTAGAATTTTAGTTTCAAGCAATGTTACTTTTAAAACAATTGATTATGAACAGGAGCATACCGGGCCATAAAAACTGGGTTTTATTAATTAATATACTTTTGCTTAATTAGTTATATTTAATAATAAATTTATTCATTAAAAAAATAGTTTTATTCATTAATTAAACTTAATAATTGAATTGTTTTAATAATTACTTTAATTAAATCAAATGGTCTGTCTCTACTATTTATACCTCCTTTGAGTGAACTTGGTTCCCTAAACCATTGATACATTTAATCTTAAAAGTCATAATACAATAATATGTAAATCTTAGTGCATATAATTTCTAAATGCAACATAATCTATAAAATTAAAATAATGAGAAATGTTAAGCAATTTTTTAATATCCAAACTATATCTCTGAAACTAAAGTAATAGTTCAACAATAGTTAATAGTTCTGGTGGGAGGGATTGGGTTTTTAATGTATTAGGCTTGTTTAAAAAATGTTAAAAAGCGCAACTAATTATACGGAGGAAAAAAAATTGAGAAACTAAGAAAGGGAACTTCCGTACAGGACCGGCCCATTTCTTGCAGACACTGACAGTCCGGGTCATAGTACCGGACAACCCTATGGCCAGTACGCTCCCGATTATGAATTCTGACTGATACTGAATTCTGTACAAACATTGAAGTAGGCTTATTCCAAAAATTGGGGGGGAAATGCAAAATAACTACATGATACTTACATTAAGGAACTGAAGGGTTTTCTCCGAATCAGGATCCATTTTCTTCTGCTGCATCAACTTGTCCTGGTACTGTCGACAATTCAGACCCTCGTGGATTGCCATACAATTGAGGCAGTTGTAATGGCTGCAGACAGGACAATGAAACACGTTGATGCTGTCTTCGAACATACACCATCCGGGGCAGTCAGGTGTCTTGCAGTGGAAACTTTTCTCGGCCAGACTTTCAGCAGTTACGATACTTCGCTGAAGATATCTCTCGTAAACATCTTCTGGAACGAGCTACGAGAAAATTATTCACTTCATGATCAGGAAAAAGAACTTTTTTGCAGAGGACAACATAAAAACCATAATGAATAAAAACTAATTTTAGATTTCAATCCATTGATTATCTAACTTACAACTTAAGTTGAAAACTCAGAAAATATAATAGATTGACGAGTTAAAAAATTTAATTCTTTATGTATAGGTGAGTAATCCATCTTTTTTAATGTGAAATAATTTTCTGCACAGTGAGATTCATAAAACACATCACTTTTGAAGCTTTTACTCACTCTTTAAATGTATTTTCTTTTGAAAATGTAATAATAGAAAGTGATAATAACTTGGGTCAATACAGATATCCAGCGTGAAAAAGTGGATTGGGTACAGTACTCAAATTTCGTTAAAAAAAACTGCTTTTAAAAAAATAGTTCTTGCATTTCTGAATAGAATGATTTTTTTATTTTATTCCTATGGTGATTAGAACCCCCTGAAATTACCTGTTATTTAAACATCACTAATTGGTTTAATGCATTGAAATGGCTGCCTAAACTGCGTATTTCGAGCACTAGTGTTTTTCAAAGATGTTGCAAATTCAAATGGATACATCTTCAGAATCGTTAACAATTTGCTATTCTAATTTATGAGACATTTAATTTATATAGTTCTGAACATTTTCACTTCACAAAATTTTGTTTTTTAAGATCTGTTTTAAAATATAACATTTAGCGTAAAAGATAACATGAAAGAAAGCAAAAATTTCAATATTTTAACTTTTTGAGATATTTAAAAAAAATTATGTTTCACCTATCAAAATTCTGTGAAGACAATATTTTCTTTACATAATTATGTATAACAGAAAGCTTTCACTTTGAAAAAAATTTATACTTTCTTGATATAAAAACGTGCAAACGTCAATTATTATGGATTTTTCTTTGATAAATTTTTTTAATAAATATACACAATATTTATTATCTCTACAAATAGTATCTTAGACATAAGATCAATTTTTGGGATAAAAATATTTATAAATAAAGTTTTTTTATTTTTGGTACAGTATCCTCTTAACCGGTACTCTTCAATTAGATGGGTACCAGTTGGTGGCGCTGGTGTTAAGCCTAAATGTTTACTACACATTTAAATGACCCATAAATGTATTGTCAAGTCTAAATGTTTAAGGTTTAAAATAGGGTTGCTATATAAACTCTAAAATGGTTTGTTATAGGAATTATAAATCATTTGTAGGTTGTTAGTTTGGAGGAGTTATCGCTGCAATTTGGCGGGTATTTTTTACTGATACCCGTCGAACAGAAGAGAACCTATTAATCTTGTAAGAAAAGTAATTTTCAAAAACAATAATAGCACTTACAGCCTTTATTTCTCGTTGCTGTAAATGGCTCTGACAGGAATACAGATCATCTCTAAAAGGGCATTTAATTTGAGCCTCCTCGGCATATTCCACTAACTTTTTCAAGCAGTCTCTACAGAGTTTGAATAAAAATATTATTTCAACAAGTATATGATGAAACAAAGCAAAAACATAAGATGTAAAGGTACATAAGAAAAAGATTAAAATTATATGCTATGTCTTTCAAGATGTATTCTAGGAAATACATTAAATCACAATACTGTTATTGGTTATTCACAAATTAAAGAAAAATATGAAAACCTGTCAGTAAAAATAACCATTTAAAAAGTAAGTCAAATATAACTATTACGCAAACAACTCTTTGAATAAAATCTATAATTATGAAGATAAATTTATATGTTAAGATGTAGTACCATTGCTCATCCATCTGCAAGTGCGTCATTGTAATGTAATATTAAATTACCATTATTAATTCTATATACTGTACAAATAAGGGGATAGCTGTGTAACTAGTTTAAGAGACATCTAATTTTGTAAAGATTATAAAAAAAAAAAAATTTAAAAATCAAGAACTATATTTTCAGAACATTTTATATTTAATTGTGGTTCATCAAATTAATCGAATTTAAAAATAAAGATACCTCTTTTTTATAATTATTGTACTGAATAAAGGTAAATTGATATTCTTTTATTTGTCTAAAAAATACCATTCATAGTATACTAATACATACTGACAAAACGTATGCAGGCATTCATGCAGCACAACTCCTTGGTCACTTTCAAATTCACCAAAACATACAGGACATGTAAAGTTTATAACATTCCTCACTAAGTTCAAATTCTCCATGCGCAAGAGAAATTGGTAATTTCTTTCAGCTTCTTCATTCAAGTTCTCATCCTGTTAAAAAAATTATTATTATCAGTATAAATTTATAAATTAAAAAAAAAATATATAGATACAAGTAAATACTTGGTCACACAACGGAAATAGAAAGTACCTAAAAATATTCATTAAAATGAAAAGTGAATTTAATATTACAAATGTATAGAAATGTAACACTAATTATTAAAATTAGATTATTAGATAACATTCAATTTTAATTTGGAAAATGTCGCACAAGTAACTACTAATCTCAAAAATCATTACTGACAGGACATTGAAACTACATGTATATTTTTTGGAAATTCAATAAAATTTAGAAAATCCTGCTGAATGTTATTAGTTTCAGTCCCTTAGGAGAAACTGTTTTCTAGACATTAATTTTTAAAGGTAAGGGTCAACATTATTGGCATCTAGTATTTAAATGAACCCAAAACCAAGAATATATAAAACTAGAAAACTGTAAGACATTTGAGGTGCCCGTTGAAAAATTATGAATATAACAAACATTTTAATTTAATATATGCAAAGTGTTTATTAAAAATTCAATTTTTCTTTTAATATTACGCAAATGAAAAGTATTTCTGATATGAAATACTTCCCGAACAGCAAAACGTACGACAAAGTACGTTTCAAAGTTTATTTATTAAAAATAAAAGGGAATTTATGCATTCAACCCTAAATATCTTTTATTTATTCTAATTAAAACTAGTTTGGCAACAGGAAAGAGTTTCAACAATGACCGGTCAAAATTTAACTTGCAGCTTTACAGCGTGAGTAGGTCAGTGATCAGAGTAACTCTTAAATTAATACATAATTTTATATCAGGAAGGGTTGACATAGTTTAAACCAAATGGTTTTTTCTAAAAAAAAAAAAAAAACTTTTTTTAAAGAATAATTTTAAATGGTATTTTTATTTATAATTTTAGATTTTTCAAGGATTTGATGTTGTAAGTGACTTCTATTTTTAATTGAACAACTCAACTTTTCTTTTCTATTATTATTTTTTAAAAAACTAATAAACTACTACTAAACTACTAAACTAATAAAAAAATAAAAAATAAAAACTTTTAACTTATATTCTATTATTTTTTAAAAAAATAATTCACTAAAAGAAAAATTATATAAATACTATAGATGGAATAAGTTCTAATGTATTTTAAAATAAATCTTGCAAATAAAGTCTGTTGAAGTTTTTATAAGTATCAACAATCAGTTTTTATATTTAATTAATAAATATATAAATTTTTCACAATAATTCAAAATTATTAATTAAATTTAAATTATAGGCTGCATTTTAAATTTGTTTCTAAAATGGAGGTTTTGTGTTTCAACAACTTATTTCTAAACATTACAAATATAATTTTGAACAACTTATCACAATTGCTGATGAATCTAAGAGCAATATTTCATGTATTATGTAATAAACAATTACTATTGTACTATATTGTATACTACATTAAATTTTAAAAAATAATATCTCTGAATAAAATATTAAAATTTAATATGATTTGAATGTTCACATACGTTATTTCACAACAATTGTTTATTTACTTAGTTTGAATTATTTTCAAAATAAATATTAATTGTTATTTGAAAATAAATTATTCTAGTTTATATCAAATTGTAGTTATAAATATGCATACATGTAATTAGAAAAGGATTAATAAAAAAAAAGTTTTTTCAACCCTGATATCCAGAACCAAAGGGTTAAAACATTATCAAATTATTTGTTCATCAAAATGCTGTATGTCAAAATATTGTATTCATTTGAATTTCAATAATTCAAGGAATTTCATCTCTAAAAATTACTAAGCTAAACAAAGTTAGATTTTCATACCTGTAGATCGTCCTGATTATATGCTGACTGATTATTACTATCAGTCAATTCTGGTAGAGATGGAGTTTCAGGAGCTGTAAAATTATAAGTTATTAAAATTGATACACTTGCAATGAGTGATATAAGTGGATTTTAAGCAAAGACACATAATTCATAATGCTACATGAGAGAAATTCATGCAAAAAAGTTACTTAAAATTATATTTATTAAATTAAATTTAGTTAGTAATAAAATGCATACAAAATTAGTTCACACTCAAACTATATACAATTCATTAACCTAAATGTTAGTTTCAATCAATCAAAAATCAGTACAACAAAAATAAGTTTGTAAAAATCACTATAAATGAAACTAATAATCAAATCTTTGTTTTTCATGTGATTTACATTTTTAGGTTTGCCACATTAGAATTCCACAAACAGTTCTTATGAGAGTATAGGAAGCAATTTTTTTAAACATGTTTTTATGCAAAGCTGCAAATAGCAAAGTAAGCTCTCTTTTCTTTTTCTACAATGAAACCTATAGAAACTTGCAATGTATTCAAAACCATAATATTTTTAGAAAAAAAAACTTTTTAATTTTAACTTACTAATCAATTTATAAGCAAATAGTAGTGATGTAGAGAAAAGTAAAATAAAATACTTTGCATTGCTTCAAATTTTCCCAAGATATCATTTGGAGGTTTGCAAACAAAAAATTTCAAGTTTAGCAAAAATTTTAAAATTTAGAATGAAACACATTGCATCAGAGTGTGCATTGTACTGACCACAATTTAAGAAATTGCCCATATTGTTAAACTAGATACAAGGAAAGACTAAACACTTTAAAAAGATAAACCCATGGCAAAGAGAGCTATATTTATTGTTTAAGTTACAATTATTGTATATGTTGCAATTACAAAAATTTCATTGTATAATTTAATGCAGAATTTTAAATTACCTTTTCATATATATATATATATATGCTTTGTATATTCAGCATCAGCATTAAAAATTGCTAGCAAGTAACATTAAACATTTACAAGAAATTAAAACTGCAACAAAGATCATCACTAGGTCTTGATGAACAGAATAATCAATAACTATACAAAGTTATACATTTATTGAAATGGCCTCTAGAAAAAAATTAACTGTACAAAATTAGCATATAAAAATCAGATAGTTTATTAAAAATATAATTTTCTTTGTTTAAAATTTATTAACTTAAATTCAAACTAAATTTGAACATTAAAATCTATTTTCATGTTCTTCAATTAAGTCTAAAACTTAAAGTCAATTGATTAAAAAAATATGACAGCTTCAAAATGTGTTTAAAAACAACCCGATATTAAAATTGTTGCATGCTAGTGAAATTTTTATTTCAAAAGCCATGCTCTCTTTGTTAGCGCAACATTGCACAGCCATCTGATGCAAGCAAGAACTATTTTTCATTAAACTTACAAATATCTTCAGCATCATTCTGAATTGATATTTCAGCAAACAAAGGATGACTAGGATGAAAACTTTCTATAAGTTGATGGGACTTGCTGGTTATTCCATCTACAGTAAGTATATTGTAATTTTTCACACATGTAGTATTCATAACTTCTTCACTTTTAATTTCTTCTACGGAATAGTTCAAATTGCTTCCATTTTCGTCATGCATCATGGAAGGATTCTCGGTTATTTCTTGAGCCTTACCAGAAACATCATCACAACCTGATGCATAACTTTGGTATTCTTGGTTAACAACTTCAAAGGCTCCATGTCTAGTGGAATTTTTTATATTTTTATTGAATCCTTTATCCTCAATGTCTGATTCTACTTTGAAATTATTAGTAATTTTCTTTGTTTGTTTATTTTCATTTTTCAATTTTAATTGTTGTAAAAAAGATTTCATTGGTTTTGATCTGTCTCTATCAGAAGTTGTTGATGAGGGTTCAATAATTGAAGAACTGTCCTTGATCAAAGCCGATGGGCGGACATTTAATTTTTTTGTGAGATCATTAGAATTTTTGGAGTTGTTTTGTTCATCAGCCTGACTGTTTAAATATTCCTTGGCCGTTAATGAGTTAAAAATGTCCTTCTCGCAACCAGAAATCTCAGCAAAGTTATTGAAATCGGGTGTCACATTACTATTTAAGTAAAACTGAGAACTTTCATTATAGTTTCTGTTTAAATAACTTATATTGCTCTCACCACTTGATGAACCAGTGTCTTCTCTCGATACAGCAAATGCCTTATTTTTCCTACCTTTTAAAACATTTGCTTTTAAAGAGCCTTTTCTTACTTTTTTATCATTTCTTTGGAAATCAGATTTCATAACATCAACATCTGAAAAAACTTTGCAATCTTCATCCACTTCTTGCCCTTCTGTAAAGGAAACATAGCTAGAAGTCCCAGGCATATGTTTCCATAGCATTTGCATCGATAGATCATCAAATGAACTTTTACCATCAACTATTTTCCCCATTTCAACATTTTTACCTTTCCTTCTGCTCTTGCTCTTAGTAGTAGGCTGCTTGACATCGAGGAAGCTACTAAAATTTACCGATTCAAATTTACTACCACCTATAGTAGAACATTTATTCTGAGTTGCACCTGATAATTGTCGAATATCTATTTTTCTGTCAAAGCTGGAATCAACATACAAAAATACAGGAGAAGTAGGAGTTACTCCAAAGTCAGAAAGGGATTTATCATTATCAATTCCTAATGTATTTTGTAGAATCCATTTTTGAGAAGAAGCAGGAATACCCAGCTCATTCTCAACCTATTTAAAATTAGCAAAATAAACACATTGAATATTAATCGAAAAAAATAAAGCAAAAAGAAATATATAAGGGTAACTCTATGGATGACACACAAGTTATTTTGTCGCTTTCATCTACTCGTAAACGGATTAGAATTGTAAAATTATGATGAACCCAATAGTTATGTTTTTATTTGATATTGTTACACAAAATTTCTGTATATAATTGTAAATAGTGAAGTATTTCTTTTAAATTAGTATTTTATTTGTTAACAGCAGTTACGAAAAAGGTGACAATATCTAAATCAATCGTGAAATTTCAAGCCGTTTCCATTACATGATCGATTGACTGAATTTTCCGAGAAAATTCCCTTGCTCTCCTAAAAATACGACTACAGCGTGAAATCATAGTTCAGTTGAGTTTTGGACACTGCTTTGAAAGGATCTGAGCTTTTGTTTACTTTCATTGTGCTTGCATTACCGCTGTATCTGAAGTTGTATGTACCGAATTCCGAATCTTTTGCTGAAGTTTGATAGAGATTTTACTGTCTGGAGAAGTTTAATGAGTTTTCAAAAGAAAAATATATTATAGTTTTTATTTAGTAAAAACTGTGTCATCATTTCCTCTGCCAAAATTTCATAACAATATAATATTAGGTGGTGGCAAAGTTATATGGAAAAGTAATTATTTTAACTAAGTTAAATATACATTTATAACATCGGACACATAGGACACGTCAGCAGCGTAGACAGGGAGGGGCCCACCAGGCCCGGGCCCCCCCGAAATGATTAAAAGAGAAAAAAATTTATTCGATTTTTTTAAGTATCATGATTGTATATTATTTTTATTTTTATTCGTTCTTCCTGTAACTCTAACTGCCGTCTTTTAAAAACTTAACGATATTTATTTCAAACTTATGAAGAACTTCTAATGGGGGAGCTGTTCTTTTCCGACCGTTCTCAATGGTGGCCTAACCCTCTCCCTCCTTGACCTTGTTGAATTAAAACCATCAAGAAGATTAGGTTCGAAATTTCATAGTTAATAAAGAATTCCACAGTATTACGACGAACACATTAATTTTGACAAACATCAACCAATCTTTCGAATACGAACAGATATTATTATTTTTAGAATTACAGATATTCTTTTTAAAACTACACCAGAGTCTCCATGGCAACTCTCGCTTTACAATTCGTAATCGTTGCTACTCACTTGTATAAGAACATGGTAAGTAATTAATAAGTAATTTTAAAATATTTAAAAAATATATTCGAAATTTTTATTGCAATAATATTTTAATACTTTGATAATCTACCTGATAGAAAAGTGCACAAAGAAATACCGTTTAGACAAGCATTTGCACGAGTTAACTTATTGCCAACAAACTAATGTATAAAATGAGTTTGTATGTCGAATTGATATTTTGAAATGGGAATTTTTAAATTATAGTTTTACATATAGTAATTACAGAATAAGTTTTTAAAAAAATCAGTCATTATCCTGTTGTTTTCAACTCTTTATCATCATTATTTCCATAAAACAAGAACTTTATGAATAAAACAAGATTTTTATAAATGAAACTATTGTGTCCTATAACTTTTAAAGAAAGGATTAAAATAAAATATTATTTGGTGTAATTCAGCTGTGTCTAACCCACGAAACAACTGAATTTTATTAACACTAAGAGTACAAACCAAATTGCTTACATGTGTGTTAATTATAGTGTCTGATTTGAAGCCCCGATTTTTATTTTTAATTGGACACTAACTGTTTCCCCCCCCCCCTTCTTTTTTTTGCCCTTCTCTAAGCTAAAGTGGACTTATACAAGAATTCTTTAAAAAAAATTTTTAGGTTAAAAAAGCCATGTTGTTAAATTGGCTAGTGAGAAAATACAGAGATATGCAAATTCTTATGGATTGTCCTGAATTTTTAGGGATTTGTTTCTGAATTTTAGAAATATTTTGTGTTATTAGCAGGTTGAATCGTTATAGTGTCATTTGGTATTCTATTTATTAACATTTTAATTTAATGTGTAAAGAAAATAACCATTTCTGAATATTACTAAAAGTTGAAGAGGGATACTTGTGATTATTAAGGAGATCACATGTCTACAAACTGAAGTTGACACCTCAGAAATTACTAAGTATACAAACCCAAATTATTCATTTATCATGATTTACAATTTTTGTTTCGGCTCCCCCGGAAAAAAAATCCTGGCTACGCCACTGGGACACGTCCAAGCCAGCGGCTTATAATTGTATATTTGACTTAGTTAAATTATTTTTCCATATAACTTTGTTGCACCTAATATTATATCAAACAAAAACATAACTATTATATACATCATAGTTTTGCCATTCTAATTTATTTACGAGTAGAAAAAGAACGCAAAATATCTTGTACCTCATCCAGAGAACAGTCCATAAATTATATATAACTATGAATTAAACAAAAACTAAAATGAACTGTCAAAACTCAATGTGCATTTTAAAAGTGAAACTATCTTTTGCTTATAAGCAGCACACTTTCCAAATGCAGTTACATTTTAAATAGAATAATTAAATATTAAGCTAACTGTGAAGAACATGTTTAATTATTTACTTAATTATTATGGAGGTATCGAACTATTATTGCAATTTTCAAAAAGGAGGTACTGAATGTTAATTCATTTATAAAATTATTATTAATAACAAGGTAGTTGGTAAATAAGATGTTGACAATAAATAATTATTTATGCAACTAGTGGGGAAAGAATTACTTTTTCAAACGAGGTAAAACGCTCATTTGACGAGTGCGATAGCACAAGTCAAATAATTTACAGAGTTTGAAAAAGTATATTCCCGTGTGTTGCATACAATATTTTTTATAATCATGTGCAAAAAATATTTTTAATACAAATATAAACTAATGTTGGCAACTCCAATCAATGAATTTCTTTTAAAAATATGTCATTTCAATACCAAGACTATATAATATTTGAGCATGAGGCGTGCGAGAAAGGTCTTTTTCACATTAGTACGAGAAAGTTACTTTCCCGCACTCCTAGAGAATAAGTGTTATTTTTGCCATGATTTCTGATTAAGGAAAGTTTACTTTTTTGCATGTTCTTTTAAAAAAGAAATTGAAGACGTGTCTTAACAATTACAAGGCAATGGTATTCTAATTAGGTGATTTATTAGAACCACTAAGAGAGGCAACCTTAAACTTCAAAGTATTATTCCATTTAACAAGAATAAGACAATACTTAGTATACAAAAATAATGTTAACTAAAGTGCTTTAGGAATTGGACATTTTTCTTCTCAATATCAGATTAAGCACACCATTTAACTTTTCATTTGCATATTGCAAATTAATATATTACATTAAACACAACTTTTCATTTATAAATTGAAAAAATTTATAAGTGTAAAAAGATTACCTGTAGCTTTAGAAGTCGGACACTCATTTTGGGATGAATTTCAAATGGTACTGGGCCAATATGTGAAAGCTTTGTTTCAATGTACAAACTAACCCTATAAATTAAAATCTGTTTTTAATACCAAATATTAAAAAAAAAAAAATTAAAAAAAACATTAATACAAAACACTTTTTTTTTTTACTTATCCAGAGTTTGTGTTGATTTTTAGAAGGAAAAAAAAATTTGTTTCTAAGGACCTTCCAATAAAAAAATAATAACCCTTAAAGTTTATTAATATATTTGAAAATTTACCTCTTATAGGAAAATGAAAAGCAACCCTCAAAGATTTTGCGAAAAAACTTAAACTTCATATTTTAAAACTTACTTTAGGAGGATTTTGACAAACTAATTCAATTACAGTTATTCATCTATAATAAAAATGGAAATTGTTCGAGGAAGTGACAAGAATGAGAAATTGTGAAGTAAACTTTAACAATCATCGACTCTTTAAGAGAAAGTCCTTAAGTAAAGATCATTCTATATACTCACTCTCTATGCTACTATAATCTAGCCCAGTTCATTTCGAAACTACTTAGTATAAAACCTTGGAAATTTTGACGAGTAGGTACAAAAATAATCACTTAATGCAATGACATAAGTTATTTTCCTTTAATGTTCATCTATTATAAATGAAAATTAAAAGAGAAAAATACTACTGCAGGTGGTGCCACTGCATAAGCATTGACATAAGGATATCAAATATAAAATTAAATATACTGAACGCTATTTTTGAGTTTTTAATTTATGTCATTTCATTAAATAATCGTTTTTGTACCTACTACCCAAATTTCAAGGTCTTATACTAAGTAGTTTCTAAATGCACTGGGCTAGAAAATTGTAACATAGCTAGTATAGGGAATGATCCATACTATAGTAAAGCTAGGCTTCTAATATAGGCTGAGCAGAGCTAAGTTGATTAGAGCCATCTCCAAGGCTGCAACGTCCACTGTAGCACAAGCCGTTCTGCTTGTAGTAGACGCTCAACTTTAAAATGATTCCCTATAATCGCTATGTTACAGACTTCTAGCCAAGTGCATTTAGGAACTACTTTCTATAAAATCTCCAAATTTGGCGAGTTGGTACGAAAATGATCACTTCATGAAATGACATAAATTGTTTTCATTTAATGTCTATCTATTATAAATGAAAATTAAAATAGCAAAAGACGAGACCAGGTGGAACCCCAGCATATACATTTGGCGTAAGGATTTCAAATGTAAAATAAAATATATTAGGCGCTATTTCCGAGTTTTTAATTTATGTCATTTCATTAAGCGATCTTTTTTGTACCTACTCGCCTAATTTCAAAGTTTTATACAAAGTAGTTTCTAAATGAACTGGGCTAGAAGATTGTAACATAGTTAGTATAGGGAATGATCGTTACTAGGACTTCCTTTTAAGACAAATATTACTCTCGTACAAATGATGTGGTTAATTATCATTACAGTTCTTTCTGAAGTTACAAATTACAAGTCGTTAAACTCAAATATACTTTTTATATTTGGATTAAAAAATATATAATCATTTTGACATTACATCAAAGTCAACAACTTTCACTGCTTTCTGTATTTAGAATATTTTCATCTGATAGTGAGTATATCTGCACCTTACATAATTGACTTCACCAAATACAAGTTAGACCTATGGGCAACCTAATGGTATAAAAATTGACAATAAATTCTTTATATACATTGTCAACTTAAATGTGCAATTGTAACTTATTCAAACGATTTTTACTTGAGATCGCATTTTCATAGTGTTAGTCAACTATACGTAGAAAAACGCCAATTCCGCCATTGACTTACACCCCTCTCATAAAAACTTGTTAGAATTCATTGATATCTGTTAAGTTTATTTCAATTGGATGACGGCAAGTGGCTTAATTAGCGCTCTGTAGATTTTGCCGCCAAAAGAAAATTGAAGTTAACATGACATTTAATAAATAAGATGTAATAACAGGGTTGTAGTGCTAAAAAAAATTTTACAAGTACACAAGTTTCCTGATCATGGTGGTAACCCCAACTGTAGCTCAGACTTTTTAATTATAAAATAAATAATAAAACATAATTTTTTAAAAAATCTCAATAGAGCTCAGTACAAAGCCACTACACAAATAAGTACAAGCCAAATACATTGCACCCTCTATAACTGTTGGACAACTAAACCATCAGGAATGCTGAAAGAGTTTGAATGCTAAGGGGGAAGCCTTTGTCATTGTTTCACGCATTTGCGTCTCAGTGAGAAAACCCAGGAAAAAATCCCACTAGTCTCCCCAACCATATTTGCATATTTTAAAGAAATATTTTGGCAATGGTACTAATATACTCGAGAAACAATACACCAATTAAAAACCATACAGGGCAGGAAATGATTAAACGGTTACTTTAAAAAGCATCAATAGTACTAACACAAAACATCTCTCTGAGAGAAAACTTGAACTTGGTGTTGTAAGTTTAGATGAAACTGAGCTTCCTCCTGCATTATCAGAAGTTATTGATATCTGTTTCTCATCACCTAAAACAAAACTTGAAAAATTCAATAACTGATTTGTGAACATTTTAATAGCATACAAATTTTTGGTACTTGCGTATTATCCCGTTGACTATAGACAAGACAAAAAGTTTGTGAAACGGATTTCTTTAGTCCTGCAAAATAGTCGATCTGGACAGATGACCACTCTGCTGTGCAGCTGAGGTCTTCCCTGGAAGTTTTGCCAGTTTTTGTTTAAAAATTCACCAATGTTCGACAGGATAATAAGCAAGTACTTATGTTTCACTATTAATTTTCATTGTTACAATTTGGCAGTGAAGACTACTTTTTTTTATTACAATAACTACGTAGCCCAATGAAACCTAGTGTTCCTAAGATTGAATTACATTTAATTAAGACTAAGAGGATTTAAAAGACTTTGTAACACTGTTAAATCCCAACAAATTTGCTCCTTCAAAAGTCAGTATTTCAGAAAATATTATCCAAAAGATTAAAACACAAATATTGCTTTCATGACTTTATCATGAAAGAAAAAGTTTTGTACATTGTACACATATTTGTATATATCATGAACATTGTCAGAAAAATTATCAAATTTATTAATTCAATCAAAAAAGTTTTCGATTATCAAACCACTTTTTTAATACATTATAAAGATATTTTTTCATTCATATACTTTTTCATTTAAATGAAATTTTATACATGATATAAAAACAGAAGGCCAACTCTCTTCCACAATAGTAAAAAAAAAAAGTATTAAAACATATTCTTTTAAAAAAAAAATTCATAAATGTTCTCGCAAGTATTCTACCATGCAAGTAATAAAAAAGATCTGCATATTTGTTTAACGAAAAGATAAGAATGGGTTGAAACTTCTATATTTATCACATTGATTCATTAGAAAATATAAACGTGCACAATTGGAAATGTTTCGAAAGATTCGTACATCTCTAGATATAAAACGAAATTCAATTTAAAAAATTCTGCACTAGTGGTCTTAGTTGCACACGATGAACATTATTTTATAAATGTCCATACAAAAAACTAAAATTATATCGTTGATTTAGAAGAGAACTGTTGGTATTCGAAACGTAAGCAGGGTGGCCACAAAAAGCAGGGGAAAAAGTTCCCTGACAGATTTCTTAAAAATTCCCTGATTTTACGGTAAACTTTTTTTCAAATTTCCCCAATTTTTCCAAATGTATAGACACCTTGATCAAATAGAAAATGTATGCTAAAGAGATAACATGCCAACTTTTTAAAAATAGTTTTGACGGTAATGAAGAGTTTAAATTATCCCGTAACATTAAACTTCTAACGATTACTACAACAAATCTTCCAGTAAATGACGCCAAAATACAGAAGAGCGGGAAAACATACCTGAAAATTTCCCTGATTTTCGTGAAATTTTATACAGTTCCCTGACATTTCCCTGATTTTTTCCAAAATCAGAAAGCTCCCCGACATTTCCCTGGTTTCTAGATTCTGTGGCCACCCTGGTAAGAAAGTCAACAACATCGACTTTTTGGTAAAACTTCAAAGTCCAGTGCAGATTCTGCGCTAGGAGTTGTTTGCATAAAACTGCCCCAAGTAATAGCAACCATAGCCAGTTTACTTGTTAGTTAAAAAATGGTGGCTGCTGCCATTTGTCAGCTAAAATAATCTGCATCAGACTTGAGATTTTAACCACTATTCTGTATAAGGGCCAATTGCTTTAAAATAGTCTAGCATAAATATACTTCTCTTGGAAAACAATGATATTAAATCGATGCAAAATATCATGTGATGTACTGAAGAAAAATTAGCAAAAGAGCAGCAATAAAAAATTTTACATAAGATATCGTGCGAGTTTCTTCTTTTCCAATAGATAGTCAGAAAATAATCTAAACCGTTAAACATTGACAAAAATGACTGAACTGAATGTTTACCAACCTTTTGATACTGGAGAAATTCTAATTGCATAAGGAAATAATCTCTTCTCCTCCACATTAGGTTCAAAACAGTGAGCGGAATGTTTGAGTTTTACTTCAGATGTATTTTGAATTACATTAGAATCAGAAGCATAATTTCTATCAGAACAAATTAAATTTCTATCTATGTGAAGGTGTGAATCATTTTCTTGGAAATTATATAGATCGGAATTTATCCAAGTTAATACGCAAGATGAGTTCATGTCAGCAAAGTAAAGAATTTTTTTTATCCATATTTATAAAATGTTCAATACGTTGACGGGTACTCTAAATTATTCAAATAGGAAACTTAAATTTTAAAATTTGTCAATTAAATATCTAAAACTCTACGTATATTCATATATTAAATATCTTTATCCACTACAAAAAGACATTTTTGGTTAACTTAAAAGAGAAACCTTCAACACATTTAAAACAGATCGATAAAAAAAATTGCGATGTTATATTTCAAAAAAATTCAAACAATTTTGAAGTACGGGATTTTGCTACTTATTTATTTAGTATATATATTTTTTTAAAAATCGAAACCGATGAGAAAAATGAAAATATTTTTATTTGAAGATCTGATGAGACGCATTAGTTCTCTTCGGTTCTTTTTTTTAGCAAAAAACAGCTTATAAAATAATTAGTGGGAAGATAATTGATAAATTTAAAAAAATGAGAAATTTATTAATGGAACAAATTGAACACAGCAAATATTTCTATTTCATGTGTAAAATCGATTTTGATTCCAGAAAAGGAAATGTACCAGGTACAGCTACAGCAACTGTTTCCTGAAATAGAATCTGGCAATCGCAACTTCCTACTGTCAAATTGGTGTAAATATTTTGGTCAACAAGAACAAGGTGACATCGAATTGTTTAGAAGAGTTTCTGAGTTACTATACTCAGAGCAGTCTATTTGAACTTTGAAAGTGTCATTAAAACTACGTTTAAATATTAACAGCAACACTTGCACTCTTGTGGGACTGAAAAAGTTTGGACTTGGAAGTTCGCTCTTAACAGGAGCGAGTTCTTGATTTCGTAAATTCCTTTTCTGCTGCCCAATGCTTAACGATATTCAGAAGTTGGAAGTTTTCAATGGTCTACCTTCTTCCAGAATCGTAAACGATTGCAATTCTTTCAGAAATATCAAAAGAAATAGACTCATACAAACACATCCGAGAAGCATCTTGAAGAACTTTACCATTTCCGCTGCCTAAACTGTTGTTTGTTATTCATTCATTGTGTATTCATCAGAAACTTAAGTTTTGTTAACTTGCATTTCAAGCATGAAGTTTTTGGAAAGCAGTATATTTGAAGCTATAAACTCTGCCCTTCGTTTTCAAACTGGAGAATGCTTAATAAGTGGAAGGTAAATAAATTAGCTCTTAATATGGTACAAAAGTAGTACAACTGTTATGTATATTTCGATGCAATGGTCATATAAATATCAATGAATAATAACTATATCTTATTAAATAATAAAAAAGACTTATTATGGTTTAGAAGTCAAAGTTTATTTTGACTTATTACTACAGATAATTAAAAAAGTAAATAATTTTGTTTCTGTTTTTGGTTATAGTTATATTATAATGCTATATATGAATGGTTGTTCTTATAAAAGTAATATCAAAATAAATCTAATTTGTGAAATTAGATGCATTTTTATTGTATCAAATTTGAATTACAAAAGTGGTAAATTCCTAGTTCACGTTTATGGGTTGGCGCACTTTTGAAAAGTTGGCGACAAAGCCAGAATGTCGCCAATTCGGAATTCCAATATGAAAAAGTGAGAAACGAACCAGCTCCATGATTTGTGGTATAGAAAGGTTGAAACCAAAGCACGTCAATAAAAAAAATGGGGTTGCCAAATTTAGAGCTTTATCGCCTACAAAACAGCGCCAAATCGGCTTGGCGATATTTTAACGTCAACTAGGAATAGACCACAAAAGTTACTGTATTAGGACTAATAAACCGCTGGTTTGAAAATCAGAAACATGGAAATATAATGCTACATCATGGTATTTTTTATTAAAAAACCATACTCATGGGAAAAGTGGGGGTAAATTCCTAGTTCACGTTTATGGGTTGGCGCACTTTTGAAAAGTTGGCGACAAAGCCAGAATGTCGCCAATTCGGAATTCAAATATGAAAAATTGAAAAATGAACCAGCTCCATGATTTGTGGTATAGAAAGGTTGAAGCCAAAGCTCGTCAATAAAAAAAATGGGGTTGCCAAATTTAGAACTGTATCGCCTACAAAACAGCGCCAAATCGGCTTGGCGGTATTAAACGTCAACTAGGAATAGACCAAAGTGGGGGCTAACTCAATGTTCTCAAGTTTATAGGTACCTTGAAATTAAGTTGAATTTTGTGTTTTGAATCGCAAAGCAACCCCCCAATAGGTCTATTCCTAGTTTACAAGGAAATGTCGCCAAATGAATTTGGTGCCAACGGGTTGGTGTTAAAACTTCATATATAGCAACCCTATTTCTTACAGTTTATTTTTGCCATTTCTTAAATTGCTAATTGTTTTTTCTGTGATTGAGCTGTGGATGCTTTTTTAGCAAACTGCTTAAGAAGTTTCTTAAATGCTAAAATTAGAAAGTGAGGTTTAGCTTTTTTGCTAAAACCTTTTCACACAAAATGTGCAAAATCACCATTTTCGTTATCTTAAGTTCAATCATCGACCTAAAAGAACAAGTAAGCTGGAGGGTGAAAGTATTTTTTCAATTGATATTTAGTATGAAATAGCACATATTTAAAGTTACTAATCATTTTACTGTTAAAAGGTTTTATATAATAAAATGGACTCTGACAGATTAAACATTACAAGTGATGGAAGTCGTAATTGTTTTAGCATTTTGCTAAAATAAAAATAGTGATTTTAGATTTTTTGCTAAAGAAATTTTGTACCCCTGCTTAAACACTGGATTGTTTGCCTATTCCTTAGGCTTTGAATCACCATTTAGTATTGACTGCCATTTTGAATTAGCGCGAATGCCGATTTAATTATTGTAGAATTTGAATAAGTTGCTAGATGTTGAATTGGAGATGTTTTAGCCTCGTCACCAACTTTTCAAAATCGCTTCAATCCTTCCTTATAAACTATGAATTTAACATTCTGTGATTGAATATCGCATTTTTGTCCCAATGTTAATAACAAAAATCAATAAATAATGTGTTTAATTATGTCCTAATAATCCCTTTTACTCACATGTAAGTGAAACACTCATTGAATATATTTGCTTCATTTTTTTTAACAATATTTTTGCATTTTAAATAGTATAAATAAGAATATACAATTATAAAATTATGATAGCGTATGTTTTATTATAAAAACAAAATTTGTATTTCTACATAGGTTAGGGATGTTTCCAAGCAAAAGTTGTTGCGTTTAAAAAATTTCTCCATTTTATTTTAAGTCGAAGTTTATCTAGAATGAATAATCAAGTGATGCTTTTTTCAAGAATTGAAAGTTATTCCTGCAAGATGGCGGGAGACCACAAGAAGCTCTTTAAGATGATGAATGCCGAATCGGGACCCAATGATTTGCAAGCTCTGTCTCCACCTCAGAGCACACTTACAGCAGCAAGTCCAAGTAAACTGTTCAGGTAATAATATAATCCATATATAAATCCTTTATATACTATACATTGCCAATTTTTATATTCATTAGCATAGTGCCGTTTCTGTTGTTAGCATGTGGTTGAAATTTACATTGAATTTTAAATATTAAAAACGTATCTTTATCAGCAAAATATGCGGTAAACTACTTTTCAAAATTTATTCATTAAAATGAATGTGAATATATGCACTCGCATCCAAATATCTTTTATTTATTCTGTTTTAATTTATTTTTTTAAATTTATTTATTAAAATTAACTCTGGCAAGAGAAAAGAGTTTCTTCAACGATCGCTTAAATGCTTTTTCAGCGTGATTAGATAACGGCTAGTTGGTTTATTAGTATTCCATAGAAACGACCTTTTAGTGACAGTTCCCAAAATTTTATAGAATGCATTACCATCAAATCTATCTGCCAAGTTTTAACTCAATTGGATGACATCAAGGGGGTTAATTAGGCCTCCGCAAATTTGCACGCCATCGACATACACACCCACACAAAATCATAGTTAATATAAAGGATTTTAAAATGTAGAACTTGCATTGCATGTCAAGTATTTTAATATTGTTTTAGTCAAAGTTTTTTTTTTTTTTTTTTTATGGGATCCATTTTTCTGTAAGGGTTTTTATTTTTTGACTTAGTTGGATGAATTAGCTTAACAAGATTTGGAGGACGTGCTATTTATTTTTATTAACTCATCCTGAAAATTTGGGATTTCTCAAAAAAATTTGAGGTTTTCAAAATTTAAAAAAAGTTTACACTTTTTGGTTTTTCATTGCTAATACTGCTGTAACATTATCATAACCTTCTTGCATGTCAAGGATTAGTTTAATGAAAGCGAAAAAAGTTGTTTTTATAAAAAAACTTTTAGAATAAGTTTGTTTCTGTATTATTATCTATATGAGAAAAAAAACTGCATACATTTACCTAAAAAAATCTTCTATAAATTGCAACAGCAGTTTTCATTTTTTTTTTTTTTTTTTTCATCCTTTGGAACCAAGGATACATCCAGCATCGGATTTTTTTTTTTAAATTTTAAAAAAATTTTACCATTTAAAAAATGTACTACAAAAAAAATGTACACATTTTAAGATAGACTTTATGAATTTAATTTCAAAAAACTTAGAATCATCAAACATGCACTGTATAAATTATAAACAAAACACCTACATAAAGTAGAGCAATTTCATATACTGATCCTCTCATATCCCTAACATTGCTCCAGTAACGTCATGCAGGCAGGGGAAAATTAACCTTCTTCAGTCAAATGAATCTTCATTTCCAGTGAAGTATGTAATTGATTATATTCTTTGTCAATTGTCTAAAAAACCAATCCAACTTGGTGAGAGTTTGGCAATATTTTTGGTGATAATTATTACAATGGTCAAATTGGCAATATTTTTGACGATAACTGTTACATTATTTCTTTTGGATAAGTGGAGCTCAAAGGAAGATAACTCTTAAGCTAAAGATAAACTTTTTACACAATTATGAAACTTTTACTGAAATTTCAAGGATGGGAAAATGTAGGACACTTTAAAGGAGATTACCTTATCAATTTTGATCAAATTAATTATAGCCATTTCTTGGCCATTCTAAAAAACATAAATTTTTCAATGGCATCTGTTTTATGCTCATCCACTATTGTGACGAAAACCTTCATGAAAAGTCTTATGACCATCACTGATCCATGTGCAAAAGATGAATTTCGTAGGTCAATAAATGTGGGAGTTATGCTGACCACAGACATACATAAAGGTATTTTTTCTAGACTGCTTTTTTAGACTCGGAAAGTTCCGGACGTGGAAATACAAAAATATATATATTTTTACCCTATGCAGTCTATTTTCATCACCCTGTTTTAACATATGAATAATTGATAGTAAAAATCTGGAAACATTTTCTCTGGAATTTTATTTGTACTTTACATTTATCAGTTACAGTTTTGTAAAAAAATTTATGGAGTTATTAAATCAGCTTTTTATAGAATCTCAAGCTCTATGTGGCTGGATTACTGCTATACTGATCCCAAATATCATATCTGCATTTTGGAGCCACCTGAATTATTGTTACCAGTTGGTTCTCTGCAATTAATTCTATATAATGGTGAAGTTTAATGGGTTGTATCTGTATGGCAAATATTAAAAAAGTTAATGAATTAGTCAATAACTGAACATCAACTACATAAAGTTGTTATTTAAATGGCATTTTCACATTTTGAGCTTAGTAGCTGATACAATGTTTGTGCTGCAGATTAACAAAGCTATCAGTCTCAAGACCAAAAAGTTGTTGGATTGAGCCATTGCAATGTAGAATGGTGGCTTCTGCAAATTAAATCTGCTGATGCCTTAATGTCCTCTTGTTGCTGTGTGTGGATAGAAACACACAAGTTCAGGAAAAGATTCAGTTTTAGAAAGATTCGTGATTAATTTTTCTAAAATAGTTTAACACAAAACTCATCACAGAGCATTTTAAAGGATAATTAAGTGATTACTTTAACATTTAAGTTTTAACCAATCTTCAATTAAATTCTACTTGTAGCAATCATATTTTAAATGTTAATAATCATCATGTACCTGTACTTCTTCAGTCGCAGTCAGAGTGATGACGGAGAGGGACAAGGTCCTTTATGTGACACGATCAACCGCAAAACTCTGAGTTACTTGATTGCCACCTTGAATGCCTCCTTCCATCCGGATTACGACTTTAGCCACGCCAAAAGCGAAGAGTTCAGCCGTGAGCACAGTGCAAGGGTATGTTAACTTAAGTCATTAGTAACCTAATTAACCTTTTATGATGTGTTCATAAAGTGGGTGGATTTGATCACATGTGGGAGTGAATAAATAACAGTAAGGTTTTGGAAATGTAAATGGCTTCATAAGGAAGTTGTGGAAATATTTCAAGCAAAGAGGTAGGAAACATCAAGGGAGATCCAGGGTTTTATGAATCGATAGCTGTTTGTGCAATTATATTGTTTATCTTTTCTTTGTATGCCTGGTGGGCTAATCAGTTTACTTTATCCAGCCTCATTCTGTAGTTCCCTAAACCAGTATTTAGGATGGTAAAGTGTGTTGGGATTAGTTTCTTCCTCTTCGTGGGTTTAGATGGTCACAAACTGTGCTTTATTGCAGTGTTCTAGGGAGGGATGTAGTGGGGGGCGGTACGGTAGGTACTTTTTTTATAGCCCATACAGCATACTGCCACTTTTTTTAAATTAATTAATTTTATGCATATATTATGATATAAGTTAGTGAGAAAATAAATACTTAAATTAAGAGTTTTTAGCTTTTTTTTTATGGTAAATTATGTAAAATATTGTGATTATTCATTTTACAATGAAAAAATCCCACATACAATTGAGGTTACCACAATGATTGGAAAGCTTGTGTACCGGTAAACATTTTTTAGCATTGCAACCCTGGTACTGGGGTATATTAAAAATGTTCTAATGTTTTCAAAAAATTATTAAACGTGTTAGTTATATAAAATAATAGTTGTATAAAGCATATTATATAAAACAATTGTGTTCCATATAGAACACAACTGTTTTTATTGTTATTTACTAAAATGCAAAAAAAAATCGAATCTACCCACTTTATGATACAGTTATATTTAATTTTTTTAAAAACTTAATGAATTGACTTTGAAGCAATCTTTATTCATACTCATACAACCTTTTCCCAATATTAATCACTGCTCACCAACTATTCAATTTGCAGAGATAATTTTAGGCCCACTAGCGAGGAATTTTTAAACTTTTTTTAGCTCTACTGTATATTTACAGAAATATTAGATTTTTAAGTCTGAATTTTGGTTTGCAAAAGTAAGATGATTCTTCTTTTACTCCTAAAAAACTGAAAACATGACATTAAAGGCTTCCAGATACTTTCACAGTGATTGCCACCAATTAATGCTAGGCTAGAAAAAAGTTGTTAGACGACAAATGTTCTAAAGTAAATTAATCCATTAAAACTTTGTTTCTTCTCTTTGTTTTACCAGAATTGTAAAAATGTGTCATTTTTTTTTTTGAATTGTAAAATTAACTTTAAATTTCATTTTTTTTTTTCTTTTCTTTATTGTGAAAAATTATTCTTTATTAAAGATTTGTTTAGTAAAAGTAGTTTTACCATATCTATTAAAAAAATGTCCTCTTTTGAAAGGACTGAACATTCAGTTACTTATATTATGAAAACATGTTTGAATATGTTCATTTTAAATTTAACTATGAATAAAGGTTTTTTATTAATGTGAGTACTACTTACAGTGGGTGATGAATGCTGTTGACAGTAACCTCAGTGCAACAGCAAATAACGATTACGAGGCTTTGAAAGCACAATTATGGTCGGCAATTGATCATGAAATCTGTTTGCATGAATGTGATATATACAGGTAATGTTGACTTAAAAATTACTGACTTAATAATTAAAAACATAAAACAGCTAACAATTCACTTTACAGCCTTCAGGGTTGTTTTTGTTTTTTCATAAAATATTTATTCTATTTTTTTTTTTTTTTTTTTTTTAAATTTCTTGTGGCCCTTTACATTCATTTCAACTGGCGTGAACCATCAACTGGAGAAAATTTTTTACATTTTTCCAAACTTCCTTCTTATGTTGGGTTCTTGTATCATCAAACCACATTCTTCTGGGTATTTTATTTTTGAGTCTATGCATCAGATCAAGTGGTGCCAAAACGCCACTCATGAATGCTTTGGGTTAAATATCTGTAAACATAATTTGAATTCTATTTTTTACCTTAATTGATTTTTTTTACCTTATTATCCATTCTTACCTCAATGTTAGCCATTATCACTTGATATAAAAATAAAAAGCTCTTGGTTTTTTGTTACAATTTACACTGAGAGATGATGTCTTCTTAAAACACATATTTTGCAGTTTCAACAACCTAGAGAAGTAGCAAGCATTTAGATTTGTCTTCCCTACTCTTCCACGAATCATGAGAAATAATTTTAAACCAGTCAAGTAAATTCAATATCTCTTCATTGTCTGAATGGCACGTCACTATTTTTTTTTACGTATTCTATTTAAATCTTTTTCAATGTCTTTATTTTATTTTTCTAACTAAATCTCTATGGGTGGGTGTATGGATTATATGTTTCTTTTTCACGTATTTGTTTGTTGATAAATGAACTACTTCATTTCAAAAAGTCAAAGCACACATTGAGTTGTAAAATTTTGTTCAAGTTATGCAATTTATATTTAAATATATATTATATCATTTTAGTTATAACCCTGATTTGGAAAGTGATCCCTACGGGGAAGATGGCTGCCTGTGGTCTTTCAACTATTTCTTCTTCAACAAAAGACTCAAGAGGATTGTCTTTTTCACCTGTTACTCCATTGGGTAATGAAAATATTGCTTGATATTTTTTTTTTTAGTGTTTATTTCCCTACAAAGAAAAGCAAGTTGGACCGAGACAATTTCTACAAACCTGCTTCTTCACACTTTATTATTAGGATACATCATATTTATATACCAGGCATGCATAATTTGGAGACATTGCCGGGCTGAAATTTCCGTCTGTGGTTATTGTCGGTTTATGATAAAAATATCTGCCAAGTTGAAGTTTTATGTAAACAAAAATTTCGGCTGGTTTGGTTAGAAAATTTTTCACCGAATATCCAAGTCCTAATCCAATGCTGTCCACCTGATGGCTTTGGGTTAGGACTCTGGCTTTGCATGCCAAAGTTGACGGGTTTGAATCCTAGGTTAGACACGGACGTTCGTTGTGGTTCGGAATCCACATTAAGCTGTAGATCCCGGCCTGATTAGCCATTATCAAACAAAAAAATAGGTGGTTGAGCATAAAAACCTACCAACCTAATTAAATATTTTTATTTGAAGATCAGATGTAAACCCATAATTTATATGAAAGCGCTTTATGATTTTATGATACTGAATTAAAATTGAGCTGTGGCATTATTCCATATCACTTAAAATACTGGAAATAGGGATCAAATAGAAATTGATAATTTAAATTTTTAGATGAAAAGTACAATGACATGTGCCAAAACAATCCCAAATGCACTTTTATAAGCCTTAATAGATAGAGATAATAGTAGTACTGCCTATGCAAGCCGTGGTATGCATGCAGTGTTCAATTTTATTTTAATTATTTATACATTTAGGGCACATAATTAAAAAGAAATAAGCATACAGATATATAGATATTTTATAAAATGCACTTCAGAAAGAATCTCACAAACAAATGAAAATCTTTGGAGGCTGGGAAGTTTATGGCTTATTTCTATTCCTGTTTTTCTGGATATTTATCTTGCAAATGTAAACTTTGCAATGTCATGCCGATTGTAAACTGAGCACATTTTTATATTAATGATGTTATATTATAAACTAATAATTTAATTTTAGTGAATTTTAATAATAATTTTTTTTTCAATTTAGGACTCCATATTGTACAGAGAAATCAGACTTTGATGATGGTTTAATGATGGAAATGGAAGATTCTTTTCAGTAAAGTTAGTAATATTTTTACATTAAATCCATTGCTTTGAGAGAATGCATGTTTTACTGATAGCTTTCTAAACCATTTGCATACAAATTGAAACAATTTAAACCGTGTGATGTTCCACTTGTTATCTATTTTCTCTTGTATTATTTCTCTACTTTAATTGCTTAAGAGGAGTTAGTACCTTCAGCAGTAATGTAGCAGTAATGTTAATTAGCCACATTTCATGTACCTTTTTCTCAGAAAATAATTGACATAGAAGCCCAATTTTTTTTCAGCGCATTTAACAGATACTTCTTATTCTATTGAGGTGAGCTTTTAGTCATAATTCATTTACTTAAAAAAAAATTAATCATCAATAAAGTCACTCAAATTTATTAAAGATCACAATTTTTTTTTTTTTTTTATACAATAAGGGAAAACAAAAATATTTTTAAAATAACAAAAGAATCTGGCTTCATTATGTACATGTACATAAAAGATTGCGTGGTAAAAATTTTAGGTACATGAGTAATTAAAAATAAAGTTTTGAGGAAAATGCATTTTAACAAAAGCTTTACTTACACTAATAGTTCTTGCTTTTGTCCTAATAAAAATTATTAAAAATACTTCCAATTGAGGTAATGAAGTATTTTAATGGGAAAAATTTAATTTTTAATAAACAATAATAAACTCAAAATAGAGTTTTTGTATGTTTTAGGGTTCCAACTCCTCTTAATATATAATACATTTTTAAATTAGCCATAAAATTAATTAAAGGAAAAATACTACCTTATTTTTAGGGTGAATGAAGAGTTACGATACTTTGTTGAAGAAGTATGTCGAAGTAGCAAAGTATTTATCGTGAAAAGATTTTAATTAAAAATATATGTAGTATGATGGCTTGAACAAAACTCTTCTAACCATTTTACTTCTATGTCAGTATAATTTTATTTGTATTGTTTTATATGTGCTCTCATAGTAGATAATCTCTATGCGTGGTATAGTTTTAATGATTTGTTGAGGATGCTTAATATTTATATATAATTTGTCTGAAAAATATTGTCTCACTACCGGTGTATTTAATCTAAATCTAGAAGGGCAACAGGAAAGATTGCAGTGAATTATTTGTCTACTTAATTTTTACAAGTAGGCGCATATATTAATGAAAAATTTCCTATTTACTAAACTATCAATGCAGTTCCTTTATCATATCTAAGCTATGGATTGTTTTATGTTCAAGGTGAGACCGAAAAGTAAGGTGATTGATGTCATAATAATCACTGTATTATATATTTGTAGATAAATACATCACTGTCCTACAAAGTAGTTCCCGCCATCTACAATACACTTCTGACAATATTCATACAAGTTCTTGAAACTTCTGGAAAATGTCCTCCTTTGAGACTGTCTTAAGTTCTTTGGTAACAGCAGATTGAATGTCTGAGATGCTAGAAAATCGGTTCCCTTCAGTGCCAATTTCAGTCGTGGAAAGAGGAAAAAATCCACTGGCGCTAGATCAGGGGAATAAGGATTTTTTCCTCTTTCCACGACTGAAATTGGCACTGAAGGGAAACCGATTTTCAAGCATCTCAGACATTCAAGCTACTGTTACCAAGGAACTTAAGACAGTCTCAAAGGAGGACTTTTTCAGAAGTTTCAAGAACTTGTATGAACGTTTTCAGAAGTGTATTGTAGACGGCTGGAACTACTTTGAAGGACAATGATGTATATTTATCTGCAAATATATAAATCTCAAAAACACCAAATTATACAACAAACTACTTTCAATGTTTTCATTGTGTGGAAGTTTATCAGAGTGGCCACAGAACATGGAAATCAAGAAGTTTTCTGATTCTGGAAATGTCGGCAAATTTTTAAAAAATTTAACAAAAATCAGGAAAATTTGCTATCATTGTTTTGAAGGTACTTTTCCCACCTTTCATCCGTAATTTGCCGCTATTTACCCAGAGAACTGTGGTGACCTTTCATGTTACCGATTTATTTAAACTTTTCAAGAAATCTATCGAGGAACTTTTTTACCTGAATTTTGTGGCCACCTTGTTCATCATATCTGTGGTTCTAAACATTTCTCCTGTTATAAATATTCATGTGTTCATATATCTTATCATTGAGAATTATTGTATAGTGTGTTGTGTTAGTTTACTTTCTTATTTCTTTTTTAATATACTTGATCTATAAAAATATATGGGTAGACGAGTCTCTTAATGTTTGACATAAATATGTAGTCAGCGTGGACGGTGAAGGAATATTTGAAATGGTTTACTGTGAGCGAATAGGCTTGTTTGTGTATGGGTGTCGGAATAATGATTCGGCTCTATAAAAGCATGAACTATTTAAGTTTATGAGAGAGTCACATTTTTATAACCTTAAAAAAATTTGCAAAATTTTAATTGTTTATGGACTTAAACCAGGACTCATACACTTTGTATTAAAAAACAAATTTTTAAGTTCAATCTAATTTTAAAATATTTATTATGAATTAAATTTAAAATATTAATATAAGAGAACTATTGTTGAAAATGTAGTTACCCGATTCAACATTTCTATTGGAAATACTTCAATCATTATCCTAAATCTATTTCCCCATAACCTACAGAATTTCATTTATTTTGATTTACAAATGGCATTTGATTGACAACTTTAATTAACAAAACCACAAAATTCTTTATGAAAATGATAGGTTAATCTATATTGAGTTTAAGTTGTACCTGAACTATTATAAAGTTTAAGGAATTTTTTTAATTAGTACTTTTTTTTATACCAAATAAAAGTTTCTACCCTTCCTTACGTCACTTTAACCAGGAGAAAATGAAAGGTATAAAATTATACTTTCAATATTTTTCTTTAGTAACGAAATTAAGGATTGAAGAAAAATGGCTCAATGCCTTTGAAAACCATGTCTGAATCTGTTGTTTAACTAGTACATAAACTAATATTTTATACTCAAAATTATTTTTAACACCCGTTGATCCGTCCTTTCCATTCCAACACCAGAATCAAACATATTAAATTTCAACACCCTAAAAAAAGTTTTGGCTTTCACGTATTTTAGTAATTTCCTTTTCCTGGAAATTTTCTTCATTTTCAAATCATAAGAATTCGGGAAAACACGCACAACTCGCACCATTTGTGAGGTAGATTACACATTGTACTTCGTTATCTTTCAATCAGTGTTGTCTACAAAGTCCACCTTAAAAGAAAACTACTCGAATTTATTCTCATATGTTAAGTATCCATTAATCTGTGTTTCATACGAGTTGGAAAGAAAATTTCATACAAGCTTTTTATTCTAAACAATTCTGTCAAATTAAAATAATGACATTTTTTTTTATGTAGTACGATGCATTTATTGCTATTTATAATCTCCATTAATAGCAATGATAATTGGATCAGATATTAACTTTGTTGAAACAGACGCCTAAAAAATGTATTTATTTAGCACAAGAATAGCTTCAGCCACATTGTCAGTTGCCATAAAAAAATTGATTAGTCTTGTTTCCAATGGGATTCCAGGAAAAAGATATACAGTTACTGCATTGTAACCTTTTTGAACACCAATTTCCTGCATGCATCACCTCTATTCCAAATCGAGTCTTGTATCTAAAACAAACACTGCCATCCAGACTAGCTGGCTGGAGCTATTCTCGAAGCTTTATTGAATACCAATTTCCTGCATGCATCACCTCTATTCTAAATCGATTCACGCGTCGAAAACAACCGCTACCAGGCAGAAGCTATTCTGATTGACAGGCAGAAATAACTTTTATTCTAGCACTTTGACCGATACTCAAAATGCAACTGTACTTTAGGTTTAAACTGTAAGACATCCCGGGGTAGGTATTTAATTTCTAAACTTTTCACCATCCATGGACCCTTAAATAAGATCCAAGTTTACATCTTGAAATTGGTTAGGTAAGAGCTGTTGGGTAATATAAAATTTTGTTTGTGTCATTTTTTTCTTTTTTTAATAGGATGTCCCAGTAAGGATTATTTCCTATACTCATTATATTACAATCTTCTAGCCCAGTTCTATTTAGAAACTAAGTTCTATGTAGCCTCAAAATTTGGTGAGTAGGTATGAAAAAGATCACTTAATGAAATGACAAATTGTTTTCATCTGTCTAGTGTAAATGAAAATTAAAATAGTAAAAGACAAAATCGGAAAGAGCCACTGCATATGCACTGATAAAAGGATTTCAAATACACAATAAGAAATATTAGAAGCTATTTTTGAGTTTTTTAATTTGCAATTTCATTAAATGATCGTTTTCATACCTACTCGCCAAATTTCAAAGTTTTCTACCAAGTGGTTTCTTAATGAACTGGGCTAAAAGATTGTAACATAGTGGGTATAGGGAATGATACTGGGACTTCCCTTTAAATTAAATTGCTGTTAAAATGAGAAAGACAACTCGTTCATTGTTAGATTGAATATAGTACAAAATATAAGCAACTTTCATTTGTAGATTTATCTATTTATTATAATACTTGAGATCTGGTTCTATGTGCAGTAAATTGGAAATTTTCAAAATAGAATTTTACTGTTTTATGTTAAATTATGTGTATAGTTAATGTGTAGCAAAAAGCAGGTATGCCTAAAAGAAATGTTTGAAAATTCTGTATGTGAAAATGTATAATAAATTTTATTTCATCCATTTATGGAAAAAACGAAGTAATAAATCATTTATTTGCATTGAAATAGTAATACATTTTTGAAAAAATCTGTACATTTGACATAGGTTTTCTTGTCGTATTTATTTCAGATTATGTATTGGCATTAAAGATAGAATGTAATGTTAAACAAAATATCGCCTTTTTGATTATTCTATAAGGTACCTTAATTCAAATTACACTTGAGAATTTGGATTCATGTGAGAGTACATAAGAATGTCAACAAAAGATATTTTCTTATATTAAATCTATTAACAATACAATATTTATATTAAAAAGCAGCATAACTTTACTGTACAAATAAACTTTACAACCACCAAATCTAAGCAACTTGATGAAAATATTTGTTCAACAAGCTAAATTTAAGTACTCTGCATTACATCACAATTCCTAACCTTTTTATTATAGCACTTCAAATTTGGAATATTTAACCTAAAAGCATGATAATAAATATAATATGCAGCAAAAAAATACAAAAGTAAAAATAAAGTGGCTATATTTTAGTATGTTTATCTTAGCCTATCTAAGTTTTTGACTAAACACTATTTTTAATATATAATTTAAATTGCATGAGCTAAAACTACATGCAAGTTTATCGGAGGGTCCACATCACAGATCAATTAACATTTCCAGCAACAGTTCTGATGCAAATAATCTAAGCCTACTTATCAGGAACATATTTCAAAAGTTAATCATGCATAAATGTGGCATCGACAATTAAAACGATTAAACTTTTAGCTTTGTAAATATACTGTCGTCTTTAAACCGAATAAATCTTTCACTGAACATTTAACAGTATAATAAAGCCACGTCTTTTTCGTGTAGTTAAAAAACATGAATAAAATATCTTACCATAGATTATACCGACAACAATAAATACAGTTTCGCAAGAAACTTTAAAAGTCAAGCAATTTTTAAACGAATATTCTCATTTACACATTTTTTTAAGTTTCAATACCAAAATAATCAATATATACAAACACCACTCAGTTATTTTCACTCACAACATTCATCGACATTTTTTTCTTTTTATCGTACTGGGACGGCTCTATTTTCTAAACGTCTCTGATCCTTACTTGAAAATGCGTTACTTTTTTTCAAAATAAACCTTAATCCTGTTCTTCTCACAAAAATAGAGAACAAGTGGTCTTAAAAATCAGGGTCCAGCCCATTCTACTAGTTTAGAAAACAAAGAGAGTAAAATCAGCGGTACATCATGACATCTGGGCTCTGGTACATGCACATGTAGGCATCACATAGAAGCCGCCGCGTGATCTCGGGAAGAACTTTGTCATCTTTGGCTGTAAGTAGAAAATTCATGCCCTCTTCTGACAACCACCATCGGAGGTCGGCGAAAGGCACTACTTCTGGAATATTGTAGCCATTCTGTTCACCTGTAAGGAAGAAAATATTGAGATATTTACAGTCAGTTCAATAAAATACTATAGGGCAACTCTCTGGTTGGACGCACAGGACATTTTGGCTCTTCTTGTAAATGGATTATAATTTTAAAATTATGATAAATCTAGTTGTGTTTTTGTTTTATGTATAAAATTAGTTTGTGGCAAAGTTGCATGGAAAAATAATTAATTTAACTAGGTCAAACACACAGTTATAAGCAAAAGACATGTCCAGTGCATCAGTGTTATAAGATGCATATTTCACCCAGTTAAAATAATTTTCCTTATAACTTTGCAACAAACTAATATTATATAAAACAAAAACATAAGTAAATTCATCATAATTTTAAAATTATCTGTTTACGAGTAAAGAAAAGATCCAAAATGTCCCACACATACACCAGAGAATCGCCCTATAATGGCAACTAAGTTAACTGTCAAAAACCAAATATTGTAAGATAATGCAGTGTTTTCTGTTTAGTTATGAGCAGTTTTTATTGCTATTAAATGTTATAATGGTAATTTCTCTAAGTGGGGTCAGCACCAAACCAAAGAAATGTGTAATCATAGTGATATGACAGGGTGAAAAAAAAACTTATCCAAAAATAATCAATTAGTTTGAGTTTAATAACATTTCGAAACTATGATAGTGATGTGAAGAAAAAAAAACACAATTTTTCCTCTGAAAGCAATCCTGAGCATTAGATTTTCAAATTAACAACTTATTTTACCGTCCAATGATATTAACCTAAGAATACTATCACAGGAGATCATTCCCTACTTTCAGTTAGACTTTTATACAATAGTTTATTGTTTTTTTGGTGACAACCAGAAACCAAATGTGATCTTTAATTTATTTAAAAATATTTTGTGTAATATCCTTCCTTTAAAGAAGGCATTAAAATATACAAAGAGTTGCATTTAAAATAGGCCAGATCTGTTTCAGAAAAATAGGACAAAAAATTTCCACCATGCAAATATTTTCAAGATAAATTAATGTTTACAAAGTATTATCAACCCTTTGCACTATTGAGGCCTTTTTCACGCAGACAAACCAGAAACTCAAGACGTTTCACAGCATTTTTGGGAAATTTCTTACCCCTAACAAATATAAAAAACTTAATTTTAACATAATATGTACATTTACATGGGAAGATTGTACAGAAAGATATTCAAATTTACTGTATGATACAACTGGGCGACTTTTTGAAAGTTGGTGAATAGGCACTGAATGTGGCAACCTGTCACCAAGGTTTTCCGATAACCCTAGTGACCAAGTTTGGTTACACAGCATGTTTTGACACCATTTTGGATTTCACGACACAGCCTTTTGACGTCATTTTCAACTTTTCTTAAAAGTCGCCAAGGGGCATCGTACTGTAAATCTTAACACATAAGAGCTTAGGAACCCACTTTAACCCTTACAGGACCATAAGATGTCCAAGACTAAATATGCCAATACAACACAATATTTTAGCTATTGTGGGTGTAAACTAAGAGAATATCACCAGAAAAACATAGCAGGGTGTATAGGTTTCCTATAATTTCATGGGAAATATTTTTCCATGGACCATAAAAGTAAATAAACAAAGAGTTAGGTTTATTATATCGGTATTTTATTTATTGCTTTGTTATACAAAAAACATAATAAAAATTATCAGAAAAGTAAAATAAATAGTTATGATATTCTACGAAACAATTTCATTTACTTGTGAAGCACAAGCAGACATTGCACATAACACATTTATTATGTGTCCTATTTTCTATACGTTTTTTTTTTTTTATTCGTTCAGAAACACATTTGCCGCCTTGGACATACGTTTTATTTTGACAATTCAGTAAAAAAATATTGATTCAATAATAATTGAACAATCGATAACGATTTTTGTAGAAGGGGAAAATATTTCCCTTGAGCGTGAAAGGGTTAAAGAACTAAACAGAAACAGTCATTGCTGCGCATTGAGTTTCCGCATCAAACCAAGTGGTGAACGAGAGTTGCCTCCCGAGTTACGGCATTAAATCATGTGGTACGTAAAAATCACCTTGTAAGTGCATAGGTTTAATTTTGAAAAGTATTTCTAAAATCAATGGAGCCTCTTTTGAATGTAAAATTCATATCCAAATATTAAAAAGTACTTGCATTAATATGTTTAAAATCAAAGAGATCAAACCTTTTCTGTCAGCCATGCTGTCAAAGAAACACCATGGCGCGTCTGGACCGCTGCCGCATTTCACGAAGCACACGTAGTGGCTGGTCTCGATGCACACTACTGCAAACAACTCCATGTATATCCGAGGCACCGGAGTGTGGTCTTTTAGCATCCGGAACTCTGGTGGGATGCTCAGCTTCACACTCCGGTGACGAGTGCGCTTCTTGTGAGTGTGGCTCTAAAAGAATGTACATTTGTGAGACTGGGATTTCTTATCAGAAAAAAATTATTATTTTACTTAAATCCATTTTATTTTATATGTCTGGTTCAGAATATAAGAAAAATATTAAGAGGGAAGTCCTAGTAAAGATCATTCCTTATACTCGCTATGTTACAATCTTTTAGCCCAGTGCATTTAGAAACTACTTTAATTAAAACTTTGAAATTTGGTGAGTAGGTACGAAAATGATCGCTTAATGAAATGTAATAAATTGTTTCCATTTAATGTTTATCTATTATAAATAGAAATTAAAAAAGTGAAAGACTAATGCAGGTGACGCCACTGCATAGGCATTGACGGGACGACTTCGAATATGAAATAAGATATATTTGGCGCTATTTTCGAGTTTTTAATTTATGTCATTTCAATTAAGTGATCATTTTCATACCTACTGATCAAATTTCAAGGTTTCATGCAAAGTAGTTTCTAAATGCACTGGGCTAGAAGATAGTAGCATAGCGAGTATAGGGAATGCTTACTAGGACTTCCTCTGAATGTGGAAAATAACATGAGCTCTCTGAAAGCCATAGCAGTGCATTTGCTGTTTAGTTTCAATCAGTTGAATATATCATTTGACAACAAATCACATTAATAAAAAGATAATTTGCATTTTATTGAATTTTATCGCAGTTAATTTCAAAACTACTAATTACATTAAATCTGCATATTTTTCTTCTTAGTTTTATGGTAGAAACATGGTAAAATTATTTTTTAGGAGGGGGGGGGGGGGCAACAACATGAAGTAATTAATTTTATGCGGGTGGGGGTCGATCAAATGCGACTAAGCCCGAGTCAAAATTCTATGCGACATAATTTATATACGTCCCCATAGTCAGAATTTTCATTGGCTAATACTTATCAATGATGGAATTAAAAAAAAATGTGCCATCCTTAAAAAGATAAAATATTATACTTGGCAGTTGTTTTAATAATAGTAATAATAACAACGTATTAGTATCGCTTAAGTTTATAAGACACACAGGTAACAAACCAGTAACATAAATGACCAATACATGAAGATAAACACAAGAACAAATATCTAGTTTCACTTAGGCATATAGATATCTTTATGAGAACAGCACAATAATTTTAAGGATTAAAATTGTTTTAATCATACAAGGGAGCTATAATTAAACATGTCAACTTTTCTATCATACAAACACAATATCTTATAATTCTACCTCTTACAGCAAGCAAGATTTATTTTGCAAACAAATAGTTATTTGCAATCAAATTTCAGTATTGTAAGTGCTATACTAATTTTTCGCCTCTCCCCTTCCCTCTATGTCATCGAAAAATTGGGCGTTGAGCGCCGAAACCATATTTTTTTAAGTGAAAGGCTGTTTCTACCTCGTTTTGTTAAAACCATCCACATCAAAAGTAGTTTATCTAATGGCAAAAGTCAGCCATTAGGGGTGGTCTGTTCTGGGGCTCAAGGCCTCGTATGTTTGTAAGCAAATACCAATGTTACCAAGTGCTGATGACTAAGAAAATTAAAATGTGTGACAAATACCAGTTTGACTTTCAATAGCTCATATAAGATATTTCTGAACCTTAAGAAACAAAATAATTTTATCATCAAAATTAAATCATAGATTTTTTTTCAAGATAATCGTTTTGGTTCCTCTAATTACACTTTGAATTTGTTGTATTTTCATTTAATTTAAAACAATTTTATTATGGTCAAATTAGAAAACAAACTGTCTTATAATGACACCTGAAGCCGAATAGCAAAATAATTTTATAGGTATCTAAAATACTACTGTATAAAATAAATATTGTAAAAACTAATATGTTATATAAATTCAATTTTAAATAATTCAAGTATAACATCCTTTTAATAAGGTTATTTAAGTTTAAGAGAAAAAAAAATTCACGTCCACTCACTTTATCCATACACTTTTGGCAAAAAGCAATGCTATCTAATCCTTCTCCAAACTGACCGTAACACTCCTTGCATTCGTATTCAGCTACTTGACCACAGATGCTACATTGACGGGGAGCTAGAAAAAGAAAGATATATTTAAAATATAAAAAATATCAATATTGGAATACAATCACAAAAATAAGCAACTTTGATAAACTTTTTATCAGAGAACTGCAATAATTATACAGTGAACCCCGTTAACGTGAAATCGCTTAAATGAAATCCTGTTTAATTCGAAGTAAAAGCAGTTCTCTGTACTTAAAACTTAGTTAATTTATTCGTTTAACAAGAAATTTGGATTAACATGAGTTTGACCGTAGTTACTAAAAAGGGTTTATTAGAGTCTAATCATACAAATGGGCTTTAGTTTCGCCTTAACGTGAAAATACTATCTTTTAAAAGCTATTTTTTACTTTCAATTAACTATTTGTTTACTTAGGGTAATGAAAGTATAGCATTCGGTAAAAAAAAAATTTGAAAAAAAAAAATCTTTTTTGCATTTCTCCACGTTTTGGAACATCCTTATTTCAATTCTCCTCCACCTTCAAAATTCTTGTAGAAATGTAATAAAAAGTTGAAAAACAAGTGCCTTTAACACAGAGCTCTCTGCCCTTGAGCATCGCCCATCAACGATTGATTTTTTCTGTTTTATGGATTTTTTGCCAATGTAAAAATTATTGCGTAACTGGCTATTTTTATTTAAATGAGTAAAAATTTGAAAACAGTGAACAACACCATATCGAATTTTAATGCAATGACCAATACTATAGTGCAAATGAAAGTTGTACAATGTTCCTCACCCCTAGTTTTATGTCAATTGATTAAGGCATTGGTTAAAATAAAAATTAAAAGCATGTTGAATTTTTTAACAAGTACTTTATTTTTTTTTATAAAATCTTATGTAATGCATCCTCTGAAAGCATGGAAATAATTTTAAAAGGAGTCTATTAAGAACAAGATAAGGCATAAACTTACAATCCTCTAAAACATCTGTAATATCTAGGTACTGGCTCGGTATTATCCTGGGGTACATTTTGAACTGTTTACCAAACCTAGGCATCTGAATTAATAAACACGGTGGCACCTAATCAAAATAAAACAGAATATACAAGTTAAAAAAATAATAGCACCTTAAACCAAAATAGTATTATACAATGTGCTCAATTTAAAGGTAGGGAGCCTGTTGTAAATTGTTTCACATGATAACTAATAAACAAACATTTTGGCATGAAACAGCCAAATACCAATCCATATTGGCAATTTTGCAGCAAATATTATAAAAGAAACTTATAATAAAACACCCTTTGGTTTTTAATAAAAACCTCTGCATTTAAAATGTTTAGAAAATCTTACAATCGATAGAAAAACAAATTGGTGTTCCAGCTGTGCTTTCCATTACTCTAACCCTAGTTTGAAGAAAGTTTGTCCTAGCCTAAATATTTACTAGAACATCAATTCAAATTATATTTTTTACCTTGCAATGCAAATAACTCAAGTTTAATATTTTAAACACCACTGAAAGATTATATTTATGTAATTATCAAAAAAATGAAATATGGACTTCATATTCTCTTTGAATTGCAAATCAAATTCTTTGCAAATTCAAAGGAACTTCCTTGATGGTGGATATAAACTGCTTTTAGGAATAATTATACTAAGATAAACTTGGTCAAGATTTTAACAAGTCAAAAGCACTTGGGATTCGAATTCCTCAAAACTCAAACAAATAATCTATCAACCTCGCAACCTTTTGTACTTAGAAAGTTAATAATAGTGACATATATATGATCTCTGTCCTGAAGTGTGGAAAATATGATGCATTTAGGAATTATATAGGATTAGTTATGACATGATTATGATGTCATGCTACTTGTTGATCCGATTGACATTTAAATTACTAATAGGTAATATCTGTTCGGCCAATACCAGTCATCAAGCAGTGTTTATCTTTCATTCAATCAAAATACCATTTTCTTAAGCATGATACATAAGAAGAATTCCTTGTAGATCCGATGCTTTTGTAGGTCTCAATGGTTTGAGGTTGGTTGTTTTCAGATTATCTGGCCCGTCAGCAACACAAGGGCTATAATACGCCGAAACATTCGTCATTAGACATCCCAACATACATTTACAAACATCCATGCCTAACACGGGACTCGAACCCGCAACCTCGTGGTCTAGGAGCTAGCACGCTAACCACTATACCGTTGGGTCGGCCCTCAATGGTTTGAGGTAAAATTCATTTCTGCATACCTCAGAAAGTTGTCTGGAACCAAAATTGCATGTGTATGCTTCAATACAATTTAATATTTCATCCCTATCAAACTATAATTTAAAATTATTATTTTTTTTTTTTTAAATATGGATGCATCATAAAAGAATTTACATTGATTCTTTTATAACTGTAAAATACAATAAATTAGATTTGAAAATGATATATTTAAAATGTTTGCATAAATAAATGGTTTAGTTTTAAAAATTTAAAAATCTTATTAGATATAAGTATAATACAAGGCTAGTAAAAAACCCAATTCAATGAGAGCCTACAATCACAAGTGTAAATTCTAATGATTAATGTATACAAGATAATAAAATTACGTACTTCAGCAAGTTTTATATCGGAAGCTAAAAATGATTGGTCGAACAACTGTTGTACTGTTGGCAAAATTAATTTCTCATCTTTTTCAACAAATAACTGGTAAAAATAAGATTCTTGACCAGAACTGTAAAGACAAAAAATATAAATAAAAATTACAAACATTTTCTCATATAGTTAGCTCATTAAGTAAAATGCAATGCACATATATGTACACTTTAGCTGAGAAAATATATTTGAAGTTTATTATGCCTTTTTGTATTAAACATCTCATACTTAGATAGTTTGTTACCAGATGTCGGATTTAAATTTCTTTGGTAGGCAGTTTTTACACAATGCATTTTGGACATAGCATATGCAATGATATATTTACCTATTGAAATATCAATACAGTCGAACCTCATTAATTCGAATACGCTAAAAACGAATTACTGTTAAAACGAACTACATTTGCGATCCCTATCATATTGTATGCACAAATAACGTTATTTTCTTTGTTTAAGACGAACACACTTATTGTGAACTATCAGATTAGTCGAACTCGTATTTGAAGTCCTTAGTGTTCAAACTTCCATTCAGTAAAACAAAGTCGTTTTCAATTGTTACCGACTTCCTCGTCCTAAAAAGTCTTCAAACAAATACCAGTTTTTAATTTGTAGAGATCTTCAGTGGTTCAAAGGGGGTTCTACAGTCAACAGGTCTGAACCCTACCTTTTCTTTTATCTCCTACAATGCTGTCTCCTCCTTTATTAGTTTTCTCGTTAAAATTCTGGAAACTGCAACAGCTCATTCACTTGATTTGTCGTTTCACATTCAGTTGCCATTCGTGAAATGTAGTCTGTACTGTTCTGTTCTGTTTGTAAAATGAGTTCTTAAAGCAAAAAAACCCTCAACTTTGGAAGAAAAATATGCCTTACTCATTAAAGTTGATGATGGAGTCAAGACTAAAACTGAAATTGTTGTTAATTTTGGAATTCCAAAAAGCACATTGCCCACAATTTTAAAGAATAATGAAAAAATTGAGCAGCTTATGCAACAAACTAATTTGAACCCAAATGCCATCTTTAGCAGAAATAGTCGTTGCTAAAGATGGCTCCGATTTATTTTGAGAAAAATAAGAGACAATTCGTTAGAATGCCCGAACAGTTTAGATTTAATTGAAGACTTCTGGACTAATTGCTCAGAAAAGAACAGGAAACAATGTGTTATAACTGAGTTTTTTAAGAAATAATGGGTATGTACCTTTTACCCTGTTAACATACAATATTTTTCCCGAGAATTTCTCATGTAATCTCAATTAATAAATACTGAAACTTTTTCACTAGAAATTGTATTTTTTTCTTTGTCTAATTCAAAATTTAGAACTTTTACATAAATATGCATTAGGAACTAAAATTGTTTTTGAAAATCGCACAAAATTCTTTTAGTTTTTTTTTTTTAAATATCGTATTGTTTTTCGGATAAATCAAACTACAGTTAAGACGAATTAATTTTAATGGACCCTTGGAGTTTGTTTTAATGAGGTTTGACTGTAGAACTTCAAAAATTAAGATTTCCTGCTCTTCAAAAAGTACTAAGAGAAGTACTACATTAAAATATTGGAGGGACAAAAACAACAGCGTAGTATTAATACTATGTCTGACAAGCTCTGGTCATACTATCAGGGATGAGTTTAGTAAAAAATCAAAAAGCTGAAAACAAAAATCCAAAAATTTTATGTGTGAAACACATTTTAAGTTATATTTTTTAAAAAAATTGTGTTTTTCCATGTGCATTTATAAACACTGCACCATCTATGTTCATCCGTGAGCAAAAATGGCTTAATATAGGGATACACTTTGTGCAGTCATCAGGCATGGTATAGCTCCAAAGAGGATTTAGGGGGGAAAAAACACGAAATTCCTGTAAAAGCGATGAAAACCGGCAAAAATTTCAACAAGTCAGACTACTTTAAGCAATTATAATATATTGACAAACAAGCCAAATTTAATTAAATCCAGTTTTCTAAATTTTTAAGCTACAAGTATTAAAAATCTTAAAATCTAGATTTTTATTCATATCATTAAGCTTGTTCAATAAAATAAAAAGCAATAAACAATTGCAGTTAAAATAACAATTTTAAAAACAGATTATTTAGAAAAATTACAATTGGGACTAATTTTCAGAATATTTTTATATAATTTTTATACAAAATTATATAAAAATTACAGTAATTCTGCATAGATTCGAATCAAACGGCAAAATTTAACCTTAACCAGGCACTAATCACGAATATGGCAGCTATCGCATTAACGGAAGTCTAGATGAATGACAACAATTCGGTGTTGAAAATCTCGGTAATAGCTGGTATTGTATTAGCGTAAACCTCGGCGAAAATGACCATCAATCTAACAAAAGTACTATAAGCAATATCGCTTACAATACAGGCAAAAATCTAGGAAAAAACGAACATCACAACAACGTGCATATCAGCGATAGCGTCCACAATATCAGCACAAATCTCGATAATATCGATTTTTTCTTGGTAATACTAGTGCAAATTTCGGTGATATCGGATGTTACTACAGTATGGCTTTCGACGAAAATTACTCTCACGTCAACAGAAATATCAAAGTTAGAACCAAATATACCGGGGCAACTCTCACAAATAGCGCTAATGTATTGGCGTAACTCTTGACGAAAATTACAATCACAACAACTAAAATCTCAGCGTAAAATCTAGGGATCGGCAAAAACGAACATCACAACAACGTGCATATCGGCGATAGCGTCCACAATATCAGCACAAATCTCATCGCACATCATCAATAATGCACATCAACAAGAGCGCAATTCATCACGGTAATATCGACATTCTTTCGGTAACATCGGTGCAACAACAAGGTACACTTATTATACAACAAGGTAGCACTCAGCAAAAATTACTATCAAATAAACGTAAATAACAGTGTTAGCGCTGAATATATGGGAACAATTCTCAGCAATAGCGTTGTTGCATTGGCATAATACTCCGCCAAAATGAAAACCTCAACAACTTAAATCCCAGCGATAACGCACGTCATAGCCACACAAATCTCAGCAAAGTGGACATTACATCAACGTAACGATTAGCAAAAACGAGCTTCACATACCAACGTACGTTTAAACGTACTACAAACGATAATTCCGTGGATGACAGACTTGAAAGTAAGCACATTATTCGTATACGTTAATAGCGTGAATTAGTATGAAGGAAATTACACAAAAGGATCAAATTTTGGAGCAGTTGAAAAAGTCTAAAATGCGAGTTTAAGCGCCAACCTAACTAAAAAAAATGCATTCCAGTAGATTTTTGTATTTGGAACAGGAATGCCGTAGGTTTTCCGCTCTTTCCAATCGGGCGGAAGGGAAGCTGCTTCGCGATTCAGCCTTAGAGGAAAGGTTATTTTTCTGTGGGATAGAAAAGTCATGAAAAAAAGTTTTTTTTTTCAAGAATTAGAAAAGCGGAACTTTCTTTGAAAAAGCGGAATTATTATTTTCCTAAAAAATTAAAAAAGCGGAATTCCGCCACATGGCGGATGAAACTCATGCCTCTACTATGTAATTAAAAAAAAAGCCATAAGATTTTTGTCACTTTTAAACACTTCTAAGGTTCATATTAATACCTAATGAGGAAATTTAAAACACTAGCCAGATACATACATTAGGATCATGAATTACTATTTTTAGGACAATGTTTCCCAAACTTTTCAGGCCACGGAACCCTTTTTGAAGCTAAAGTTACTTCTGGGGCCTCAAGAAATTTCAAAAGTTATTTATTATCCAAATCTATAAAATATGACTATTTAAGATATTTGAAAAATGGTACATGTATGCTTGAAGTTAATAAGAACAATGTACCGTACTTCTTGCTGCAGTAGCTAGAGTTTGTAAATGTCCGGTATGACGTAAATCAGTTGAAGACTCATATCGTCTTTTACATTTAAACAAGTTCAATGTTTAGTTATTGTAGCTGTATACTTCAAAAAGTCCATTTGAGAAAAGTACATGTGGTGCCAAATGGCAGCTAGAGATATGTTAATTTTGAAATGAATATCAAAAGATTATCCCGTAACTGAACTAAGCATCCTAGACTCTGAAGCAGGATCATGTGCAACATATTCTGGTTAATAAAACCAGATGAAGCACTATTGACAGATGAAGAAATTGGTCCAATTATTCCAACCAATAAGACTATTATTTTTTTAAACTTTGATTTTTTAAGTTTGAAACAAAAGATAAACAAACATGTAGCCTCGCTATGTTGCTCTCAGCAAGTCAAAAGTGGATAAATATGAATCATGAAATAGAAAAACCAAAACTACAATTTGAGAAAGTATTTTTAATTTGATGAAAATAGTTTCTTCTTTTATAAGTGATAGTAACAATTTTAATTTCCTCTGCAAATGGAGCCACAAGGGCTCCGCAGAGCACAGTTTGGGAAATGCTATTTTAGGGTATTACCAAATAATTTTTTTAAGATCAACACTTTGAAAACCACAAACTAAATAGAAAAATATTAAGAAACTTTTATTGTAGTTAAGATAATTTGCATAAATTAAACCATATAGAAAACGATTTCAATGTTTTAGACAAATTTGAATTTATAATCTTATTTTGTGTAGAAAATGTTGCTAGCTTTATTCAGAAAATTGAAATTGTGAATTAAATCTTTGTAAAAAAAAAAAAAAAAAAAAACACTGTACACAAATTGTGTTAAAAAATTAAATACAAACTTAAAAAAAAAAGTAAGAACTTCTAAAATAATTTAGTAAAAATAAAGAAAAATAATGGCATAACACTCACCTTAATTTTAGAAAAGGTTCAGCTCTCAATATTTGATTAAGCAAAGAATTCAGGAATTCTTCAGGATCTAAAAGTTCAAGAAAGTTAGTTACATCAAATACTTTAACAAACATAAAATAATGTGTAGTAAAAAACATATACTATTAAGATATTCATACATTCAACCATCATACATTTTATTAAAATTTGTAATAATAAGTTTGAGCACAAAGTAAAAATATTGGAATTGTGGAAAAGTGATTTCCTTCTTTCCCTCTCTTCTTATTATGAAGAATCAATAAAAAAAATTTAAAAAAAAAAAAAATTAAGCACCATCAACACAGTCAACTACATAGATTAAATGTATTTATCCTCAACTACTTTTTATTTTGATTAAATCTTATGGTGTAGTTTTGCATTGTTGAAATATTTATGAATGTATGCCAGGTTTTAAGTCGTTAGCGCTTTGGGAAGTGGGTCATAAATTGAGTAGCATTCACCCGAAAGAGTGACTTTGAGAGAAAGCCTGTAAAAATGCATTTCTTACATAAACTATACCTTTCAAAGCATCAACAAAGCAAATAATAATCAAAATGAACAGGAGGAGTGTTAAGAAATACAGCCATACCTTTCTCTTCTGACGTTAATCCCCTCACAGAGCTTAGTCTTTCGAGCCTTTTTCTAAGCTCCATTACCCGATCAGCTCGAACATAAAAGTTCCTAAAAGTAAAAAGAAAACTATAAGAAAATTTAAATATGTATATCAAATGTCAAAGATTAATTCATCACAAATGAAATTACGATCAAATTTAGATAAAAAAAAATGGATTGTCATATATAGCAACATAATATAAAGAGGAATATTTTGTGTTGTAGTTAATATTCTCTTATAAAAAGACTGATGTAGCAACTAAAACTGTTATTCATAGTTCATTTTTAACAAAATATTTAAGAAGAACATTATATCCTAAAATCTTACAATAGGATTAAGTAGGTAGGATAACTTGGAAATATTTCTAAAGATATCTATACTTATACTATCTTTTATAGATCTCAACCAATACATAAAAGCAAATAATATTGGTTAACAACCTTCTATGCATTGAGTTATTCCCCTGCAGCTATAATACGTATACTCAGTCAATAAGCTTATGAAAAAGTAAAACCATACACTACACATATTTGATTGTTTTGGAGTAAGAACGCGTTAATTTTTTTTTAAGGTTCCACAATGAAAATATCATTGCAATCCATATTTACACATTACTATTCATTTTATCAATAAATAAATGCCTTTTAATTAAAATAAAAAAGTACTTTAATAACTTATAAACATTGGAGTATATCTACTTTAGTAACATCTCTTCAAATGAAATGTTTACAAAGTTTACTAGTCAAAAACCAGTATTTCATCATCTTAAGCAATAACCAAATATAAATTATTGCAAAAATTACGCCACACCTTAATAAAAAAATATATAAATAGTTTATATCAACACTTAATTTTCTAATAATCTAGCATCTCAAAAGAATTTCAGCTTCAAGGTAATCAAAACTTACGCTCTCAAGGGATTGACTATCTCTTCCTTCAGGACTCTCTGTACTTCGTCGTACTCCGCAATGTCGTCTTTACCCTTGGGTCGATGCAGAATAGAATCAAACACCCCGGTGCAAGAAAACATGGCGAAGAGGGTGGCATCTAAGTAGCAGGAATTGTGGTGGCCCTGAATTCCTCTGTTTTTGCCATAAAGCAGTTTCATGTCTTCAGGGCTGGACAGAGGAGGAACATCACCTGTGATTGATGGACAATCAATACTGCCAAAGACTGGAAACATAAAGATCGATTTAGTAATAAATAATTGCTTTAAAAAAATATGTTTAACCTAAAATGTGAGGGCATAAGAAGCATACCTTTGGCTAAGAGTTAAAAAGCACTAAATCTATAAATTGCTAAAGTTTTCATGAAACTAAAAGAAAAAACTCTTTAATTGATAATTTAATGTGAGCTTATTGCTTTTGCATATTGTTCATTTGCTTGAAATTTATTTCAATTATCAAGTTGAAGCTTTTACTAATTTGTGGGTATTCTCCTTTTGTTTTCAAATATATTAAAAATGTCATTTGAGAGCAATAACAGAGTAAGTTACTTAATTATACTGTATGTATAACTAAGTGCAAGTTTGAACATATTGCTAATAATATTTTATTGATTGAATTGAACTTTTAAGATATAAAGAATGCTTTGACACAAGTGAGTTACTGTGACAAAACATTAAACAACATCTGGGCAACAGAGAGTTGTCTGAATTTCAAGATTGAGGGACACCTTCTACAAGATCTATTAAAGGGGAAGAGTCTACATTTGCATCTAAGAAACATGGAAAAATATTTAACAGAGTCTGGCAAATTATTTGTTTAACTCAGTCATAAATGACCTAGTATCTATGCATTTTGTAAAGGAGCCTTATCAGAGTTGATGTCTCTTAGAATCAAAGCTGTGTCCCCTCACATGTAACGTGTGATTTCAGCCTTTCAAACGCGACAGTGGCATAAAAATATTTAAATTTCCTACAGTTAAAATATTAAAGAAATAATCTAATATATTTGAATTTTCTATGGATAAAATATTAAAAAATACTCGACTATATTTGAATCACCTACGGATAAAAATACTCAACTATAATTGAATTCCCAATGGATAAAATACTAAAAATTACTCTACTTGTCTGTAGCAAGTGATACCTAAAGGCTATAAATATGTCCAAAGCATAATTTATTTCTTCTAAATTCTTACTTTATTTATTGTTAAAAAAAAATTGAGATATTGGAGGGGAAAAAACTGTACTTTTTAAGAGAGAAAAGTGCAATTCAGCTACAAACAAAATCAGCTCATTCTTAGTAATTTGAATATGCTTGATAGTCTTGGAAATTGCACTTAATTTAATAGAATTCAGCAAATCAAATGTATACCTGTACTTCTCCTTTTCTCAGACTCCAGGAAACGGCTGTCCTTTCTGCAATGGCTGAGGCGGACAAAAAAGGCTTTTCGAGAGGGGCATGTGAAGTATCTTTTGCCGTTGAATGTGCCGTCGGTACAACTAGAACTTTCCTCTTCCTACAAAATAATAACACATAGAATTAAAGCATTTCATGTTATATATTAAACTCATCATTATAACCACAACGATGTGATATAGTCTTGCAAAAGAAAACCAATCAGAGTAATTTTGATTGAATCTGGAGCATTGTAAATTACTCTTTTCAAGCTTTAAAAAAGGTGAACAAATTAAGTTTTTTATACAGGATATACTTATTACCCTTAAATTGAAAATAAAAGTTGTGTCTATCCAGCTGAAGAGATATGAAAAGATTATGTCTAATATGTTTTACTTTGGTGTATATGCGCAGCCTGCACATTTAAAATTGGTAAAGGAATTACTTTTTTGGAAGTTCATCAGTTAGATATTATATTTTATTGTCGAAAGAATGTAGCATTCCTTAGATTTGCCAATATTTTTAAATGACTTTTTTATAGTTTTAGTATAATGAGTTCATCTACTGTATACCATCACAAATTTCCAAAATTTTGGACTATTTTGAATTTTTAAACTTGATTTTCAAACAAATAACGCAATGGATAACTATAAATAAAATATTTGTAAGAAGTGGTCTTAGCTTTTAAATTGGTATATTATTTATCAATGGATTGTTACAAATAAACAATGTCTAGAAAAAGTATACATTATGCGCAAAGAATTCTTTAAACAGTTGTAATGATCATTTTGAAAAGTATATTAATATTTTTTATTGATGTATTTTAAAGATTTAAATAAGAAAATATTTTCTAATTCATTTAATGAAAAGCAATAAATGCATTATTAGATACACATAAGATCCAAATGCGCAGCAACACTCGTGAAATTTCACACGATATTGCATATTACAAATCTACCATAGCATAAAATATCACGCAACAAATCTACCATAGCATAAGATTTTAAGCAGCAAATCTACCATAACAAAAGATTTTTAATAATTACAAAAACCAAGAAATACCATTTCAATACCAGCCACCAATTTCCCTCTAGCTTCTGGTATTTCTCCGATCCATCTGATCACTCCAAAACAAGGGGCGCTGTTGATGAGGACTTCCACAACAGACCCCACTTCCAAATCTGCTCCGTCCTGGCTAGAATGGCGGGCCACGTAACTGCTGCTGGCCTTACGACTGGTCGCGGAGGCAGTTGCCATTGTGGAACTGGTGTCGTCTAGCCTGGTGATGCTTAGCTTTTGGTTTGCAGAGATGCCTTAGGGAAAGAAAGAAGGCAAATGAATTTTAAATATAAAAAGTTAGGTGATTGATTTTGTATTTGTCAATCTATTTGTTGTTGCTTTTTAAAGGGGTGAAAGCAGACAAAATGTAAAAGCGAGGAAAATATAAATGCAGCATTATTTTGAACTACCAAAAAAGGCTGAAGAAGAATATATTTGTGTACTAATGTGTGTACAGAACAGTGGTGGAGTCAGGCAATTTTTCAGAGGAGGGTTTTAGGCAAGTTTAGTCTGATAGAGCCCTATAAAATTTACTAAAAAGAATAAATTGTAGAAAAAGTGGTACTTATCAGAAAAAGAAGCGGAAATTCGCATAAACGCATAAGATTTTCAACCCTGAATTTCAGGGTTCACTGACAATTTCAGTGAAGTAGAGATTAAAAAAACTTTTAAAACAATACCTTTTCAGTTTGTGGACTATTTTTTTTTTTTTTTTAATTGATTCTAGCTTTTCAAAGGGACAAAATTTATTTATTGTCAATTTTAAGGCTCTTAATACTTGTTACAAAATAATGTTAGACTGACTTTTTTTTTAATAATTTTGCAGTTACCTTAAATATTAAATTTTTTACACTCTTAAATACATTACTCCAGTTCAGTTTTAAGACCTCCACTGCTATTGAGAGGACAGGATGCATTGTTTGTATAATAGTGGAGTAATTCTTTTATTCATTAGAAAATTCGAAACTACCAAAATAGTTTAAAACTAATGACGATAATTTTCTCAGATCAATTTAATTTTTTAATACAAAAATACCAATAAATTCACATAGCCAAAGTTTTGCAACAGCCCTTGTTTCAAATTAACATTCCACATAAAATTAAGTCTATTTTACATAAAATTTAACATAATTATCTCAGAGCACCTTCCTTCCTCTCCCACACACACTAAGTACAAGGTAACCTTACTCTTTCATTTAATTATGCCCTTACTCTCAAAGAATAGATTATTAATGATGCAATTTCAAAAACAAACAAACCTGGGTGGTTTCTTAAATAACCAATGCTTGCACTAACAAGAATTTACTTCTAACAATATAAAACAAACAATCTATTTCACATGTATGAGATTACAATACATAAAAGATACCTAAATAATTAAAATTCATCATTTTAAAATGGCATGTTGCTTATCCATAACAACAACAATTAATTTAGGAAATTTAATTTAACAAAAATTTATAACAAACATCAATTCAAATTAAAAAAAAAAAAGTTTTAAATACCTTTCTCAGTGATCATTTCATACAAAGGGTTGACCGTGGAAGCGCTAGTGCAGTTCTCATCATTCTCAATACCCAAGTGTGAATTAAGCAGGTCTGGACTGCGGCAGGCCAACGAGTTGGACTGCTCCTCTGAATGGATGCTGTTGGAGACGGATGTCACTTTACGCTTGCTGCCAGGACTGCTTGTCAAGGTACCTCTGCTGCCAGAACCCAGGGATGTTTCGTCAACTGAATCAAAAGAAAACAAGTTTAATACAAGCTGAAATAAAACCTTTCTTAAAAACACATTTCAGTTCAATGGGAAAGTAAAATGAAAAGTAGTATTATAACTGATGTAATTTGTAATGGATAATTTATGCAATTTATGTAGTATAATAACAGATATTGTAATATATATTTAACTTTAAAATGTATAATAATTATATAATGCAATTCAAAATTTATATAATTTATTATTGTACAAATTAATGACTTTTATGCTTCTAATAATGAGTTAGATTTTTTTGTACTTAAATAAATTTCAATATCCCTATAATAAAAATTTAACAGAAAAGAAATTTAAAATGATATTTTACATAATTAGGCAAATCTCAATTCCAAATAAAACAACTATCAAAATAAAAATTAAAAATACTCAACTAAAAACCATCCATTTTAAAAGTATAAAAATATCTAATATTTTTGAAAAAAATATTTTTTTAAATACTTAAACAATACATACCAATAAAACAAATCATTTTTAACTACTTTACAAACACTTTAAATCAAATTCAAATCTCAAACATTTTGCTATTATAAATATTCAGATATTCAACACAAAATCCAGTCTACAATTACCACAATTGAAATAGTTTCTCAATATAAATAACTGCCCTCAATACCTAAAGATAGAACAGTTAGGAAAGGACAGAAAAAAACCAATAAAGAGGACCAACACACAAAGTAATTAATAAATAAAGATTATTATACCTTAATCCAAATCAATGAAACGAGACGCCACACTAAATTAATAAACCCTCATTTAAATGAGGTTCCTCAGACTTACCTAAAGCCACTCTCTCCACATACACTGCTCCAGAGGACTCCCCGCTTTTTTTCCTCCGGCATAATTTAGGCAGCGTTCCAAAAGCAGTGCCTGCCAAAAGTCACATTTATATTTGGTTGCTTTCACACACACAGAGGTGTACCATTGCAACTGCAGATGAGATAGTGTAAATAAAACATGCTACACACACAGATTGAGCAGCATGTGGCAAAATGGGAACACACGAAATGGTGGGACAATCAAAGGTAAATTAGCTCTTTTGTGTGGTTGCATAATTTGAAAGTGGAGTTTTTTTGTTTTAATTTAATGATTGATTGTGCATTAGTTTAATCTCACTGCAACTTATATATATATATATATATATATATATATATATATATATGTAAAAAAGTTTAGGTATTAGTTTAAATTAAAACCGAAATACATTGTAATATATAAATATTAAAATTTCTAACCGTACTGGGAAGATTTTAATAGATGGGTTTCTCAAAAGTATATTAACTCTTGTGTGATTAGTTGGAATTAAAGTATTAATATAAATTGGCAAAAAACTATACTTGTAAGATATAAATATTAAAAATTCTAGCAGCACAGGTAAGATTTTAGCAAATGGGGTTTCTAAAAAGTAAATCAACTCTTGTGAGATTAGATGGAAAATGAGCTTTTTATCTAGATTACTGATTTTAAGGTTAAGAATGCTTAGAATCTTTATGTTAGTTTTTGCTCATTAATTAATTTATTTTTTTTGCTAAAAATAATAAATTAGGAGTTAATTTAAATTAAAACCAAAATATATTCATATCATATAAATATTAAAATTTGATAACCATGTCAGAAACTTTCCAATAGATTTTAATAGATGTAGGCTAGGTATCTTTTGTGAGGTGAGAAAATAAAAAAAGAAAGTTTTTTAAATAGATTATTTCAATATTTTCTTTGCATTATCTTAATCTTATTTGCCATGTGAACATTTCAAGATTATAATTCCGGTAAAAGCTATTAAGCTTAACTATAACTCCAATAAAATATTCATATCAAATAAATATTGCAATTCAAAATATTTTAAAACTATATAAAGAAAAATTTAGCTAATTTTTGTTGATATGAATTGCATAAGTGTTGTGTTTTTTACATAAATTATAAATAAAAAATTATTAAAAGTAATGCATGTTTTTTTCCATGCTAGATATTTGGCAAGAAAAAAAATTGGGCAAGAGTAGTAAAAAATTTAGTTTTTTTTTTTTTGTTTTTTTTTATGAATTTGCTTTAAATATTTAGTTGACTTCAAAATAATTTAAAATTTCTAGATGTTTAAGTTTAAAAAAATCAGCTTAAAAAATAAATTTCTAAAATAATAAATTTAAACTTGTATAACTTACCAAAGGACTTTCCACCTAAAAAGTCATCAGCTTTCATAAGTCCAATGATTGGGACTAACGAGGCATGATTTAACTTTGCTTCAAACAACTGGTGGTCATTGTATTTCCCTGTACCAGTTCCAACAGGATTGTCCTGTGGAAAATATCATACTCTCAGATGTCAACAAAGCATCAAAATTTACAGTTGAAAGGTTTTTATAAAGGTATAATAAAAAAATTCTTATCATCTATTGAATTCAAAACCAGTTTTTAAAAGTTATTCATTCAAAATTTAATTTTAATTTATTTTAATTATAAATTTGTTTGAAAAATGTAAAAATATCTACAATCAGCTCTCTTGTAGTGACAAAAGTTGGAATATTTTTAGAGAATTTACATTTTACATGGAGCAGAAATTGAAGGTTTAAGTAAAATATGGGAATAGTAAATATGCAGCTTGTGTTGGAGCAAGAAGAGATTTTAGACAAATATAGCGTGTATTTTGTCCAATGAATTCTTATATGCTTAATGCTTATACTACCTTTAAAAGTAACGACAATTATAAAAATATTATACATTTTAAAATTAAAAAAACATAATAAAAATACTAAAATTTTTAGATGAAATGTGATTATAACCATAAAAAGGAAAACATAAATTAAACATTAAGAAACTAATTGTTTAGGCTAAAGATAATTGAAGCCATCAGTTCAAATTCAAATTGCAGAGTTTTAATTATTACTGACCTTTTTTTCAAGTATTTAACCTTGGATTTTTAAATGGATATGACCAGTTAAGAAAAAAATATTTAACATTTTCATACATGAAAAAAATATCAAAAAACTTAAAGTAAGAGAAAATATAATATTTAAAATAAATTTTAGTTTTTAAATCAATTACGGATAAATTAATAAAAAAATTAAATTTAAATTTGTATTTAAATTGATTAAATGACAGTTAAATAGTGTTAAAATTAATTAGCATTTAATGAAATAGAATTAAAGGAATTAATTAAAAATTAATTCTAATTAATTAAATATTAGGGAATTAAATGGTTTAACCTGTATAATCTTAAAATTAAATAAATTTTTATTAAGGTTTAATTAAGATTAAAGTAAAGCAAAAAAAAAATCAGGCAATACAAACAATACAATCATAATAATAAAGACACTCGGGAATAAAACGTTGTAGTACTTACAAACTCCACCCCCACCATCCAGTCCGGTCCAACGTCCAGCAGTTTGCCCAACCACTTGACCTCTCCGTATTCCGGCCCAGAGTCGCTGATCCACACCACACGATCCCCCATCTGCAAGGGGGGAGGTGGGGTGCCGTCAGCACACGCAGCCGACAGGGAGAGAGGGTGGGGACGGGAAGAGGGGAGGGCACCCCCTGTGCCTGCAACATAGAAACACAAAATTAATATGACAAATGTATTGTAAACGTTTGAAGACTGTACTTTCATCGTAAACTGTATCTTACAGTGACGTAGAAACCCGGGAGAACGCTCCCTCCAAAGCATTCTTATATAACCTAATACCCAGGTAGAAAAAATCACTTGAAAAATTAAAGAAGTTTCTTTTGAATTCTTTACAATTTTTTTTCATTTTTTTTTCTCTTCATTTTTTCCCCCTCCAATTTTGGTGATAATAGCGACCATGATGCAGACACAAATCTATGAAATAGCAATGCAATTCTAAAAAACGCCTACGATACAGGCGTAAATCTCGGCTATAGCAATTCTAGAAAAGGCTGTAATAGTATTAGAAGAGTTTGATAACAGGGCAAACAACTCAACAACAATACTTATTGATAACCTAATAATTTATGCATATTGGCATAATAGTTTCTATTAATTAGCAACATAATCCTAAAATATTAATAACAATTACAGCAGCAAAAATTGCAAAATGATCCGCTTGTGTTCATTTTAAATCCTTTATATTAGCTTCGATTCTGCTTATTTATGGCGGACACAATCTTTGAAGGGATAATTAACCCACTTGCCATCATCTAATCGAGCTTAAAAAAACTAGGCTGATGAACTTTTGTTGATGATAATATATTCTATCAAGCCTTTTTTATGGTAAAAAAAAAGCTATTCAATGGCACGGAATGGATTTTTTCTTCGTGGAGATCAAACAATATAGAAACTCGATCTAAAATCAAAATCGCTTTAAATAAGTTCCAGCTCTTATGAAAAGATAAAAATTTAAGGTGGGCTTGAGCAGGTCTATATGTTATATATGTGCACGTGAAGACGAGAAGTAAAAGTTCAATTAACACTTTGATTATTATTCAGTTACCCATTTAACAAATAGGAGAATGAAAGTATTGCATTCGGTTAAAAAAAATCGGGTTTTCTTCCCCATTTTTTGAGATATCCTGACTTCAAAACGTGGTCTAGAAAAAATGTCTACGTGTCTGTGGCCACCATAACTTCCGAACGGATTGACCTACGATGTTACACTTTTGCATACGAGTTAGTGGTAACCATGGGACCTCTCCTTAAGGTTTCCGTCAAAATTGCACATGCGCATTAGGTAGCTGACATTGAAAAAAACAAGTTTTTCAGCAATTGCTAAAAAACGGCTTTAACAATTTTGATTAAAATCAATATGGTAATGTCTCTTAAGGAATTCTAAACACCCCCACCACCGAAATTCCCATAGAAATGCTATAAAAGTATAAAAACGAATGTGTTTAACAATCGGAAACCTTGGGAAACGCCTATCAAGGACCAACGACTGTTTCTCCGCTGTTTCACTTACAAGAAAGGATAATGCAAGAATTATCGAAAAGTATATCGCAAAATTCACCAATTTTTTTTCTCGTCCCATGTACGAATTATCGCCAAAAATATCGCCAAGCTGGCCATTTTTATTTAAATGTAGATAAATATGAAAACGGTAAATAACACCGTTCCACGTAAAATTGAAATGCAGTGACCAGTATTATGGTAAAATTGAAAGCTGTGCGATGTTCCACACCCCAAGTTTTTGGCTATAATTATAATGCTCATCGATATGATAAGTTAATAGTGAGTTTCTTTTTAACCCTGTATTAGTTGCATAAGTATATCATAGTGTATGTTCTGATAGTAATCGAATGGTTAGCAAAATGTATCCTCCGATAAATGTATCAGGCAACGTACATATGAATCAACCCAAAATCATCTTAAAATTTCTCGAAACTTCTGCAGTAGACGGGATAAATATTAAACCCAAACCGATTTATTTCAGCCCGAAGGCAGTTTCGATATCGAAGAAGTAGATGATAGAATTTTAAATCTGAGAAGGGGGGGGGGGGAGAGAATCGAGGCATTGGTGATGTGGGGGGAAAATTGTGTATCACCCCTTTAGGCAGTAAAAATAAATTTCAATTTCCGATTATGATAAGAGATATGCCTTGCCGCTGCTATGGCGTAAACAAGATACGTGTAGGTGCAGATTAAAATGCTGGCCATAATGTTGGACGACTATCGAAAACGTCATTTATTCAAAATAAGTTGTCAAGATTTTGAGAGAAGGAGTTTTCAATGTCAAACAACAAGGAGGATATAAAATTCAAGTTAGATAAATCCCATTAGGTCTTAATAATAATGATAGGCTTATAAGCTACTATTACGAGCAAACGAATTAACTGTCATAAGAGATTTTATTAAGTGCATTTTCTTATTATAATACAGCCTTAAAAAAAAAAAGATGCCATCTTTTCTATCAATTTTCCGTAATTTTTACTTCGATTTACGTTTTACCCATGGACAATACTTTTACATTACGATGATACAGGGTTCCCACACAAATCATAGAATAAAAAATAAAATAAAAAAAAATCACACAATGAAATGATTTTAAGGACCTATAATAATGTTTTTTAAGGACCATTGATAATTTGTTTTCAGGCATCATGTCAATAAATAAATTTTTAATAAAGTACATTCTACCAAAAAACTTACAAGTTGGCTCATGCGTAAAACAAACAGAGAATTCCAATACGGCGCAGATAAGTGGCGGTCACGCGGGGATAGCAAGTCTGATTTGTATTTCTATAAATTTTGCAGTTGAGTACGCAACATCTGCGAAAATTAAGGACTTTTAAGGACATCTAAGCATTTTCAAGGACTTTTAAGACTTTTAATGACTATGGGAACCCTGGATGAATGAATACGATATACAATAGAATAGGGACTGTTATATCACCATAACACTAGGCGAAGTAACCCTGATGGAACCTATGACCAAAAAAAAAAGAAGTACTAGGTATATGAAGCAGGCAAATTGACGTTTCCAAGTATGTTGTACAACTGCAACAGTTAGGTACCAGATGTGGGAAAAGGGATAAACCACACAATTTAAACGTTATCACTGCCAAAAAATACCCAAAGTTTAAAATAAAAAATTCATGTCCCACCACTGCCTAATACTTATAAAGCAATTCATAATTAATCATCGAATAATATAACCCATAAAAAAAAGAGTTTTTAAAAAATCCTTTATATGCATTGTCAATTTTTATATTCATTCAACACAGCGCCGATATTAAAAACATTTCTATCAGCAAAATGGCAAAATTTAAACTACGTTTTAAAATTTATTTATTAAAAATGAACGTGAACGTCGTCTAAATATCATTTATTTATTTTGATTGAAGTAATTTTATTACTCATTAATTAAACAAAAAAATTTACAACAGGAAAGAGTTTCAACAATGGTCGGTTCAATCCCATTTTAATACAATTGAATGACGGCAAGTTGGTTTTTAAGTATTCCATAAAAGTGACTTTTTAGTGACAGTAACAGCCTCGAAATTTGATAGAATGCATTGTCATCGACATCGACCCTGTCAATGCGAATCAAGTCCGCCCACTTACTGCAACCTGAGGATAAACAAGTTGACTAAATCTGGAGTATGCAGTTCACTTGACGGACACTACGCCAACGGAAACGGGAAATATGCGTGACCGGAACACGGAAAGGGATAATTTTGTACACAATACACTCGCATGTCCACGCTAAATTTTTGGTTATTCCTAAAAAAAAATACAACTGCTGAAAACATTACTAACAGCCATAAAAATGTAGGAACTGCCAACGCTTTGGAGTGCGGATGTGATAAAAGCGTAATGCCTCAATGAATATGAACAATATAATATATACTGTATGTGGAGTGATTGTATGAAAGTTGGAAGAATGCTTTTAACGAAGTGAAATGAGTTTTTTTCCTCGGTTGAAATATATGAAATGGCATAATAACTTCAGTGTAAATTTATTGGACAACTTCAGAAATCAGTTAAAGAAGTCGAGAACGTCTAAAATAATACTTGCTCGAATTATGTAAGACAAAAATTAGTTTAACGAAACTAACTCAATGATCCACTGTCACACATTATGTAAAAAATTCCAATACATTCTTTTTCAAAAACGATTACGATAAAATAAAAATATTGATATAAAGGTTCAACAATATCTCTCTTTTATATATAATAAAAACGTTAATAATTTCACTTAGTCGAACCGCGAAAGAAAATGCCACATCAACACCAAATCATAAAAAAAGAGAATTTATCAGTTAAGTTATGCCTGATCCAAATTAATTCAGTAACAAGTGTCCAATAGTGACGGAAGTGTTGCCCCAGCGCGATAAATACATTTTATCTCAAGAGGAAATCCCAATGAGGGTCATTCCCTTATTTGCTATTCTACACTCATCTTGCCCACTACATTAGAACCTACTCTTTATAAAACCTTGATATTTGATGAGCAGGTACGAAAAAGATCACTTCATAAAATGACGTATTTGTTTTCATTTAATATCTATCTATTATAAATGAAAATTTAAATAGTGTTGCGTGGAAGCCAAAGCAGATCAAAACTTGCAGAAATTTATTCCAATACAACTCTTCGCAGATTCCTTTACAACTCCAGAACTTCTCGTTCTAGTAGACACAATACAGCTCATTTCACAACGATAGAGCACAAAACAGCAGTTAAACTTGACACACAACTGCTAAATCGCCGCAAAAGACAATGCAATACAGTTCGCTTTCGGAAATCTCTGAGTGCTCACTGAGACTCAGTATCTCAACTCAGTAATTCCAGTCAACTAACTGACTAACCCCAGTCAACTCAGTGACTAACCAACCAACTCCACTCACGGCCGGTCTTATATAGGAGTCAATACTTCGTGAATCTACTAGAGATAGATACTTGGAGAACTTTCCAGGTCGTAGTCGAAAAGTCCTATACATGTACATGGGGACCGAAAATGTCGCCAAATGGTAGCCAAGTTTAGCAACATTTGGCGATTTCTCGCCAAATTTGGCGACAAAAATTAGTCGCCAAAATCGTCGCCAACTTGGCTCTATCTCGCCAATTGGGCGAGATTGCCATTACCATAATGGCCTGCTCCTTGTAAAACTCGCTTCCCAGCGTTACCTCTGTAAAACTCGTTATCAAGCATTAAGACCCATATTGCAGGGAAGCCAACTTAAGACGAACTATTGCACTGCCTGCATATGCATTGACGTAAGGATTTCAATTATAAAATAAAATATATTAGACGCTATTTTCGTGTTTTTAATTTTATGTCATTTGACTAATTGATCATTTTCGTACCTACTCGCCAAATTTCAAAGTTTTATAGAAAGTAGTTTGTAAACGCACTGGGCTAGAAGATTGTAACATAGCGAGTATAGGGAATGATCCTTACTAGGGCATCCTCTTAATTTTTAGAAAAACCCTAAAATCTCAAAGCGGATAAATTGCTAATTATTCTTGATTAATTAGCAATTGTGTTAATTATTGTATAAAATATCTTTCAAATTATTTAAATAAGTAAAACTTTGATCTCTAAATACGATTACATATTACTATACGATTACGACACATATTATTATAAGTATATAAACATTGGATGAGCGAAATGCTCGAATTGTATTTAACAATAATTTTTCTCAAGTCAATACATTAACGTCACAGACAGGTTTTTGAAAATAACGATAACTTGTATATAATAATATTTTTCTACATCCCATCAGTATCGTAATAGACAGGATTCACTATACGGCCATTAAAAAGTTTCATTTTTGTTTCCAATAACGCAAACTTAAGTAATTCGAAATTTTGAACAAAAAAAAACAAAAAATTCAACTGAGGCAAACAAAAATTTCACAAACATATTATTTTCTTTTAAAAATTTTTCTCCCCCAAGCTTTTTAAAAAAAAAAAAAAATTGGAGCGAAACTTTTTACAAAGGAAACGAATTTTAACGTTCAACTAACCACTAATTCTTTTGATTTGTTGCATTTCTAAACTTGTTATTTAAAAATTTAGAGGTACAGTGTGAAAAAAAAAAAAAATCCGAACGATGACTCTTGTATTCTAATTGATGAAATAAACAAAGTCAAGTACCGTTGTAAATTGTGGAAGGTCTTTATTTTAATTGTATATAATTTTTTTTGTCATGAAAGGTCACCTACATATTAAAACAGGGTTGGCATGGTTTAAACCAAATGTTTTTTTTTTTTTGTTTTTTTTTCTTTAAAAAAAAAAAAAATTCTTCTTTTTAAAGTATAATTAAAATTGTATTTTTATTTATTTAAAATCGATTTTTTAAATTATTTGATGTTGTAAATAAATTCTACTTTTAACCAAAAGTGTTCCATTAAAAAAAAAAGCATCGAATTTTTCTTTCTATTAATTTTCTAGAAAATAATTAACTAAATGAAAGATCTTCATTCTTGGTATTACATGACTGATGTTTTTGTAAATGAAAACTTATACGAATATTATAGATAGAATAAGTTCTAACGTACTTTAAAATAAATCTTATATTTAAAGACTATTGAAGCATTTATAAGTATCAACAATAAGTTTTTATATTAATCTAATGGGTAAATTAATGTTTCATAATAATTTAAAATTATTAAAATTAAATTATAGTCTGAATTTAAAAAAATTTCCTAAAATAGAGGTTTTGTGCTTTGACAATTTATTTCTAAATCTTAAAAATATCATTTTGTACAACTCATCATCATTACTGACGAATCTAAGAGCAACATTCCATGCATTATGGAATATAGCTAGCAAATCTAAGAGTAATATTGCATGTGCAATGTGTATAATATAATACAATAGTAAACAATTACTATACTTATATTGTATACATTGAATTTAAAAAATTGTATCTTTAAATATAATATTAAAATTTAATATGATTTGAATGTCCACATAAGTAAAAATTGTTTACTTACTTAGTTAAATTATTTTTAGAAGAAATATTATTTGTTATTTGAACATTAATTATTCTAGTTAACGTCAAATTTTATTTATAAGTATGTATACGTGTAATTATAAAAGGATTTAAAAAAAATATATTATTTAACTTATTGAAATATTATTTAACTTATTATAATTAATAATATTATTTATTTGAAAATAATATAATTTATAATTTCCAATTTCCAAAATTCCAATTTAATTGTAATTTAAATGATGTCAAAAAAAATGATAAATTAATGTTAAAAAGAAAATTTGTTATTTTAGACATAAATTCTTAAATAGTTAATATAATTTAACAATATTTGTTACAAACGATACTTTACTTAAGGGCAAACATGAATAACCCTCAACTTCTGTATTAAATAGTTTTTTGATGATTAATTATTAATTAATAAAACAAGTTTTGAACTTTTTTAAATAGAAACATGTCTTTCTTTTTTCTTCCAATAGAATTACCATGGTCGAAAACCCTCCAGAATGTTTTTCATTCTATTTTGACTTTTGGTTCTCAATATTTTAGCAAAATTGTAAAAAAAGTTCACTTTAAGGGACAGCGTAATAGATTACGTCTTGAAACATGCAAAACGTTCGATTCTTTCCCGCTATAAAGAAATGTGCCCTCCAGATCGTCCAAAACATTTTCTCGCTTAAGTGACGTTTCTCAACAAAATTAACTGAAATTTAGTATCTAGGGTAAACGAAGCATTCTAAACCGAATGAACACATAAAAAAATGGGGGTTCGTTTTGAAGTTTTTAAAGATAAAGTTAAATTTACTTAGTAAACAGCCCCTCAGAAAAAATGTTTGCACCAGACATATAGAAAAGCGTAAACAAAGCATTTCGGATTTAACCGCAAGATTCTACGATAATTAGAATCGATGATATAGCCATTGTTCGGATTTCTTTGTTCCAATGAGAATACAGCTTAAAAGAATCCATCCAAATAATTCATAAAAAAATTTAAAAACCATTCCTCAATCATTAATTTAAAAAGGAAAAAAAAAATTATAGAATTCTTCCTCCTCGTTCATCAACGATTGTTCTCCCAAACGATTCGGATGGGCAAAATTATGTCTTGCATGGTTTATTTCAATTCACCAACAACTCTTGTTTACAAATAAAAAAAAACATACGGGCAAATAAGGAAGTGACTGACGATAAAAATAAATTCCACATGGATAGGGCGCGCCGTTTCCTAGACCCCTATTCCAATAGAGTTGAACCAATTAAAAAGTAGTTAAGCAATCATCCGGTGGCAGGTGTAAACATGTGGATCGAGAAGGCGTGACGAAAAATTCATTAGTGATGGCCCGGAATCAGAGCACGCAAACGATGTGGAAGCCAGGCGAATCCGAAATAAATATGCACGCATGTTGAATCAGCGCATACTGCAGTATTTTTTATTTTTTTTTTAAACTATGGCAATATTTATCACGTAAACTTTAGAAGGTGGTATTTTTCATGGAATTGTTTGATGTAGTGTAATATATGAATGGTACTTTTTGTCATACACACAAAAAAAAGGGGGGAAATGTTATTTTGCAATTGCAAAATGACAAGATTTGCAGATTGTTAATAATTGGTTCAAATTAATGTACTTTAGTGATTATTATTTATTTTTTTCTGATTTAAGAAGTGATTTTTTTTATCACATGATGCTCCTTCTGAATAAGCGTAATAATAACAAGCAAAAAAAAAAATATATATTTCCTGATTTAAGATGAAATGTATGCATTTTTTTTTATTACATACTCCTTTTAAACGAGCGGAATAATAACAAGCAAAAAAAAAAAAAAATTAAAGAAAATTAGAGGTTAAAATTTAATAAACTTCAGGTAGCAATTAGTTACAGTTTTAATAGTAAATTGTATTCTTTCAACGGAAAAATAGCATATTTTTTAATTCTAAAATATGCCAACCTTATATCGAGATGAGAGACGGGGTTAAAGGGGGGGGGGGGGTATGAAAAGGAAGATGACCATGAATGGTGTGATAGTATTATTGTTTGATGATTTGTTTTTGGGTGTATGTAATTAGATATTAAAGCCATTATCTTAAACAACAAAGAGCTGATACTGTATCTGAAAGGATTTTACGATAAGATACGTTTTTTTCCTCATTTTTTTTAATGAAATTATAGCTTTATTTAGCACTTAATGCTAGCTAAAAACGCAGAATATTTTTTTTTAATGCAATTTAATAAACACGATTAACATCTTAAATTTATTCTGTCATATTTTCTTCTCCACCTAAAGCGTTCAGAATATTAGAATAGCTTGTTTTAATAAAAATTATTATTATAACGATAATGCTATTACAAAAAAAAAAGCTCAACGAAAGGGAAGACGGACTTAAAATAAACTATTCTGAATTATTAATTAGTATAGATTACTAATTAGATAATGAATAGTAATTACTATTTAGTTTAAATAATTACACTAAATTCCCAAAACAAACATGAAGCTAAATGACTAAATTTAGTGTACATTTAGTGTATCAAGTACATTTTAACTAATGATCATTGCAAAAATAGATTTAAATAAAAAAGCTTTGGCTACAACTCTTTAATTAGCCTAGATAAATACACCTAATCAAGTGCCAAAGATTGCTAATTGGAGTAAACCAGCTGCTCAAATTAATTGTAGCACATACAACAAGAAAAGCTTAATTTGAATGTCAATGAGCACTTGTCAACAGAAATCATAAGGACTAAGCTCAACGATAAATTGCAAACGATAATTATATATTTACAGTATTTTTTTTATTTTTTTTAAGTTATTGATGAAATAATGATAAAAAAACAAAACATTTATCAACCGTAAATCATCGAAATAAAAAGATTTTTTAATCGTAATTTCAATATTATATTAACACACTGCTTTCCTTACCGTATATCATACTTGGTACAACTACTTGATTAGTGAAGAAATAGCTGTCTTTTTCTTAAAAGGACATGAATTGTGGAACCGTGTAAAATGCTCTTCGGTTCAAGGTTTGTTGTCTCTTTTCTCAGCCGCCCACTGTTACTCAATGTCGCTCTTTCAGATACAATGAATGTCATGTGTCGAAAATCGTTAACTTAATTAGTACAGAAAAATAGTGTGGTTTCACTTATCACTTCAAGATTAATTTCGTTCAGTGAATTATCATTAATGAGGTCAGGGAATTCATTTTTTTATTGCAACTACGGGAAATTTTTTTATTCGCTTTAAAACCATTTTTATCGTTTGCTCGATTTTGGCAACTCGAAAGAGTTGTAAACGCATTAAAATAATACAATTAAAAATATATTCAACTGAAAAATAATATTCCTACTAAATGCGTATTGATTAAAAGTATCAAGGAAATGTTTATTTATATTTAGTGAAGAGACATAAAGCGAAGAATACAATTTTTTTTTTATTCCTCGGAATTTGTTTTTCAAGAATCTGGATATTTTTTTAACGTTGATCTTTTGTGTAAACGAATCTACACGGAATTACAAAATAAACAAGCAAAATTGACTCTGAAATATAAAATCTAATGCAAAAATTGTCACTCACAGTTTATTTACAACTAAATCAATCAATTTTAAAAACTAAAAAAGATATTTTCAATGCATAACTTTACAGTAAAAACTTTAAAAAAAAAAAAAAAAAAAAAAATGCAATTCAGTTTTATTCTTTTACAATAAATTGCACTTTTAATTTCTACGATTTTTATCAGATTTCATTCACATATAGAGAGAGAAAAGTATGTTAAAGTAGTAATTGAATAGATTTATTTAATTTAAATCTATTCAATTGCAACCCTAGGAGACAACACGAATACTTAAAAAAAAAGTAGAAACACAAGAAAAGTATCAGAGCTAAAAATAACCCCCAACCGTCATAAGTATCTAATAACATCTGCTATCATTCAGCGTACGAAAAGTATCATACTCACATTGATGACACCAAAACTTCATCATCCACTCAGAGCAATCCTTTCCAGTTTGCCGAAAGTATGCAACACAGGTTTCATGCCAGCACAACAATTCGCAAATTTAACTACTTCCCCAGACAAAAACTGAATTAAAACAACAATAAAAAAAGAGGCTGGAACAAATAAAAAAATTTAAAAAAATGCAATAAAATAAAAAAAATAATAATAACAAGGGTGGCCAGCCACCTAAACCCTCACAGTATCCTCGTGCCTTTTAAGCTGTCACCCAGGCCGGAAAGATCGAGGAGACTTTGACCTTTTAGCCACCTCATCGCCACCAGAGATAATATATATATATATATCCGAACAGTCCGCAAAACAACAGTCCCAAGTCAAAGCCACCACAATCACCTAAAGATGAGGCAAGTCAAATTATCATCCCGTGTATTATTATTTAGAAAAAGGAAAAAACAAAGCAAGGACGGATTTTGACGTATTGTCGCTTGCCGGCCCGACAGCGAAGGAAAGCGGCAAAACACGTTCTGGCGAGTGCCGAAGATGGAATGGTTGTGTGGAAAAAGGAATACAGTAGTGCCGTAGGAAGTTGGTTAGCTTCCACGCATGCGCGATCTATTGATTGGTTAGTGGCGGTGTAGTGCGTAGTGTTTGTAGTGTAGTAGGATCACTGGATAGGAATTGAAGCGAAAGGGGAGGGGGGATAAAAAAGATAACTTGAGAGGGATCGTCTGTCTGTAGTTTCCCCGGTCCTTTGCAACTATTTCACAATCAGAAGATCGGCCGACATATTGCAAAAGTCACTAAAGCACAATTAGTAGCTTAACATTTGATAAAAAAAAATTGCATAATTAAAAAGATGTGCAAATTTTGCAACGAATGCGCCACGATTTTTGGGCGTACTATCCTAATTTTAAATGTTGACAGTCGGAAAAAGTAAAATATTACTTTTCCTTTAAATTTTTATTGATTAGTTTCTTAGTAGACTTATACAATGGACCAACTGGACAGACATGTTTCAATTTATGCAAGAACTGAAGAAATAATATTTTTTTTTAAATTCTTTCTTCATTAAATATATGCCATCCGAGTCTAGCCTGGGAAAGTTAGAAATAAAAAGTTTGCGACTTGTGAAACTGAGGAGAGAAGAAAAAACGATCGTTGATGAGGTATATGCTCAAGGAAAGAAAACTCTGTGTTAAAGGGAATTCGTTTTTCAATTTTTTTAAGCCATTAAAGCATTTTTGCGGAAATTTCGGAGGCGGGGATCTTTAGAACAGCTTAAGAGGCATTACCACAGTGACTCTGAACAAAATCGTTAGAGCTGTTTTTTAGCAGTTACTGAAAAACATGATATTTTTTTAATGGCAGCTACATTATGCGCATGCGCTATTTTGACGAAAAACCTTAATGGTAGGTCCTTGGGCCATCACCAACCTGCCTACCTAATTTGAACATCGTAGGTCAATTTGTTCGGGAGTTATGCTGACCACGTACACACAGACATTTTTTCTAGATCACTTTTTGGAAATCAGGATGCTCCAAAACGTAGACAAATGCAAAAAAAAAAAAAAAAAAAAATCATTTCTTTTTTTTCTTTCTTTTTTTCTTGACCGCAAACTATACTTTTATTACCTTATGTATCAAAATGGGTAATTGGAAGTAATAATCAAAATTGAATAGCTTAAATCAAATGTTAACAAGCTAATTTCATAGATTTAATGGGGTTATCCCCAAGAACAGTAAAATATTTTGACCCTAGACATTCTTACCCTAGAAAATCATTTACGTGTGCGGATTTGGCAAGTTTTTCTAAGTTTTTATCTTGGTCGTTTTCTCCCCAAAATCATTTCTGGTAGCAAAAAAGACATTTTAACTACTGATTAGAAAGCCTTGAGAATTTTAACGCTTCATTAACTACATAATATAACACATTGTAATCGAAGAGGATTGTGAATAAATTAACTATTATAAATTAGGAAAGTGACATGTAGAATTTTCGATGTAAACAGATTATTTTATTAAATTGCAATGCTTTTTTTTTTTTTTTTAAAGAAATATCTAGTTATTAAAAACATAAAAGCTTTGGTAGTAGTTGATTGTATATAATACAGTTTTCCTAAATAATACCAAATATTCCCAAGTTATAATAAGTGTTCCCAAATGATCGCAAGAGTTCCCTAATAATGGCAAGTGTTCCTAAACAATACAAAGTGTTCCTTAACAATACTAAGTGTTCCTTAAGAATACTAAATGTTCCTTAACAATACAAAGTGTTCTTAAATAACGTCATGTGTTCCTAAACAATAAAAAGTTAAGTGTTCTTAAATAACGCCATGTATTATTAAATAATGACAAGTGTTCCTTTTTTTAGGCCATACTCAAGTCAGAAAAATAAGAATTCATTAAAAATCTTAACATCAATGATCGGTTAAATGTATTTCAGCGTGATTGGATAACGGCAGGTTGGTTTATTAATATTCTGTAAAAGTGATCTTTAAGTGACAGTGAAAGCCACCAAAATTTGATAGAATGCATTGCAATAGACATCGGATCTATCGGCCATGTTTCAGCCCGATTGAAAGACGGCAAGGGGGTTAATTAGGCCTCCACCGATTTGTCCGCCATCGACATACACAGCCACCACACACAAAATCGAAGTTAATATAAAGGATTTAAAAAAGAAAAGAAAAACAGATTTTGTTCGTCAAAAACATACACAAAACCTCTTAAGGGGACTTGGTACCCTTCAAATTGTTTTTTTTATTAGGCATTTAAAATAATAATTTTTACATATTTAGAAGTATTACTAAGTAAAAACTAAATTTTATTTTAAAAAGTCGAAAAGAAAATCGAATTTTTAAAAAGTCGTTAAATTTTCGAAATTTTAAAATTTGTAAAAAAAATGCATAAAATTTCATATTCGATCTTCTTTTCATTTTTAAATATTTTGTCTTAATTTTTTTTTTTTTTTTTTTTTTTTTTTTTTTTTTTAAATTTCTTTATAATATACCCTAACTTTTTAGGCATCGAATTTAGAATAAGTAAAATAGTTTTCGAGAAAAACGATAATTACTGTACCTATAGGTAAAAAAAAGCGTAAAAAAGAGGTATTTTTCAACATTTAAATTTGTAAAAAAAAAATTTTAAAAAGTTTATATTTTATTTAAAATCCATGCCTATTTTTGTCAAACAGATCTTTAGAATGACACAAAAAAAAAATGTCATGTCATTTCATTTATATTTGCTGAATTAGCATTTTGAGTAAGATGGGAATTTCAAAAATCCCGAACTGAGAAAAATGCGTTCCAAACATCGAAGGAGCTATTGCGGCAACGCTAAATTCTTCATAAAAATGCAATTTTGCTGCAATTGCAGTTGGCTTTTCAGCTCAAAAACTTGCCAGAATAAGGAGAAGGTTTCAAAGATTATAATCAAGCAAAAAAAGAGAAAATTGATATTTTTATATTTTTTTTAATGAAAACAAGGGGTACTAAGTCGCCTGCGGTTAAAGATTTGGATTAAGAAACTGAATTAAGAATCCAACAGTCGCAAGACCGATTAACTTAATGAGGGGACATGTATGCAGAGGGCACCTTCCCGATAACAGGAAACAGGCCTATCTCAAGCAGTGTGTAATGTACCCCTATTCACGTATGAGCATTGTTCTTTTTTTTATGACGTGCTTGGAGACATTTTCATTTCCAAATAGGCTTCGGGTACTTTGCTGGCTTCCCAAGGTCTTTTATTGTGTTTACTTATGAAAGAAAAACAAATCATATCTCATCACATTGCGCCTGCAAAAGGAATGCCTCACGGCCATTTTTAAATTATGCAACACTGTCTCGCTGAGCTTGCCGATTCTTAATGGAAGTAATTACCATTAGGAACAAGTTAGCTCATCGTTATTTAGTTCTTTTATATTTTATTAATTTTTAAGATGCAGGATGCTTTGGTAGGTATTGTATTGTTGTTTATTTTAGAAAACAAGTTCTTAGAAGTGACATCTATTTCTTGTGGTTCTTTTAGTATTTGGGCTATACTTTTGTAGCATGCTTATACAACATCGCACAACTATCAATTACACTGTAATATTGGTCATTGCATTAAAATTTGATATGGTGTTATTTACCTTTGTCATTTTTTCACCCATTTAAATTAAAATGGCCAGTTTGGCGATACTTGTGGCAATAAATTTAAAATAAGCACACACACAAAAAAAAAAAAAAACGCCAAAGTGGCGAGATAATTACTCGATAGACATTATATTGCCCTTTCTTGTGTGTTCAACATCAAAAAATCAATCGTTGATGAGCGACGCTCAAGAGCAGAAAGCTCTGTGTTAAAAGCGTCTCTCGTTTTTCAACTTTTTACGCTTTTATCGCATATCTAAGAGAATTTCGAAGGTGGAGACGATTAGAACACCTTAAAGGCATTAGCAGAGAGATTTTAATCAAAATCTTTAGAGCTCGTTCACGTCGCTGAAAAACGTGATTTTTTCATGATTTCATCCTTATACGTTAACGCGATTTTGGCGAAAACCTTAATGGTAGGTCCCATGATCACCACTAACCCGCACACAAAGTTTGAACATATGTCAATTTGTTCGGGAGGTATGCTGACCACGAACACACAGACATTTTTTCCAAGACCACTTTTTTGAAATCAAGATGTTCCAAAACGTGGAAAAATGCACACACAAAAAAAAAAAAAAAAAAAAAAAAAATTTTTTTTTACCGAATACTATACTTCCATTACCCTATGTAAACATATATGGGTAATTGACAATAAAAAGATGCTCCGTCCATCCTATCCAGAATACAATTCTACGCACATATTGTTACGAATTTTTGTATATTTGTAAATATTTTGTAGTATTAATTATGTAAAAAGGAAAATTTATGTACAATTCGCATAAGGCAGTGCAAGAGTTTGTTTTCCTGCAATGTGTCTCTTAATGCTTGATAACGAGTTTTACAGAGATAACGCTGGGAAGCGAGTTTTACAAGAAGCATGGCATTTAACATTATGATAATGGGAATCTCGCCAAATTGGCGAGATAGAGCCAAGTTGGCGACGGTTTTGGTGACTAGTTTTAGTCGCCGAATTTGGCGACATTTTTGGTCCTCATGTACATGTATAGGACTTTTCGACTACGATCTGGAAAGTTCTCCGAATTTCTATCTCTAGAAGATTCACGAAGGTTTGACTTCCCTATATAAGGCCGGCTGTGAGTGGAGTTAGTGGTTTTAGTTGACTGGAGTTTCTGAGTTAGCTGTCTCTCAGTGAGCATTCAGAGTAGCGAACTGTATTGCATTGTCTTTTGAGGCGATTTTTAGCAGTTGTGTTATCAAGTTTTTAACTGCTGTTTTGTGCTCTATTATTATGTAAATAGCTGTATTGAGTCAACTAGAACGAGAAGTTCTGGAGTTCTATCGGTTTTGATCTGCTTTGGCTTCAAGTCTTTCGAACCCATCCATGCAACAATATGCATGTATCATTAGTGTAGGATATTCATGCGGTCCCAAAACAGCGATATATTGACATCAAAACACCCTAAAAATCTCTCGACTACCAGTCCATATGAAGTAACGTACCTCACATTCATAGAGCACTAAGATTTTTGAGAAATGTCTGTCATATCATCTACTTCAACAGAAAAAAAAGATTCTAAAATTTCATTTTTTTATATAAATTCATGTATGTGGAAATAAGAACAATTAATAAAATAATTTTGTAAGTTTTTGATTGAACTTTAAAAACACTTTTAATACTTAAATAATGCTGCTATATTTCTGATGGAGCCTCAGATATCAATAATTTTAAAAGCTCTTTAAAATTACCTCTATTTAAAGAAGTTTCTCTTTCGTCATGGCCTCTAAATGTAAGTTCTTGCTTACTTAAAAACAATACTGCTTTGATGGGTAATTGCATGAAGAGGCTATTCAGATCTACCCTTTTGTTAAATTCAACTACGTCGAGAGTTTTTCCTTAACGCGTCAGCAATTTGAGTTCCACTTCTTATCAATTTTTTAAAGTTTAAAGAGTTTTTTAAATGTTCGATTGAGCTCTCGCGTATTTTACAGGCTCGTGTGATTGTGGTTAATACGTTATGCCCAGCACTATTCCATACGCCCTTTTTCATTCCGACAATCAAGCGCTTTAATTTCCTATTTTAAACTAAAAAGTCGGCAATTTTAGGAGATTTATTGTATCTAAATAATCAACGACGTTTAAAGATGTATCATCGAAACCATTAGTCTCAGGGGCGTACTGGCGATAGGGTTGTCCGGTGTCTATAAAAAATGGGCCTGTACGTTAGGATGTAAGTTAATGAATATACTAGTTATATACCTGGACTTTCTCCATTTTGTTATATATTTTTTTTTTTTTTTTTTTTTCTGTGGGCAATTTGGAATTAATTTTTGCAACAAACTATCAATGGTTTGTGGAAATGAAGTTCACTCAAAGGAGGTACAAATAGTAGAGACAGAATTTTTATTTAATTAAACTAGTTAGAAAAACAATTAAATTACTAAAATTAAATAATAAATATAACTACTTAATAATTGAAATTAATTATAAAATATCAATATTTAAATAATAAAATATATTAATTATCAAAACTATTATTAAAACCAGTTATCCAATTAGTTATTAGAACCATTTTATTATTAACAATAATTATTAAACTATTTAATTATTAAAACCAGTTATCCAATTAGTTATTAGAATCATTTTATTATTAACAATAATTATTAAACTATTTAATTATTAAAAACAGTTACCCAATTAGTTATTAGAATCATTTTATTATTAACAATAATTATTAAACTATTTAATTATTAAAACCAGTTATCCAATTAGTTATTAGAATCATTTTATTATTAACAATAATTATTAAACTATTTAATTATTAAAAACAGTTACCCAATTAGTTATTAGAATCATTTTATTATTAACAATAATTATTAAACTATTTAATTATTAAAATCAGTTATCCAATTAGTTATTAGAATCATTTTATTATTAACAATAATTATTACACTATTTAATTATTAAAAACAGTTATCAAATTAGTCATTAGAATCATTTTATTATTAACAATAATTATTGTACATAATAATATTGAATCTAAAATCACCGGGCCGATTTCACGAAAAGGAGGTACAAATAGTGGAAAAGAATATTTATTTAATTAGACTAGTGCCCCTGATAAGTCCAAATAAACTTTAAAACTCTTTTATGAAATTATTTGAAGAATATTCTTTCTTGGAACATGACAATATTTTACACGTTCTCTTTAATTGGAGCAACCTTCATTGGATAAATGATCAATACAAAAAGCAATTCGCTTATTAAGATAGAATCTGTTCTAGCTTCCGCCAATTGTTTCACGGAAGATCACAACATTTCTAGAAAATTAGAGCACAGCTCCATCAAAATAAACAAAGTCATTAGTAAAAAATGTTAATAGAATCAAGCTGGAATGAGACTGTAAGTGTCGCTAAAATGTACCTCTACACATTTTAGATAACTTCTTTCCTATTAGGATACATCAGATACAAGATGTCAAGAATGCACAATTTGGCGAAAATTTTATGACCTAATAAGATTGAGGAAATGTAACAAAAATCAGAGTTTTGATAAACAAAAATGGCGCTAAATTTGTGAGTTGGAGATAAACGCTGATAGAAGCAAGAACTGCGAAGCAAAATCCCCCTCCAAAAAATTCGCAAAAAGACAGTGTAAAACTTTTCACGAATTAAAATGCCCTGCTTCTATTTAAATTTATATTTCTTCACTCAACCTGTTGGACATATAACTTAATTAACATATTAAAAAAAAAAAAAAAAAAAAAATTATTTCTAAATATGCAATTTTTAAAATTACTATTTTTTTGGGGGGAGGAGGGGATATGGTTCTTTCTGAAGATAATTTTTCAGAAATCTAATTCAACTAGACTTCGGCTAATTTGATGAATCTGCTATTATGTAATATTACCGGTTATTTAATAAAATATATTAATAATTATAAAATAACCATAAAAAAAAACTGGTTGCTATGGCAAATTTAAATAAATCGTTACTTTTGCTGGTTATTTCATCAAATATAAGTAAACAGCTAATAAAATTAATTTAGTAGGAATTATTAAAACAGGTGATTTTACATTGTAACCAAAACACTGGGGCAATTATAAATAATTTCCATATTGATGATAACGACAATAAGAAATGTAGGTTCAACTAAAATTAGATGGCAAACGAAACTCTAAAAATAGTAATCCCAAAGCAGCAGAATCACTCAAGCAAATCAAAGGAAAACAAACAATAGGACTGCGCAGAATCCAGTATTTATCATACTAACCGCAGGCTAACAGCTATTATATAATAGCTGGTTAATTTGAGAGAAATGAAAAAAAAATTATTAAATTAACAAGGTGCCTTTTTTTGTTATGTATAATAACTGGTTAATATAACAAATATTAAGAAACTGTAACCAGTTAGTATGTATAATAATGTTACGAATTTCTGTAAATATTTCGTAGTATTAATTATGTAAAAAGGAAAATTTATGACATTTCGCATAAGGCAGTGCAAAAGTTATCTTTACTTCGCTTTCCTGCAATACGTCTCTTAATACTTGAAAACGAGTTTTACAGAGATAATGCTGGAAAACGAGTTTTTCAAGGAGAAGGCCATTTAACATTATAGTTAAAGGCAATCTCGCCAAGTTGGCGAGATAGAGCCAGATGTCGCCAAACTTGGCGACCATTTGGTGATTTTTTCCGTCCCCATGTACTTGTATAGAGCTTTTCGACTGCGATCTGTAAAATTCTCCAAATTTCTATCTCTAGAAAATTCGCGAAGGAAGCTTTCCTATATAAGGCCAATAGTTAGTTGAGTTACTGAGTTAGTTAGTTGTCTGTCAGCGAGCATTCAGAGTAGTGAACTGTATTGCACTGTCTTGTGCGACGATTTTAGCAGTTGTGTATTTAGTTTTTAACTGCTGTTTGTGCTCCATTGTTGTGTAAAGAGCTGTATTAAGTCTATTTAACGGGAAGTTCTGGAGTTGTAAAAGAATCTGCGAAGAGTTATATCGGAATAAATTTCTTCAAGTTTTTATCTGCTTTGGCTTCGAGTCCTTCGAACCCACCCACGCAACAACAATATCCATATTAAGCTAAATTAGTCGTGACTTTTATAGTTTAGAGTTTTTCTCACCAAGTAGTGAAATGTGTAGTATATGAAAAGTGGCAGAAATGAAAGAAGTCTTTACGTAATTACGTAACGAAGAAAAGTGAAATTCTACAAAAGCCATTAAAGCTGTTTAACTTGTCACGTAGATCAAAAATGAGAACTCGAAAAAGAGAACCCGAACGTATTTCTCCATTGCGAAACTAGACTAACAGGACAACACGAAGGACAATTCCATCAGTCGAAGTCAAGTACAATGCAAGAACAAGAAGCGTGTAGTGTTTAAAACGTATTGAGAGAGAAAAAATTCGTTCCAATCATACAGAAAGAATTTATAGAAGGAAGCAGATGAAACTGTTTTATGACAATCTTACAAAGTTAATATTGATAAAGTAAATACCATTACCTTTCATGGATTCTTTTTATTGCTTCATAGCTTTGAAATTGAAATTGCTGCTTCACGAAATCATTGCGAAACTAGTAAAAAACTGTTAATAATTATTTTCGCAGTACATATATCACGAATTTAAATTTTTTTTAAAAAATCGATTTTAGTATACACTGAGTTCTGCATAACACAGTGATGTGAAAAATTATTTTCCGGATAACCGTTTTCAGGCGGTGTGGAAATTTTTTTCTTAGACCAGACAATAACGACTGTAAAACATTAATTTATTATAAAAATTTAATAAGAAAAGCAGTTATCATAAGTAAAGAAAATACAATTTATATTATAAATTATAGATTAGATATAGTATTACAATGCAACTTGTAACAGGTTTTATTTTGGCATGGGACCTCATCTCGATGATATTTTCCCCTTGGACATATCATAGTTGTTCAAAGTATTTGTAGATATGAAAACCAAAATAGGGTACCACACTTCAGTCAACAAAACTTTTAAAAAATACCAAAGTAGAAAACCATTTGTGTATAAACATAACCCATAAAAACAAAGTTTTTAATATAAATAGTTTATATGCATTGCCAATTTTCATAGTCATTCCGATTCTATTGTCAGAGTGTCTAATTTTAAATGTTAAAAATATCCCAAACAGCAAAATATGCGCCCAAACTACGTTTCAAAATTTATTTATTAAAAATGAATTTGAATTTATGCATTCACGTCCAAATATCTTTTATTTACTCCAATTAAAACAATTTAGGCAACAGGAAAGAGTTTCAACAATGATTTGTAAAAAAAATTTCACCTAAAGCGTTACTACGCAACGCAACGTTGAATTGACTGGACCACACTTCAAAATAAATTTATGCATTCGTGTCAAATTATCTATTACCAAGGAGGTTTTATCAAAATCGTTAAAACCGTTTTTTTTCGGCATTTACTGAAAAATATAAATTTTTTAATGGCAGCTACCCTATGCGCATGAGCATTTTTGTCGAAAATCTTAACGGTAGGTCCCATGGAAACCACTAATCCGAATGTAAAATTTGAACATAGTAGGTCAATCCGTTCGGGAGTTATGCTGACCACGGACACAAACAGACATTTTTTATGTACCATTAGCGTTCCAAACTTAGCACGCTCCAAAATGTGCAGAAATGCGGGGAGAAAAAGAAGGAAAAAAAAACTAATACAATACTTTCTTTACCCTACTATACTATAATAACATATTTGTAATTGAAAATTTGTTTTGTCCCGCATATTTTGTTAGTCTCGGTATAATTCGTATTTACTAAATGTATTTTGAACCTGCTTACTACGATAATCACTTTTTCGACGCATCTGTCTTTAACGATAATTTTACCTCGTTTGAAATTGGGAATTACACGAATCCCAAACATTCCTCAGTCAAACCATACCAATTTTCAGCGTATTAGAATGGCAGGTATCCGCTTGCATAGTAACTACTCAATCCTATAGTTAAATGTTCCTATAGTTAAATCCATGCTTAAATGATAACACTAAATGATCCAATCCAACTCATTAAAAAAAAAAATCAACATTACCAAATGTTTCGGATGTGCATTTGAACTAACTCGATGGACTGAAACATACGTGCAATGTGTGTGTAAATGGCATTTGCATCAGCATGTAAGCAAAGCAACGCACGCAAACAAGTCTTGAGTAAGTACAGTTTCTTTTTCTGAAAAATAAAATTAGGCTTTGATCTCCCTTTTATGTAAATTAAAAATGTCCACCTTTGTCGAATCGCGAAAGGAAAATCTCACATCTATATCCAAAGATAGTTAATGGCTTTATGCTTTGCCTCAACGAACAAAGTTCAACTTCAACAGTTAACTTATGCCTTCTCCAAATTAATTCAGCGGGCAAGACGTGCCTATACACGCAGCGTTAGCCACAAGGTGGAGCGCGGGCCGGATTTGGCCCGCAATAGTTTTTTCTATGGCCCGCCGACAGCACAGAAGATAAAAAAAAGAAATCAAATTTCATGGTATGAACTTTTTCTTTACATAGTTGCAATTTGTCCTAAATAGTATGCGTTAACCATATAGAACAGAGCTCTCCACTATGTGCCCGAAGAAACTATATGAAGAAGCTTTCAGCAAGATGGTTTTCAACACGAATAAATACAGGAATAACTTACTGGCCAATTAACTCAATTAAACAATTTATTAAGATTGTCTGCAATAAAAACTGCGACAGACGTTGACTCTATTATAAAATAAATTGAACGATTTCGACCGTCATCGTCTCACAGTTTTTATCGACTAAAACAGAGTAATCTGGAAGTACAGTTTAAATACTTTTATTAAAAGTTAGGTCAAGTCCCGTTGTCACGTTGGAACAGAATATTCACTTCTTTTTTTAGACTTTAATTTACTAATAATGAAAATTATTATTTTTAATTATTTAAAACAAAGAACCAAATATCAGTTGTAATTTTATTAAGATAAAAAAAATTAATACTTGTTTCCAGTTTTTAGAATGATATATATTGTTAAATCGATAATAATTAAATATACATATTTTGGTGTATCCGTCACGTGAAAAGCTTCAACATAAGGCCCGCCTCTAAAAGTTCCAAACGAAAGCTGCTATAAAGTAATGACAAGTATGTTGCTTTGTGCAGTAAATATATGTTATCTTTATTCCAAGGAAAATCCTAATAATTCAAATGGTTTAATTCCTAATTATTATTGACTAATTAATAATTGTATTAATTACTGTCTCTAAATACAACAAAACATATTCATGCATACATTATTATCAGGGCCGGCAGAAGAGCAAAATGCAATGTGCGAGTTTTGGCGCCCCTTACAATGAAAATGGGCATAGAAAACCCTTCAAAACCTGGTATGGATACTCGATAACTGAAACTTTCTTAAACTTAATACCTGAAATTGGTACTTCAAAGAAATTACAATCCAAAAACTAAAACTAATAAGCAGTAATAAATAATAAATGTTAAAGTATTTAGTACCTTTTTATTATTTTTATTTTTTAAAATTACTTCTTCTATTACTAATTCTTCAATAGGTGTGCTGTACTGTACTTGGTGTAAAGAGCTCAGTCCTAAATACTTTTACTAAGTTTATAGTTTTGTCAATTAGGGGCCGTTCAAATATTACGTAAGCACCTGGGGGGGGGGGGAGGAAGGGGGTTAGCGATTTGCTTATTTTTGCTGACAAGGGGGGGAGGGGATATGAGTGATGCTTACGTAAGCATTTAATAATCCCTTTATTTCTACAAAAAAATTGAAACTTACAAAAAATTTCACTTTTGTACACCGAGTTCTAGGATAAGCGACTTTCCATTCAAATCGATCTAAGGGATTTAAACTTACGTCACATAAGAGTGACGTACTCTGCCTTCAGCCAATTACAATCAAACATTGATGATGCAAAATACTGCAGTTTCAAAATGAATAAAGGGGATTCCCCTCTTTTGGGTGTTTGGAGACGTGAATCCTACATTAAACCTAACTTATGTGATAGACAATTTTTGTTTTTGTTTCGCTTGGCGACTGGCGGGCGCCTAAGATGGAACAGTAGTTGGTTTAAGGTTCAAGATTCCGAATTGAGTTGTGTTTTGAACAAGTTTCTTTTTCCACTGCAATCCTTCTTGAACTTTTTGAAGATTAAGCAAATATAGTTGCTCTGCTTTCTGTTTGCTTTTTTAAAAAAAATAAAACCATATGTCATCATTTCGTGAAATTTAATATAAAAAGCTGTTTGAAGCTTTTAAAAAGTCTACATCAAACAAACCCTTGAAAGATATTCAGGATATAAATAATGAGGTATGGCATCATTTTAAAAATGCCTCTAAAAATGACGAAGAACTAGAAGTGTTGGTGTTAAAAAGAGTCGAAGAAGAGTTGCTAAAGGCAACTAGAAAAAAATCCCTTCTCCTTGATTATTTTATAAACGTAATTATAAACAATTTATTCATAATATGTTAAGATAAATTTATGTTAAGTATATTTTATCAGAACTTTTTATATTTTTTATATTCACCTTGGTTTTGACTATTTACATATTTTGAAAAATGTAGCGAAAACTAAAATAAGTATAGTATACTAGATTTGGTAATACGTAATTGTGTTAAAATTGACATCTTCTTTCTTTAATTATACAGATAATTTATGAATAATTTACAGAAAATGCCATATGACTATTTTTGTCCGTCCATCAAATCACAATTGTCTGCAAGGACTTGTGGGAAATGTGGTTTGTACCACGCTTCACTAAAATCGACAATTCGTCATAAGAAAATTGTTCATGGCGAAAATAGCCAGAGAGCCTGCCTAGTTCGGCCTATGAGAATTGCTGCGCGTCGAGCAAAGAACTGATGAGCGTCATCAATTATGTAGAAGGCATGGAAGATACCGAGTGGATAAGCGAAGAGAAAGTTAGCCCAGATTCCTTGTACGAAACAAGTGATGAAGCAATAACATCAGATGCCAGAAACCCTATAATTTCAGACATTAAAAACTGGCTAGAGCAACCCTGGATAACATCTGACTAGAGAGACTTAATTGATTATGAAAATTACATTTATGTGCCATTAAAATTGTGATAAACTTAAGATTTAAAAAAAATTTAAAATATTTTTTTTCCCTTTTAAGGAGAGTTAAAGTTCATTATTTGCATGGAATCCTAACTTTTTTTTTAGATTATTAACGTTACAAAAAAAAAATCAGGAGCGGGGGGGGGGGGGTTACCGTATGCTTACGTAATTATAGAGGGGGGTATGCGATTTGCTTATTTTTGCTGACAAGGGGGGAGGGGAGGTCAAAAATTACCAAAAACATGCTTACGTAATATTTGAACGAACCCTTAGAAAATAACAGACACATTTTTTTAACTACAACAAAAGTTTTATTAGATTTAATAATCATTTAAAAATATTATAGAAAATTGATTAAAATAATCAGCAGTAAATAGCTTTAACAGCCGAAAATGTTTGTTAGTGCATTATAATCTAATAACGATGAAATATCATTTTCAATTGACAAAACTACAAGGTTGTGAGTCTTTTTGACGAAAGTGTAGACCTTATTTAGGTTTTTATTAATTTTACTTTTTAAAAACTTCGCTCCGCCTACACTTCCTACATTGATATGGTCAGAAGTATTCCCAAAGTTAATTATTGTTATTATTTGTTGGGGAAGTCGAATTTCGGTAAAGCGAAGGGAGAGAGAGTAGGGGGTGATCAAATTATTAAACTCGTAGCGTTTTCTGCACTAAATAAAATGATTTTAAGTCATGTTTTTTTTTTTTTTTTAATGAAATCTTCGACGAGGGTCCCATAAAAAAACAACTTCGGCAACGGACTCTAATATCTCTACGGACTCTACTGCAGCGGCAGCGAGGGGCGGAGACCCCTCCGTTATTCATGGACCGCTCACATTTTAAAGTGCGTTGCTCTCGGGCTTTAGATGAAATCAATCAAGATTTGACGAGTCCGCACTGAACATTTTTAATATAAATGTTCTCATCCCGAAAAATGGAGATGAAAAAGCCGAGGACGAAACAAAACAATAGCTAAAAATTATAGTTTAAAAATGTTCAATGTGTATATGTATTCGTCGTTAAATTATTCTGTCTATCATATTTAACTCAAATTTACTGTCGTAAATTCACACGTTATGTTAACATAATGGTAAATAACCATTATGTCGCCTTTAACCTTTATTTTATACAGACTTTTTACCTCTTTGAAACATATTCTGTATAATCAAAGTTAAGTTATCCCATGGTATAGTTGTATAACTTAAGAGCAACGAAATTTACCATAAGCTATTCAACAGCCATCGCCCTCTCCATAATAAAACTCTGGATCCGCCCTTGAACGAAGTTTATAGCTGTTCAGTTCTGTCAAAACAATGGAGCAGAGCACTTGGAGCCAGTCTCTTTACTGTACTTTCAAGCAACTGTTTATTTGTCGAACTAAAGTTATTTACATATTCGAATGGTTTACTTTCATTCAAAATTACTTAAAAATACAAATTTTTACCATATAATTTTTTTAAATATTTTTTCTCATATTGGCGCTTCTTTAAAAATCGCACACGTCGCATACGCTTTAGCCCCCCCCCCCCCCTGATTATATACCCACATATATACTGGATACGCAAAGTGATCAAACGGTCTGGTTGAAACCTGTCTATTACAATATTTTTTTTCCAAATCCTTACATTATCGTTATAGGTATTTAAGTAACGTCCTTACATTATTGTTATAGGTATTTACGTAAAACGATAACCTGTGTATAACAATATTTTCTATGTCCCTTCAATACACTGTACTCTGAAGTTCCGATAAAAGCTTTACTTGCTCCGAACCAATAGAGGGGGTGGGAAATATCCATTTTTCATTTGCAAATAATTCTAAATAATAATAATAACAACAACCCATGCCCCATCTTACGTTTAAAATACTCCATAAACAAAATTATAGTAACGAAAACAATATTTTATTTGTAAATATCACCCCCTTTGAGTGGGGTTTGTATCTAACCAGATCGGTTTCAACTAATTTTTGACTAATGCTTTGGCTCTGCACCATCGAAAAACAATAACTTCTGTAAAAACAAAAACATCAATATTTTTATATCTTTCAGATTGTTTAGGAAAAGGACAGGAAAAATGGGGCACGATTTCCCTAATGGATAAGAGGAAAAGTACGAGCACAGTGTAGGTCTTTGACTCCATCAACGATTTTCTCATCCATCAGATCTATTTTTTATTTAGCTTCTACACTAACGAAGTGATAAGCTTATGCACATTCTACGTCCATCTACCTGTCAGTACAAAATCAAACTTCTTAGGCAAAAGAGAAATCGACATCTATTTTCATCGCTGCAATTTTCACCGAGCTTGTCAATTTGGCTACACTTTTTAAAAATTTATAATTTCAAAAATATCGCCAAGCTAGAAAAATTAATGTGTTCTTTGTTTCCAGTGTCATATTTTAATATATATTATCTATCTACTATCTCCTCGGATAAGAATGCTCAAAGTCTGTCCAATCGTCTATTGTTTTAGTCATTTCACAGCTACAGTTAAAAACGTTTACTACATCCGGAAAATATATCTAAAATAAATTATGAATGGTGCTTCTGATCCAAAAAACAAATTCCATACTCTCAAGATAAATTATCAATGCCAAATTCTTAAAAAATATTCGCTCCGCACATTTTCATGGACTCGACAGTTTCGCACATAGCAAGAAAAAAATTCTAAAGAACATTTTAAACTATTTACCATTGTGCAGCTTAGAGTACTTTCCCGACGTCTTAATCCGCCTGTGCAGCTCTTTACCAGAAGAAGCCAGCAATACGTTAAAGCCGACCAGCCTGGCTCTTCCACTTTTCATAGCTTCCATCATCACCGAGCGACGATTCGGAAAAACGATCACCGAACAACACGAGAAATAATCCGAGGAGGAGCTTGTAACGTCATGACTGTCATCAGGACACGCGAATCCTTAATGACAAAAGCCGGCGGTCGAAAGTTTGCGTAACGTATGGGTGATTTCTAATCATGAGCGAAGCGGCTAGTGGCGCTATTTTTACACCTTGAGTTACTCGCAAGGTCAGACATTTGGAATTGTTTGGTAAAGAGTTGTGTGGACGTGAATAAACATCGAAATACGATGTCGATTATGGGAATGATGAAGTGACATAACTTACGGAATGTGTGACTCACCAGAAGAGTCATAGGCTACAAATTGTCGTCTGGAAAATTTAGTAGTGAAAAGCTCAGTAAAGGTTTTTGTAATAGGGTTTTACTAGCCATCATCCCACCAACCAAAATTTACGACCCATCACAATAATACCATTATGAATACTTTCGAGTTTTCAAATTCAATTAACCGGTGTTTAATTTTTTTTTTAATTTGACATTTCGAAGAGCAGTTGCGTGTGACGTTGACGTGTGTAAAGTCAATTTCATTAACTAGGTGCAAAGTATCGTTTGTTTGATACTGGAGGAACGCAAACAACATCGAATTCAAAATCTGGACAAATTGAATTTTGAAAGGATTTCAAATAGTTTGGTATTAAAGTTCGCCATAAAAAAAATAGTCATTCTATCCTACCAGCAAACTTTCGTTGCATATTGAGGTGACAAGTCTTAATATATGTTGTACAATTAGAAAAATGGCCAATTACCATAAAGAATGAGAAACACACTTTCAATTAAAATCTTTTCTAGTTGGTTACACTCTGCTGTATATCGCTGATAATTACTTCATGCATAATCTCTGATTTCAGTAAAAAATTTCCGGTGATGATTTCCAATGATGATTACATTTGTTCCACATTTTTGTGATTAATCGGGCAGGTTGAACTATCACAATTCTTTTCTTTTAATTACACGCATGGAAACACTTTCGATTGCCACTGTTTCTACATAGCAGGGATTTGCAATCGCTAATCTCATCAATACCGGATGTTAGTATGCATAGAAAAACATTCATTTTAATGAGAGAAAAAAACTATATCACCCATAAAAAATAAGTACACCCTTATTGATCATGAAAGGATCAAAATTAATTCCAAAACTCATTGAACCAATACTTTAGAACAGAAAAATTCATCACAAATGAAAGAAATTAATTCCGTGCAATTTATTTGTCAATATAGTAATTTTTTATTTTTTTTCGTCTCGGTGTGATAATACTTAATACATTAATATCTCCCTTGGTTTCCATTTTTGTCCTATTCTGTAGACTGATTGCTGATATATTCGAAATTTCATGGACTAAATTTGTAGGTAAATTTTTATAACTCAACTTTAGGTACAGAACTTTGCTTGAAAACTAAACAGGGTTTAACATGGATTGATTCATTTAAATAACAAGACTGGACATCGGTCGAAGGTGATGCATCAAAAAAAAAAAAAAAAAAAATCACAAATCTGAACAGAAAATCCATTTTTCCAATATTTCGTCTAACTAATTACGTGAAAAATGGAATTCATATCCTGTTTTGTAAACACCGCCATCATTCAAACAATGGAAACCAAAGAAATTAGATTCTTTATAAATTAAATGGCGCCAAATATTTCTTTCAAATCAAAGTTTTGTTTTCCCCATAGTCCAAAATTTTGGGAGAATGACCTCAAGAACTGTAAAATAGCTACTTATAATACCACACAGATATCATACATAGGATAATTGGAATGAGTAGAATGAAAGAGTTGTGTCAAACATTGAACCTACCATTTCTGTGATCAGCGTGTTCGCCGCTATGGCCACTGTGAGTGTATTTATAGCCTCTCAGGTGTAGCCTCAGTCTATTAATACCTACAAATATGGCATTGTTGCTGGCACATTGGAAGTACCGCTTGCCTTTGATGCTTCCGTCACACACACCGTGTTCGGGATGAACCTGCAAGAAAGAATATATTAAGAATGAACGCAAACAGTAGCGGGATTATATTATTTCAATATTATCAGTGGGCGCAGTGAGTTTTCTTAATAAAAAAAAAAATAAAAAAAAAAATAGGTAAGAATTTTAGGAATAATTCCAAAAATTTCAGGAATATTTTAGGGATAATTCCTAAAAATTTTAGGGGCAATTCCAAAAAGTTTATGAATAAAATTAAAAAAAAAAAAAAAAAAGTTAGGGTTCTATAAAAATATTCAGGGTTTCTGCCAAAACATAATGTCAATGTCACGAATCCATGACTTTTCAAGACTGAATCAAATAATTTTTCTTGACTCCAGAAATCGCATCACAAATAAGAAAAAAAAAAATATATATATATATGAAGTTTACTAACACGAACCATGGTAAGTAAATTATTGTTCCACAAAATTATTTCCTCAAAGTTAAAAAACCTTGTTTAGGTTAACTAATTTAAATTTTTAAAATTTTTAACTTAAGCCTTGTTAAAGTAAAAAAAAAAAAAAAAAAAAATTTTTTTTTCATTAACGAAGATTTTTTGAAATCCGAAGAAAAATGGCAAAACAATTTTCCATTCTTTGATATTTAAAGGGGGTCCAAGGGTATACTAGCCGTAGGTCGAAGTAGATAAATTTCGGTCAAAATGGGCGAAATCAATGTTTCCACTGAACTGTTGTACTATGTCTGGTTTTTTTACTGCGTAGTATGGCCCACATGCAGCCCTTGCGCCAGAAATCCAACCAACATGGTTTTTTCATTCTATCACTTAAATTATTGGCTTACTATATATCCTATCTTTATATCAAACACTTTAAAAAAGTACTACTTAAAACACTGCGCTCAAAAATTTATGTTAAAATGACGATTTTACATGACCACGTCACTGGCAACTAACTCCTGAGGAGTTTGTACCAATGAAAGCGCACTTTCAAAAACATCTTAGAACTTTGTGATTGGTCATGAGTCCTCATGAGTTACCAGTGACGTAGCCATGTATAATCTTTATACTACGGTAGTACTCAAAATACTACATCTGTAAACATTTAATTTTCTCTTTTAGGAAATGCAAAAAAAAAAAAAAAAAAAAAAAAAACACCGTTTAAACTAAATTAAAATTAATCACTTCAGCGTCGTTATTTTAACAATATGAATTCTAATTTTTTTTTAATCGAAAATTGACAATCTGTGCTATGTTGTGATATAATTTATTAGATGAAAATATTTTTTAGGTGTTTTCCCGCTGTTTATAAAAAGAACAAACTTCTATCGATTAGCAGGCTTGGAAATGCATTTTTCGAAAATTAGACATTAACTACAAAACTACACAGAAATTTTAAAAAAAAAAAGTTCGCATCGCTAAATTTTTCTTAACAGCATATTTCCCAAACATTTCTCTACAAATGAGCACAATTTCATACTTTTAAATCCAATAGTATTTACTCAGTGAAACAGAAGTGTACGAGAAAAATTCTGAGACAGCGGCGACCCATTTTTAATCTTCCTTTTTCTCAATATAGAGATATTATTAAGCAATGCATGTAAGATATAGAAAAAGTATTATCTCTATATATATAAGGCAAAGCCCTCACTCACTGATTCACTGACTCACTCATCACTAATTCTCCCACTTCCCACATGGTCACAACTCTGAAAATCGGCACAAATATCAACAATGGTAAAAATAGAAAAAGTAAGCTATTCCGATCTCGATTAACACACTTTAAGGGGTCGAAAAGGGGTTAAACGTTCCAAACGGGGGACATTCGAAAATCCTACTTCCCACATAGTCACAACTCTGAAAATCGGCACAAATATCAACAATGGTAAAAATAGAAAAAGTAAACTATTCCGATCTCGATTAACACACTTTAAGGGGTCGAAAAGGGGTCAAACGTTCCAAACGGGGGACATTCGAAACTCCTACTTCCCACATAGTAACAACTCTGAAAATCGGCACAAATATCAACAATGGTAAAAATAGAAAAAGTAAACTATTCCGATCTCGATTAACACACTTTAAGGGGTCGAAAAGGGGTTAAACGTTCCAAACGGGGGACATTCGAAAATCCTACTTCCCACATAGTCACAACTCTGAAAATCGGCACAAATATCAACAATGGTAAACATAGAAAAAGTAAACTATTCCGATCTCGATTAACACACTTTAAGGGGTCGAAAAGGGGTTAAACGTTCCAAACGGGGGACATTCGAAAATCCTACTTCCCACATAATCACAACTCTGAAAATCGGCATAAATATCAACATTGGTAAAAATAGAAAAAGTAAACTATTCCGATCTCGATTAACACACTTTAAGGGGTCGAAAAGGGGTCAAACGTTTCAAACGGGGGACATTCGAAAATCCTACTTCCCACATAGTCACAACTCTGAAAATCGGCACAAATATCAACAATGGTAAAAATAGAAAAAGTAAACTATTCCGATCTCGATTAACACACTTTAAGGGGTCGAAAAGGGGTTAAACGTTCCAAACGGGGGACATTCGAAAATCCTACTTCCCACATAGTCACAACTCTGAAAATCGGCACAAATATCAACAATGGTAAACATAGAAAAAGTAAACTATTCCGATCTCGATTAACACACTTTAAGGGGTCGAAAAGGGGTTAAACGTTCCAAACGGGGGACATTCGAAAATCCTACTTCCCACATAGTCACAACTCTGAAAATCGGCACAAATATCAACAATGGTAAAAATAGAAAAAGTAAACTATTCCGATCTCGATTAACCCACTTTAAGGGGTCGAAAAGGGGTTAAACGTTCCAAACGGGGGACATTCGAAAATCCTACTTCCCACATAGTCACAACTCTGAAAATCGGCACAAATATCAACAATGGTAAAAATAGAAAAAGTAAACTATTCCGATCTCGATTAACACACTTTAAGGGGTCGAAAAGGGGTTAAACGTTCCAAACGGGGGACATTCGAAAATCCTACTTCCCACATAGTCACAACTCTGAAAATCGGCACAAATATCAACAATGGTAAAAATAGAAAAAGTAAACTATTCCGATCTCGATTAACCCACTTTAAGGGGTCGAAAAGGGGTTAAACGTTCCAAACGGGGGACATTCGAAAATCCTACTTCCCACATAGTCACAACTGTGAAAATCGGCACAAATATCAACAATGGTAAACATAGAAAAAGTAAGCTATTCCGATCTCGATTAACCCACTTTAAGGGGTCGAAAAGGGGTTAAACGTTCCAAACGAGCGATATATTCGAATGTCCTACTTCTCATATTTTCACAATTCTGAAAACTGGTGTGAATATCAATAAAGACAAACGCAGAAAAAGTAAACTATTCCGATCTCCGGTGGATCAAGGGGTGGAAAATGGGTTAAACGTTCCAAACGAGGAATATTCGAATGTACCACTTCCCATATGGTCACAACTCAGAAATTTGGTACAAATGTCAAAAAAGATTAAACATAGAAAAAGTAAGCTATTCTGTTCTCGATTAACCAACTTTAAGGGGTCGAAAAGGGGTTAAATGTTCCAAACGAGGGATATCCGAATGTTCCTCTTCCAATGTAGTCATTTTTCTGATATTTTTTTGCAAATGTTAAAAAAATAAGTCATTCCAATATCGATTAACGAATTTTTAAGGGATGAAAAGACGACGCAACATTGAAACTATACGAGGATTAACTTAATGTCTAATTAACTTAATTCCAATACAGCTACTACTTTGAAATTTAGAACTAAGAGCAAACATAAACACAATAAACTATTCCAGTTTACTATTCACAATTATAAATTTCGTTTAAAATGTCAACAAAGGAAAGTTCCTATTTTGATAAATCAATTTGTCGGGATCGAAAAGGGAGCAAACGTCTGAAGTGTAGAATACATGAATGTCTTTTGATCGCTAAAATGCTAATGGTAAAATTTCGTAGCGCAGCACGGGTATTCAGCTAGTGTTCTAATAATTGTCTGGCACTTTAATCCAAACAATGCAGGTATTTTTTAATCACTTAATCGACTCATCGAACAAAATAGAAATACAAGAAGGGGCGGAGAAGAGATTTAGATTATGGGATAAAATGCTTTGATTACGTGTACAGGGATAACTGAATTTCAATAGATGAAAAGTAACGAAATTACACTTTGTAAAGCTGCCAAATAATGGAAAAATCAGAAAATAACTTTATCTTTTCGGATACTAAAAAATAAATAAAAACATGACATTTTGGAAATCATCCAACTCCGTTCTTAAGATCAACCTACACCTAACAATATTACAAATTCAGACGAGCAGATAAAAAAAAATAATAAAAAAAATAAAAACATAAGAAACATTATGAAATTCGTTTAATGAGTTTTAGGAAACAGAATTTAAATCCATAGTTCAGAAACAGATGATTTCCTTTCTTTATATTGTTTTTCAATACTTTATTAGGGATAGTTAAATTAGTTAAATATATACCAAAAAAGCAGAATTTGAAAAATTTGAAAATTCCTCACAATTGCAATCAATTAACCTGATAAGGGGTTTATGAATATGATAATTTTTCGTCTTATTTTTACATATTTAAAAAATTGCAGGTTTCTTGTGGAATGGTGTGGATTTTATGCATGCATGATTACGTCACAATTGACTGTTAAGTCCATTGATGGCTAGGTCCGAGTGAAAACGAAATAGGCCTTGCATTGTGAATGGCTAAAAGAATGTGAAAATTCGAAATTGTGTTTAAAGGTGTTCTGTGAGTAGTGACTATCTATGCGCCCACGTGTTTTGATAATCAACGAAATCGGAAGAGAAAATAAAGTGTGGCTTTTTTTAGCATGACAGAAACTTCTTAGTCAAAGAAGTGGCGCAGCCTGTATAAGAAAAATACAAAATCTGGAAAAATAGAAAAGAGTAGAAAATTATGTGTTAAAGACATTCGTTTTTAACACACAACTTTTTACACCTTAATCGAATTTCTGCTGGAATTTCGGAGATGGAGATGTTTAGAACACCTTAAAAGGCATTTCCACGACGATTTCGATCAAAATCACTAGAGCCGTTTTTTGGCAATTGGTGAAAAACATAAATTTTTCAATGGCGGCTCTCTTGTACGCATGCGCAACTTTGACAATAACTTTAATGACAGATCCAATGGCCACCACTAACCTGAGGACAATCTATCCGAGAGTTATGATGACCACACACGGAAATTTTTTTCTGTACCACTTATTTGAACTCAGTACGTTCTAAAACGTGTAGAAACGTAAACAAAAATCGATTTTTTTTTTATTAAATGCAATACGTTTGTTACCCTATGTTAAGATATAGGTAACTGGAAGTAATAGGTCGGAATAGTCCATAAATTGGAAGAGCAGATTATAATCAGAGGGCAGTTTAAGAAAAATTTAAATCCTTTTACACACCTTTCATAAAATTAAATTTTGAAAAAAGAATCTTTCACAAATTTCCTTGCATGAAAAAAGGATCGATGGCAAAATTCCAAATCTAAAAAAAAAGAATACTATGCTTTTATAAATATTAATTGCTTGTTCATTTTTTACATTTTTAATTAATTTCATTCATACATATTTTTTTTTTTTTTTGGGGGGGGGGGGTCTTGTTTAAGAAATTCATAAAAACTTAGGCAGTTTCCTAATAACTAAGGGAAGTACATAAATTACGTGAAGCACAGAAGAGGAAGGGAAGGGAAGGGGTTTGTCCAACGTGATGGACCGCGATATGAAAGGATTGTGAGAGAAACGCCTCCAACGATTTTGATCCAAATCTCAGTAGTAATGCCTTTTAATAAGGTGTGCCAAACATCCTCACCTCCAAAATTCCCGTAGAAATTCTAAAAGGCGTAAAAAGTTTAAAAACGAATGTTTTTAGCACAGACTTCTTGAGTATCGCTCACCAGGGCTGTTTCTCTTACAAGAAAGTATTATGTTATATCTATCGCAAAACATATCGTCGATTTTGACATATTGGCGGGTTTTTTTTTGTCAATGTAATAATCATCGCCAAAAGTATCGCCCAACTGACTTTTTTTAAATTATTGAATATATGAAAACGAAAACGGTAAATCACACCACTGATCAGTGAATTACGCCAATCCATGTCAAATTTGAATGCAGTGACCAGTACTATAGTGTTTTTGAAAGTTTTGCGATGTTCTGGTTTATAAAGTGATTTAATGGCAAAAATTAAGTAGATTTAACAACAGTAAAACCTGTCTATAACGATATTGTAGATACGTAGAAAAATATTGTTATATTTAAGTTATATTAGAACGAAAAAAACTTTTCTATAACAAAAATTAGGTTATTAGAAAAACTATTGTTATAGACAGGTTTTACTTAGATGGTTTGGGCATATTGCGCATCCAATATATCAGTAGGTATAGTAAAGTTTGCATGCACAGTAAACCTGTTCGAATGTATTTGGATATCTTAATTTTACTTTATTTAAATAATTTAAAATGTAAATATTTTTATAACAATAATTAAAATAATTACTTATTAATGAACAATACCTAGTAATTGAACCATTTGGTGATTTTAGGGTTGTTTTTTTTAAGAATAAAAAGAAAATTCACTTACCAACCTGGATCTTCCACTGCTTACTGACACTTCTTGAATATTATATTAATTTGAAATAACTTAATGTGGTGAATTTATTTTGCATAGGCGAAGCATAACGTGTATACCATTAATTATCTTAGAACGATTTGGTGTTTATATGTCATTTTCTTTTGCGATTCGACTAAGTGAAAATATTATTTACAAAAATGTTTATACATAAAAGGGAGAGGGGGAATATAATTTTATTTTACAGAAAAAATATATATATATTTCTCATTAAGAAAATAAATCTGCTAATATTGTTTATTTACTTGCTGATGCAAATGACACTCGCATTCACTAATGTTTGAGTTCATCTAACGCAACGTTAACCACTACGAGGCCCGCAGACTGGATTTGGCCCGCCGGTACCACAGAAAAAAATATCAAATTTCACGGTGTGGATTTTTTTTTTTTACATAATTGTAATTTACCCGAAATAATCTGTAGAACTAAGTTCTCTACTACGTGACCTAAGAAACTATTTGAAGAAGATTTCAACAAGGTGGGTTTCATCAAGAATAAATACAGAACCTTAACTGAATCTCAGTTGGACAATTTATTAAGATTGGCTTGGGCAAATACTCCGAAAGACATCGCTTCTATCATAAATTAAACTGAACGATTTCGACCGCCATGGTCTCACAATTGATATACACTAAAACGGAATAATCTGGAAGTACAGTTAAAATACCTTTATTAAAAGTTAGATCAAGTCCCAGTGTCATGTTGAAACAACAGATTCACTTCTTTTTTTATACTTTGATTTACTAATAATAAAAACTATTATTTTTTAATTATTTGAAGGGAAAAAAATCAGATATCAATTGTAATTTTATTAAGAGAAAAAAATTAATATTTTTTTCCAGTTTGCAGAAATGCTATAGAGTGTTAAATCACAATAATTAAATATACATATTTTGGTGTATCCATCCCGCGAAAAGCTCCAACATAAGACATATGGCCCGCCTCTAAAAGTAAGTGGCGAACGTTGATCTAAAGAGTTCAAATGCACATTTGAAACATTTAGTAACGTTGAAACAAATGCTTATAATAAGCATTTGTTTTCACTCAATAATATTGAGTTGGATTGGATCATTGGGTGTCGTTTTGTTTTGCAAGGTAAAAAAAAATAAAAAATCCGGATATAAGTATAGGTTAAGTACTTTCCAAAGAGGTAAAATTATCGTTATAAACAGATGCATTTACAATGTGATTATCGCTGTGTGCAGATAAAAAATACATTGAGTGAATAAGAACTATGCCGGAACTAAATAAAATATCGTTATATGCAGCTTTATTGTTATAAACAGTTATCGTTATACACAGGTTTCACTGAATTTAAACGTCATTTTCTGGACATTAGTTTTCCTTGTTTCAAGGTTGCGAAAACACAAGTTTATATTCTAGACTTGGTGATACTTTTTTTTAAAACCTTCTAACTTACAGATCGTAGTCAAAAGATAAAGTTATGCAGGACAAATCATTAGTTGGAAAGAAGATTGCAAAGAGAAATTACCAACTTCATTGAAAAAACAATCAAAGGTTACACGTTCACTCTTAAATACACCTAACTTTACGTTTAAATTAAAAGGCAAATTGAGAGACAGTATCTAATAAAAATCTATGACTTGAAGTGGTTATAACACAAAAACAGGAAGATAAAAGAAAATGCTCGTTTATATCATTTAAAGACGGTTTCTATTAAACACATTTGAAGAACAATGGTAGACTTTGCCAACATTGACATTTCTCAAGGTTTTGTGACATAAACACTGCAAAGGTTGGGGCATTTCTTGTTTCCACTATGACCAATACAAAGAAACGTGTTTGAAACCAGAGGTCTGTTAACGTCGATAACGATTTATTTTGATTAGTTTTTCCGTGAACAGCTTATTCGCTAATATAAAAAGCTATTAAACTAGGTGGCAAATAAGAAAGGTGGTAAGATACGAGTGTTACGCGGGAAAACAATCAGAAAATGGTTATCGTAACTTCCGTCAATAATTATTAAGCAAATACCTTAATTATTTGCAGTGTTAGACTTCTTATTTAACTCAGCCTAGGCAGGGATACTAGATAGGCTTCTCAGCCTATCCTTGTCCTATCGTCCTAAATGCTTCATTTGGTCACAATATCTGCAGAAGTACCACTTTAAAACATAAGAAATTATTATTATTATAAATTAACTCATAGATTATTTTCAATGAAGCATTAAGCATATGCTTGCTGACGATCCTTCTGCTGACGAAGGTCTGACTTGCATCACTCGGAGCCCTATAAAAAATTGTCGAGAGGTCACCCCAACTGTTATATTGACAGTGCTTGTTGAAAGGATTGCCGTCTTTAGTCTGCACGTTTATTGAATACCACTTTCTCAAATCCAAAATCACAAAACAACAAAATCAATTAAAATGTAATTCACTTGAATATTAAGCTCGTGTTCTTTCAAAATTAATTTGTTTAACGGCTGCTACTTTAAATCAGTTTAAGGTTATAGTTTATTTGAGTTTAAAACGTAATTAAAAAAAAAAGGGGGAGGGGGGGACCCAGAGTTCAATTTAACTATAACAATTTTGAAAATATTGGGGCACCCAAAATTTCGAGACTCCGAGCCTGGGCTTTTTTTTTTTAGCTTGTGCCGAAATCAGGCCCTGCTCCTGATCGTTGTTTGGTAGAGTAATACAGTATAAATGGTGAAGTTAAGATGCTTTCAAAACTTTCGAATAAACTGCAGCTGGCGGTAAAGAATTGAGGTAAAAAATCATTCCAAATTTAACGAAGCACAGCCTTTCTCCAAAAACAATGTTAAATGGACAGAAAAAATCAATACATTTAATCTAATAATCAAAGCTTGAAGTCCTGATAAAAATTGTTACGATGGCAAATTATGGAATTCCTAACTTCTGTTGGCAAAAAGCTATTGGCAATGTGACAGAAAATGCTGGGCCTCTTGCAGAAAGAAACTACTTCATGAAAGTTAAATCACCCATTACAGACAAAATTTGTAATTACTAACAATCTGATATTCAGACTAATATTTAATTAAAATATTAGAACATAGAGATAAAATTTTTAGTAGTTTAATACATTGACTTTTGAATCTAATCGATAAAGGACTTCTCTGTCTGTAGTCTACAAAAAACGTTTCGAGTAATAATATGGCACTAAGTGCAACGGAACTGTACGAATGCAAGTTTAAATAGAATAATTAGGGAAGTAATTAATAAGCAATGCAGCTAATCATAAAAGCAGACTGAGAAGGAAAGCTCGGAATTGTATATGTTGTCACTGACCTTGAATGCTAGTAGCTTAAAAAAGGTTATTTCGCAAGCAGAAATGTAGTATATTTCATTAAAACAATACAAGGTAAAAGAAACATCTTTAAAGAGCAAGCAATTGATGTAAGATTCTTCTTTTAATTTATTGTAAAAAACATATGTTCTTGAAGCAGCAGTTTCCCTGATTGCTTCCGATTCTATTTTATTTCAAAATTCATATTCAACAAGAAATGTTAATTTTATTCATAAATAAGGACAAATTCAATTTCAAGGAACAAATCACACAACTTCAAACGTAAAAAAAATCATGACCACCATGACGCCAGAAAAAAAAAATTATGTAAAAGTGACCAGCATTCATACCTTGCCTCATATATTGCTTATGCTATAATTTTAAAATCCCACCACCGAATTTGCTATTGCCGCGGATCTTTTACAAATTTTTTTCTGTGGTAGCTATGAATTATTTCTTAGACGTTATAAACATATTTTAAAATTATATTTATTTCCTAACCCCCCCCCCCTCTCTCCCTCACCCTTCACAAAACCAAAATCCTAAATAAGAGAGCACAAAAATACAATTGCCAATATTGTAGTGTTGCTATCTGGTGGAAGTTTTGCGAACTATATACACATTGTCGTAATATTAAAACAAAAAATCATTTAAATTGTAACATTCCGTGTGGCGATAATGCAAGATTAGGTGAGAAAAACTACTTATATTTGAAATATCATATCATAGCAGGCAGACTCTTTGTTTCCCCATTAGTATAGATATTAACTCTTTCAAACCTATAGGGGGGAAAAAAACTCTTTTCAAAAACACCTGATCGAACCACACGCCTATAAATATGCCCAATGAAATCAAAGGAATCATTTATTTAAATAGAAACCGATAAATCCCGATAATTTTTTCTTGCAGTACCTTTATAATCTTACCGCAAATCGATATATCCTTAAAATTAATTGCAACACCAAATATAGAAGTTTTGTTTGCAGGAGTAATGTTTAGGAGATCCTTTATAAACTAAACATGCTATGTTTTCCTTTCAAAATATTTACCACAATAAGATGAAGGCATCAAAGTGTGGAATTGTTAATAAATAAATTGGGAAAATAAGTATTTTTTTTCTGCAATATTTGAAGAGGGTACTCTTTCCTTAGCATTTCAAAAATATGAATTACTCCTAAATTAAAAATTAGTTTGACTATCAAACTTTATAAAATTTTAGTAAAAGATAAAATATCCAAAAATATAAAAGGATTGAACCAAAAGTCCTTGATACATTTACAAAATTCTTGTAAAAAAATATTGCATACATTGTGAAGTAGCAAAATAACATTGAGAGCACCTTGAGTGAAATTATCAGAATAAAGATGTATTTAATTAAAAAGTTCACAAATAGATGACATTGCCAGTAACCAGAGACAGAGCCATTTATACAAGAAATTTTGAAAAAAAATTTATAGTTTTTTAAAAAAATTGGTTAACATAAACATTTACAAATCCCTCACTCACAGTTTAAATTCTATCCGATCTTTAAAATGTATAGAGAACTTTTAGTCCAACTTGTGCAAAAAATAACTTACCAGCAGCTCAATCCCAAACATAATGCCCTTTCCCAGCTCTGGCACGACTCCGCAATACCGAACAATCCCTTCCACCGGATCCAAATCCGCTCCCAGATCCACATTAACATTGGAGCCCTCCACAATCATTTCAGCCTCCTTCAGCCAATGTTCATCAGAAAGAACTCTTAATCGGTCCCTCACTGGAGACACTGGAACCAAAACCTCAGCCTCAAATGGCGATAGCTCGTGAACATCAGTGTTATTGCAAAGCATGTAAACATTGTCATGGTCCAATGATTGTACACATATGGAAGGTGAACCGGGCTCCGATTTGATTTCTTGGAGTATGCTGCCAGGCACGAGTTGTACTTCTGTCTCTAAGGCGGATTTGTTGAATAAGGTGTTGGGTCGATTGTCGTCGGTTATCTTTTTGCCATAGCATTCTTCGAGGAGGAGGAACTTGCGACGTTTGCCACGTTCTAGCGACATTTTGGGTGATTGTCAGGTGCTGAAATGAATTTTTAAAGTGAACATGTGAATATTTATTAAATGAATGACTGTTGTAGTTATATTTTTAGTTACAATTATTTAATGTGCAATGTATGATAATGAAAATATTACAGCCCATGTTTTGATGATCTCAAAGTTTTGGAAGGTCCCAAGATATAAAAAAAGTGGCTTTTGGAAATTGATCTGTCTGTCTGCGAGACTGAACAGCGTAAATGCAGTAAAGATTGTGCAATTATATTTAGCAATACGGTTGGTCATTCTCCACAGAACGCAATATTTCAGCAGCAGGAGAAAAAAAAATATGGAAATCTTTAAACACTTAAAATTTCCCCCCTATCCCATCTCCCCATAGAACTTGTTAATTACAATCCAATTATGACATTGGTAGAGATAGTCTGAAAAGATATAGAGATCAACCATAGTCATTTTTATTCCATGGGATGACGTCCACGGACATGACAATCCTTGTTATTGTTTAGTTCCTCAGACAGTCCTAGGATGGACATGACAAATCATGTCCGTGAACATACTTTTTAAGAAGAAAAAAAATATTTTTAAATTTATTTTACTTGTTTGGAGTTTTGACAGCACTAAAATATATTTCATAGTAACAGAAATATATAACTTATCTAGAGATGAAAAAAATTGCTGCAACAAGCTTTTATGTGTTTTATGGTGAATGACCCTGGTATACAAGTTGGTAATAACCATGGAACATGACAACTAAGAATTTGTCAAAATCTTTCCTGTGCAGAATGTACGGGCTGTAAAGAAAAGTGGTTTTTCAGCAATTACCAAACACAACACATTCAATCAAAATTAAACAACACATTTGATAAAAATCATTCTAGTAATGCCTTTTGAAATATTGTCAACATCCCCATTGCTGCATAAAAATTCACTAAATGTGTAAATAGTTGAAAAATGACTATTGCTCTACCGGAAAATATTCTTACACACTGTCCTTATAATCCGACTTTAGCTAACTGGCATATATGTGGGGACCGCTTTGAAGGATCTTGTTTGTTGAATTCATACACCCGAGTCTTTCAATCCTATTTAGGACCTGCCTTTTTTTAGACTAAATAAGCAGAGTCGGACAATATCCAACAACGATGTTTTCTAATCACGCGAAACGAAGTAAATGAAAAGATGTAAAAGTCAATCTTAATTTAAATTTTTATGTTAAAACTGTTGCGAATGTGCGCTAACGGGAGTCCAACCAGGGACTCTTAGATCCGTAGACAGGCGTGCTAACCGCTAGGCAAAAGTGACCACTAGTGCTTAGGTGTTGTATCTGTCATTTGTACACAAGACCACCACAAAACTGCTTTTATTGTTTAAATTGTGTTAATTAAAAATATAAAATTTTAGATTCAACACTAACTTTATAGTAATAGCTTCCACAAGAGCTATTTTCTGATGTCTTTTCACTAACAAAACTAACCGAACAAAACTCCGGGCAACTTACAGATCTCAAAACTTGGCAAAATTTGTGTTCCTAATATCTCCAAATTTAAAAAATTTGCAATTTTTTTTTTTTTTTTTTCAAATGAAAAAGAAAAACAAAAACAATAAAATTACTCTAATCCACTTCAACTTTTAAATCAGTGATTAGTATTACATCGTGTAATTGAAAATTGTGAGATGCTCCACGCACCTAGTTTACCTATATATATATCTGTACCTTGAACAGACAATGTCAATATGCTCAAGTTTGAGGAAGTGAGCAAAAGGGCTGTGTCAAATAATTTGTAAAACTGCGAACAACCAACAATAGCCGTAAAGCATTTTGAAAATGTTCTAACATTGATTGTCCTTGTTTCGAGGTATGGATAGAGCTCACAATAATAGTTTGAAATAGTATAGAATATTACAATACTCAGATAAAACATCAAAGATATAAACACAATAAAAAAAATTCAATTTCATAATACATTTCAAATCAAATTCATGGAATCGCAGCATCAAAATTAATTTCTATGAAATCGATTTTTAAAAAAGTCCATAAAGAATAAGATGTGTGTGGTTTTTATTACATTCCAATGTATTGTGAGGTAACTTCAGAAAAAAATTTTATTACCTTCTTTATTTATTGCAATATAGTGGGCTACTTGCAAAAAATGTTGTTTTCTAAGAAAAAATTTAAATTGCTTAAAAAACTTATGAATTGAATTCTTTTTAAGCTAAATTTTCACACATTTTTAAAATTTGAAAATATATATGAAATTTTTAAAATAACCTTAACAGTAGGCATGTGAAGAAAAATTATTAACAGCTTAAATGGGCATATTAGAGAAAAATAATTCAATGTAGATAAAACATTTCAAAAAGAATTTGCTCAAATTCTATGATCACATAACAGTACAGGTTTAAGGAAAACTTGAATCATGATAGAATAACAGCACACTGCGATGCAAAAGTTTAGACAATGACGTCATTCGGCTTTAAAGTTTAGAATTACGTATGACAGGAGGATTACCAAAGCCTTTAAATATATATTTAAGAACTCTTTTAAAATATCATTCGGCTTTAAAGTTTAGAATTACGTATGATAGGAGGATTACCAAAGCCTTTAAATATATATTTAAGAACTCTTTTAAAATACTATAATCAAAACACAATTGTTTGATTTGTAATGATTCTAAATTTTTACCTAAAAGCAGAAATGTGTCTCTTGCAAAAATTTAGACACGATCCCGAGTTTCTGCGAATTTTTGTTTGAGAACTTAAGTTCTGCAAACAATTGTACACGTCATATTACAGATGCTACAAGCTAAAGAAAATTAAGCAAATGAGGTTGCAAAATAGTTGCAGACAGGGTGGTGGTTCAATGCCTTGAACAGCCTTTTTCTACAAAGGACAAGTGTCTCTTCACTTTACCAGTGGTCGCCAAACCATGGGAGCCCCCAGGAATATTTGCAAGGGGGTGCAAGAGTAGATTTTTATCAAAATCATTAATTTTTTTAGAAATGTTAAATTAATAATTATGCATTACAAATTATACTCTTTGAGAATAGTTCAAATTCATGGTATATATTTTTGAAAGTGCAACTCTGTTAAAGAGAAAAAAATACATTAGAGTAAAAAAAAAATATTTTTAACGATTTTTTCATCATCCGACTAGATCTCATGGCATTCAAGAGACAGTGTTTAGAATAGAGGAACTCGAAGATGCAAAAATGCAGAAGAGTAAAAATTTTTTATTTCTTCCAAGTTTCGGATATAATGAAAAAAAATCAAAATGAATCACGAAGGTTGTATTGGAATATGTTCAATTGAATTCTAAAAATAGATTTCAAGATAGTATATCTGATGACTTAAAAAACAAATCATTTTCCTAGAATTTTGAGAACTACACAGGAAATGATTATAGTACTATAAAAGGAATAAATACTTTTACTCATCAGCCTCTAATAATCATTAGAAAACAAGTGTCAAAAAATCGTTATGCAAGTAGCTATAAAAAACGACATAGGAAGGAAACAAAATACTAAATTAATAGAACAAAAATGCTCATTATTGTAACATAAAAGTATAAACGGCATATGTGTTTTTTTTTATCTCGGAATTTACATCTTTTCCTTAATTTATTTATTTTTTATAATTTTCAAGAGCCAGGGGGTACAAGTGCACCTCCTTGCACCCTCCTGGGGGCTCCCGTGCGCCAAACAATTATATTAAAACATTGGAGGATATCGTGCTGCCATTTACTGAGCTTTTAGGTAGAACTCAATACAAATTTCAGCAAGACAATGCCTCAATTCAAACTGCAAACAATACAAAAGTCTGATTTAATTCTCAGAATATGAGTTTTCCACTGGCCAGCGTGTAGCTCAGATCAATAGATACTTTGGAGCATCATGTGACGCAAACTTTACAACAATGTTAGACAATACTGTAAAAGAACAGATGTATTGAGGATGTATGGTGCGAAATCAAGCCCTAAACCATGTAAAATTTAGTTTCTTCAATGGAAACTGAGACTTATGAACTAATCAACAAGAATGGATGCATAAGTAGGTTTCAAAACTTATTCATTTCAATTTCATTTTATTTTTGGCTTATGTATTGAGACAATGTTAACTTATTTGTAACCAATTTATAACTTGCAGTATGCACAATTAACTTTTATTGTTAAAAATATAGTAAATTATGCATAGCACATTACACTGAAGCTGTATTAAGGAAAACTGGGTACTCTTTCGTTAGACGGATAATACCGGATAAAAATTGCCAAATTGCATTGATAACTCATTCTAACTAATAACCTTCCGACCCATGATAATGTTGCTATAGCAACTCCCGGACTAATGAATAAATATAAAAGTTCACATGAGACTAAAATATTATTTTCATGTAAACATTTTAGCTGGGAGATAACTGCGCCAACTTTTAGACCTGGCGGTTTTTGGTATCCGTCTAATGGATGTTTACCTAAAATTAGTTAACTAGATTCATTTTGAAATTTGTGACTTTGTTCATTGTCGAAACTTTTGTGTCACAGTGTAAATTGAAAGTTACAACTCTGTAAATTTTACCAAATAAAAGAAGAATCTGTATTTTATGAATTGAAAAATATTTTACCAGTAAATATCATGGACCTAAGAAAGATATGATTATTATAACTGTAAAATTTTAAAAGTCAAATAATTTTACTATATTGACTAAAAAGTGAATCTAATTAAACCCAGTTTCCTACTATTTAAACTACATTTCATGGGATTTCGGTAAAAAAAAATAGAAATCTGTGTTTTTACTAAGTAGTACCACATTTGTTAAAAAATCATTCAGTATTTCTGCATTATTCCACCTGATTTAATGGAAAATTCAAACTAACCAAAAAAATTAACAAATCTTACCTTTTGAACTATTCTTATACCACTTTCTTTCCTTCGGAAATGTATCACTTTTCGTTTAATAAAATGACAGTAAACTTGTTTAACCAAATATGGAGTTCATTATTTCAATGAAATTTGGATTCTAAAGAAATGAATCACATAAACTCACATTACACAGAAAATGTCACATTTGTTATTCAACTTGTTGAAAATTATAATCTCAGTTTCAACGTAGAAAAAGAAACGTTTTTCAAATAATTTCACTGGTTACCGTTCAACCCATCATTAGATGTCAATGAATGTATAAATGTAAATAAATATGACAGTGTGTCAGTGTGGAACTGTGAATATGAAAAGAAAATAATATTTACATTAAACAGCAATACAAAAATAAGTTTTATTTTTATGACGTCATAATGGGTGTGATGTAAAAATTATCCATTTTTTTCAATTACATAAACGTCAGTTAACAGATTTATTTTAAAGACATTCTCTCGGATTAAATACACCGACCAAACGGTATAGTGGTTTGCGTGCTAGCCTCTAGACCGCGAGGTTGCGGGTTCGAGTCCCGTGTTAGGCATGGGTGTTTTTAAATGTATGTTGGCTTGTCTAATGACGAATGTTTCGGCACGTTATTGCCCTCGTGTTGCTGACGGCGCCAGATAATCTGAATACAACCAACCAACTCGGATTGAATACATTAATTTGAGGTTGAATTTCATCAATTGGAAATAGCATTGGCATAATTACACCCTACATTTTTTTTTTTTTTTAATTATGCTTGGTAAAGTACCCACTAAGTATTTTAAATCTCTAAAGATCTCTATTTATAAACGGCAAAACCCTCACTCACTCATCACCTACTACTTCTAAAGGACATCAAGGAGTGCAGATTTCAACAAAGGGATTTTAACTTTGGTTTTTCAACTGATGGCTATCTTCATAAAATTTCAAGTAATTGCTATGTATTAAATTTCTTATCTACTAAATACTTTAAAACCTACACTATACTTCTATTTCCATTGAATCATAATACTTTTCTCCACATTATTTTTAATTTTTAAAATTCAGGGAATGCAATTCCACTCCCTTGTATCTTTTTGGTGGTTCGCCATGTTACGTCACTTCCCATATAGCAAAACTCCTGAGAATTGGTACAAATGTGAACCAGACAAGCATAGAAAAAGTAAGATATTCTGATCTCGATTAACCAAATTTAATGAGTCGAACATATGCCGGTACTAAAAAGGAATATCCAAATGTTCCACTTCCAATATTAATATATTATCACAACTCTGAAAAGTGGTACAAATGTCAACAAGCACAAGCATAGAAAAAGTAAACTATTCCGATGTCAATTAGCTAATTTCCAAAAGTTAAAAGGGTGTCGAAACATTCTAAGCGAGGGATATCAAATTATCCCACTTTCATTTGTCACCACTTTGAAATTCGTTACCACAAGACGAGTAGACAAAGTTAGCTATTCCGATATCCATTGACTAATTAATATAATGTGGTCGAAACGTTCCAAACGAAGGATATTCCAGTGTCACACCACTCTTCAAATGAATCACACCTCTTAAATTTATCACCAATGGCAAACATAGATAACGTAACCCAAGCAACGCAACCATGTTGTTTCAATGTGGTGTCAACGTTAAATACCAACATGCACAATGTTGTTTCAACGTGGAACTGCAACGTTGTTTTCAAGTGGAAGTGTTCACTTAAAGGAGCGTGGATGCAATGTTGTGTGCCAACGTTGTTTCAACGTAGATATATCACGTGGTTTCAATGTTGAATGTCAATATTGTTTCAACGTGGATTTGTCACATTGTTTCCACGTGAGAGTGTTCATTTTTGCCCATGTGGTTTCCACGTTGAATGTCAATGTTGTTTCAACATGGATGCATCCCATTGTTACCACCATGATAGTGTTCACTTTTACCAATGTTGTTTAAACATGAATCTTCCACATGAGTATTCAATATTGAATCTTACCAATGTTGTTTCAAGACACACATCCCATAATGCTGTTTTTACAGCACTATAGTTCTTGAGCCCAAGAACTAGTGCTGTAGAAACAGTTTTTCTGGAAAGTATGTCTTGAAACAACATTGGCAAGAATCAAGATTGAACACTCGTGTGGAAGATTCATATTTAAACAACATTGGTAAAAGTGAACACTATCATGTGGTAACAATGTGGAACACCCATGTTAAAACAGTATTGCTCATATTTTTCATATTCACATATATATATTCACATTGCTTTTTCATATTGCTCATATTTTTCGGAAGGGGTTATGAAATTCAAATTCAAAATACCATTTAAAGTTGCAATTTTAAGCAAAACAAATTATTGATTTTTGTATTTTAATAGATAACAGAAAAAATTTGGAAGCGAATGTATCCTGCCTACTTTTTTAAGCGCTTGTTTTGACACATATTTTTTTTTCTCACATGAATGTGTTTAGTTTTATTAACACTGTAAAGTTTAAGAGTATATGCATTATAGAAACTCATTTAATGAAAAGAAAAAGTTAAAACTAGAATATTTTCCAAGTATTGGCTTTACGAGTTTCCAACTACTGTTACACTATGTATCATCTTTTAGTAGGTAGAATATCATTTTGTGAAAAATTAAACTTTCCTTTTATATGCAGAGGATTATTCTGTACAAAAATTTAATTTTGCTCCAATGAACCACAATTAAAATTACTTATAATATCTGCTACTTAATTATCTCTGAACTAATCGAATTTGAATAAAAATTATATATATATATATATTTTTTAACTATAAAAATAAATCATTACATAATGTTCAAAATAATTTTATTTCAAAAATAGCACGCATAACATTAAAACAAATGTTAATAAAACAAATATTAATAATTACATGTAACAGTAACACACATGGTCCTAACACAATTACATAGGTACAAATACCTTTCAAATTGTTTTTAAGTTCACACTTTAAACCAGCAAATGAAAAATTATAAGATGATTAAATATATATGTGCTAATTTTTAATGACATATCCCATTCAGAGCAACAGTAGGATCTTAACTTCAAGACCCCATTTAATAACAGTAAAATAAGAAAGGAGATACAAAATAATTATTTAAGTTTATGAACCATATGTTATAAACCATGTTTACAATCCTCAATATCATTCCCAAAAATATTCCACATCTCTGTCACCATCAGCAGCCTTAATGTCACTCCACGAGCTTCTTTCGCCTCCTCATTGGTTGTTTTCATAATCTCTAAAATAAAATTACCTTTATTTAATACAAAAACCATTCAAACATATATTTATATAGATATAACTGTTTATCAATTTTTAAAAGTAGACACCATGCCAAAAATAATAATAAAGAAATTCGACGTGTAAAAATGCTCAAATCCAACTCTGCTACTTAAATCGCCAACCAAATTCAAAGATTGAATATATTAATCAAAATAATATCCCTTTTTTATGACTTAAAAAAATCCCTCTCTCGTGTTGAAAGCGATCCCCTTGTTTTGGATGGTTTTAAGTCAATGCCAGTATGCGGAAGCACCCTTCATATTATGGTGTGCACATTGGACTGACCAAAGATCACATGACCATTTAAGGCAATAACAGACTTATTTCAGAATATCATGCAATGACGATACACAATATAGTTTAATCAAAAGTAGATTATGTAAAAAAAATTCGAAGGCAGATGCAGAATACCAATGTTGCCTACTCCCACCCCAGTATTTGAAAACTAAAATGAAGAGTAGAAAAATTTACAGGAAAAACGTATAATATAGGTTTTTATTAATGTTATATTTTAATAGGAAACCAATTATAATTTTTGAAAATTCTAGATTCAAACAACTTAGTTGCCTTTTACTCTTCGGTATACTTTTAGAAAAATTTACTGTATCATACAAATTTTGCTTTAAATTCAAAAACACTCTTTACTACTTTGAGGATAAATTAAATGAGCTGCTGCAACCAAGTTGAAGCCATGCTCTCTATTGGTTTCCAGTTCAAAGTCAGGAACTCATTTTTCATTACATAGTCGCCTGGAGGTTAAAATAGTCAATTAGGAAATTTTGGTACCTACGTATTAACGCCACCACAGCTACAGATTTGGCGGTTTTTAATTACTTACAAGGAATTATAGTTTTATACTTACAAGGAATCCAAAAGATAACTGCGTGCGAACAACAAGATTGCTCTTTATTGGTGGCACTGAAAAACCGTCAAATCTGTAGCTGCAGTGGCGTTAATACGTAAGTACCGATATTTTTCTTACCAAAAAAAGTTTCCTGGAGGCTAAAATAGTCACTTTAGTAAACGCCACTAGCAGCCTTGTTATAATACTGCCATAATTCAGACATGTTCACAACAGTAAAACTAATTTAAAAATAAAAAAATTATACTTAATATATAAATTATAGAGGATTATCAAAAGAACTATCAGTGTCATTTAACATGATGGCCACAAAATTTAGGTAAAAAGTTCCCTGACAGATTTAAAAAAAATTCCCTTCTTGCAAACTTTTTCCAAATTCCCCCAATTTTTCCAGATATGTTGACACATTTATCGAATAGAACTTGTATGCTAAAGAGATAATATGCCAATTTTTTAAAAATAGGTTTGGTGGTAGTTAAAAGTTAAAATTATTCCATAACATTAAAACTTCTAATGATTATCACAGCAAATCATCAGGAAAATGGTACCAAAATAGGGATAATGGAAAAACATACCCTAAACAGTAACAGTAAATTTTCCTGAATATTAAAAAAATTCCCTGATTTTTTCCACAATCGAAAAGTTTCTTGATTTCCAGGTTCTGTAGCCACACTGTTTAAGTACAACAGCTGTATAAGCAAGTCCACTGAACACTGAAAAAAAAAAAGAAGAATGTTCAATTCTAATACAATAAGTAAATTTATTCTAAAAAGTATTCCCAAATCTAATTACAGTCAAACCCTGTTAATGCGAAATCCGTTAACCTGAACTCCAGTTTAACGCAAAGTAAAAGCAGTTTTCCGTACTTAAAACTTAGCGTTAATTTATTCAGTTAGCACAAACAATTTCAGCGGCCCCATCGACTTCGTGTTAATGAAGTTTAGCCGCAGAGTTGGACCCCCCCCCCCCCCCAAAAATGGGGGATTTTTTTGTTTAAAAGTTGTTGTTTTTTTTAAAATCCTTTTCTAATTTAAATGTATGCATATTTATAAATAAAATTTTACATTAACTAGAATAATAAATGTTTAAATAACAAATAATATTTCTTCTGAAAATCATTTACACTAAGTAAATAAACAATTGCTACTTATGTGAACAATTAAATCATTAAATTTTAATATTATATTTAGAGATATGTTTTTTTAAATCCAATGGAAACTATATAATACAATAGTAATTGTTTACTACTTCTACATGGAATGTTGCTCTTAGATTCATCAGTAATGGTGATAAGTTATACATAATTATATTTTTAAGGTTTAGAAATAAGTTATTTAAGCACAAAATCTCTATTTCACAAACAAGTTTAGGTAAATTCCTAGTTCACGTTTATGGGTTGGCGCACTTTTGAAAAGTTGGCGACAAAGCCAGAATGTCGCCAATTCGGAATTCCAATATGAAAAATTGAGAAACGAACCAGCTCCATGATTTGTGGTATAGAAAGGTTGAAGCCAAACACGTCAATAAAAAAAAATGGGGTTGCCAAATTTAGAACTGTATCGCCTACAAAACAGCGCCAAATCGGCTTGGCGATATTTTAACGTCAACTAGGAATAGACCCAAGTTTAAAATGCAGCATATAATTTAATTTTAATTAATAATTTTGAATATTATTATAAAACAGTAATAAAACACTTAGATTAATATAAAAAGTTATTTTTGATACTTATAAAAAAAAAGTTCTATAGACTTTCACTATAAGATTTATTTAAAAAAGTTATTTACAACACTAATTATAAATAAACACACAAAAAAAGTGCAATTTTAAATTAATCTTTAAAAAGAGAAAAAACTATTTGGTTTAAACCATGCCAACCCTGTTCGACTGTATAACATAAAAGGGAGATTTAAAAAAATATATATATATATTTTTTGCAAAAGAACAGAATTCCACTTTCTAATTTTAGTTTTTTAGAAAGTTCTTTTTGTAAATTTTTAAATAGCGAAATATCCTATACTGTACTGCATCTTTTCAATTTACCACAGTACCTGAAAAGGATAGGTTTCAGTTGTTAGGAGCCAGCGATCAGATTCCAGGCACTATACCTGTTCCGCATTCCACAGTGTTGTACATGGTGGCAGTAAACTGAAAATATGATAACTATTATAAAATGTATCATCCTTATGCACATGTATATATTTACACTGATGACGTCTTTTTTAAACCTTACTTTGAAATATCGATTTGATTACCAAGTGGGATAGGGAGAAATTCTCAATTTGTTATCCATCACTGCTTGAAAAAGAAAATTAACGAAAGAAATTCATTTTTTGCACACAAAACATCAGTTCATTTTGCAGCTATGTTTTTAAATAAACACTTAATTTTACATTAATTAAAACAACACATTACACAGAGTGGCCACAAAATTCAGGAAATAAAGTTTTCTGATAATACCCTGATAGATTTTTAAAAATTCTCTGATTTTACAGCAAGTTTTCTTCAAATTTCCTGAACTTTTCCAGATGTGTGATCGAATTAAACATGTTAAAGAGACTACGGGTGTGGAAAATCACATAACTTTCAATTATATTATATAACATTAAGAAATATTCTATACTACATCTGTATTCCACCTGAAATAAATTCCCGGCCCTGTTGACAATTTATAATATTACGGTGGAGTTTTTTTTTAACTGAATTAGTTCATTTAATTACCGCAAAAATTCTTTCAACAAGTATAGAAATAATATTTATACAGCATGTTTAATTCTCAGTGATCAATCGTTTTAGAAAAACATACTTCTACAAGATAGCCCATTCAGTTTTATAGTTCATAAAAATACGTGAAATATACAATAGGTTTTTTTATTTATGTCACACGTGTGTCCCAAAAATCAACAAACCTCACTGATAAGAACATCATTATCTAATTTCATTTATAAATAGAAATACATCTAATTTAGAAAACCGGCAAATAATAGAGTATAATTTAATAATGTAATGAAGAAAACTTACCAGAAAAGGCATAAATCCAATCGTCAACAGACATCGTCAAGTTTCAAATCAACTTCAAAAGTGATGCCAACTACGTCATCACTGAAGGTAAAAGCGTATTGCGCATGCGTAGGATGATACAAATCGTGGATCAGTGGTGTAATGTTGAATTATCACATTGAAGCCATATTAAAAAACCACATTGAGTAAACGGATTTTTATTTTTTGCTTTTATAAATTGCTTTTACCAAAGTTTTCAATTAATATGATTCTTGGACAGGATTGGGGCTTTCCAAAAACCAAAGAAGACACTTGTTTCATGTCTGGTTGAAATATCACATTGAAACAACATTGTGATATCACATTAGAAAAGTAAAGAAAACGAAATTCTGACTTTATTCGTACTACATAATTAAAACCCCTAAAAATTATACGAAATAAATTGATTTCTTCTAATATCTGTTATAAAATATCAGCTTCCTTAAAAATGCATTGGAATTGCACATTGATACAATGTGGTTACAATGTGCCTTTCTCACTTTCAACGTATCCACCAAAAAACCACATAGAAACAACATGAGTGTGTTGCTTGGGAAGTTATTCCGATCTTGATTAATTAAGTTAAAAGGAAGCAAAACGTGGAATATATGCCACTTCCATCTGTTACAGATCTGAAATTTGGTGCAAATGTAAGTGTAGGAAAAGTAACGTATTCCTATCTCGATTAACCAATTTTTAAGAGTGGTAAAAGTTAAACGTATAAAATGTGGAATATGTATTTTGATCTTTAAAATGCACATCGTTAAATTTTGTAGCGAAGCACGGGTATTCAGCTAGTTAATTTATAAATTATAGATTTTTTTAATTCTTTAAAAGTTACAAGGGACACCTTTGGGTTTTCCTCTTCGTTTCAGTATTTGTTATATTTGGAGTAAGAATATCATAATAACACTTTAGGTCCAAGAAGAGAAGATATTTTTTTTTTTTTTTTTCAAACTTATTCTTCATACCTCTCTGTTACCATTTGAGTCTTAATCCATCGGGATTTTGGTTGTATTGTGGATTTTTTTAGGCAAGAGCTTCACGTAGTCAATTCTGCACTGGAACATAGATATCTAGTTGGAGTACAGTATGTTTTCCAAAAAGTACTGGCCCCTTATTTTGCATCTCGACCAATATTTTTATGTGCAACTGGAACTTGTTGAAGGGATTTTGAGCCCAAGAAAGTTTTTATAGTATTTGACCACTGCGAACATAACCATGATCGCTTATCTGTCAAGCTTTAGCTCGATGGGATGATATCAAGTGGCACAATACAATAAAATGTTGCGCAAGAAATATTGTCGCGTATTTTTTTGAGTTGTGTGAATGTTCTCCGCATTATGCCATCTGTTTTTCAATGTAAATTCTGAAAATAAATAAATTAGGAGTAAATGTTAGAACTGTATTATCATTCATCGTCCTTAAAGAATATGTTGTCACGAACTTAGTAATCGGATTTCTTCTCTTTTTTCGTGACAAATACAATACACATTCTACATTCTTCCGTATTTCATCCAAACAGATATATGATTATAAAATTTTAGTACTATTTATTTTTTTCCCAATAATGATGCACAAAATTTTACAACTTGCAGTTTTACAGTGGTAACATTCGCATATTTATTTAGGCAAATTTTAATGTGCTAGTTTCATTAATAATGGTATGTTACTGTTTATTGTACACCTCAGAAGAGGGAATTTCATTTAATCAATTCCCAGTGGATGAAAGTTTTGATGCCAAAAGAGAATGCTTTTCCAAATACATTCAAACTCCGTTAAAGCGAAGTCAATCGGGGCCGCTGAAATTGTTCGTGTTAACCAAATTTTAGTGTTAAACTAATGAATTAACTTTGAAGTTTGGAGAGCTGCTTTTACTTCGCGTTAAACGGGGTTTCATGTTAAGCGATTTCGCGTTAATGGGGTTTGACTGTATATTTCAGGCATCTCATAATATAAAATACCACATGCAAAGTAATAGATAGATATTGATTAGGAGAAGTCATTCTTTTAGATATTATCTCATTTAATAGCGTGTAACTAAAATAGATTAGAATTTACTGTTTGTTTTGTTTAATTTAATTTGACATCTGATAGTATTGGTTGCAAATACTGAGTTGTCAGTAAATGATGTATATACTCACACATTCATACAAATGAATTTATGTATAGCTAATATCTTAAAAGTATAGAAATGTACTATTTATTTTATTTTAAATAGATAAAGAGATTCAAGTTTCATTAAAACGGAATTTCTCTTATATGTTTAAGAAATAGTTTAACATTTGTTTTATTTAATTTCAAATAACATTAAACTTTTAAAATAACTTGATATTACTCTTATTTTCTTAAACAAATCTTATGACATTAATTTTGAATAAATTTTCTCAAGTTGCCTTATTCTCTAATTTAGGTCATTACTTGCAAATATCTAGCTTATACGTTAGAATAAGTTTATTACTGAATAATTTCAAGAATTCATTTCCAAAATAAAAACTTAGTATGCAAGCTTTAACGAAATTGAATTAAGAGTTATGTGTTAACTGTCAATAGAGAGCAGCAAGAAAAGTATAAATCACAGTACATACAAAGTCATTTTCTATAGAAAGAAAGTAAAATAACGAGTGAAAACTTTTTCATTCCACTAAAATTATACAGGGTGGCCACAAAATTAAGGAAAAAAATATCCCTGATAACTCCGTGACATATTTCTAAAAAATTCCCTGATTTTATAGCAAACTTTTCTTCAAATTTCCCTTATTTTCTTAGGTTTTCCAGATGTCTAGATACCCTGATCAAATAGAACATGTATGCTAAAGAGATAACATGCAATTTAAAAAAAAATAGTTTTGTTGGTAATGAAAAGTTTAAATTATTCCGGAACATTAAACTTCTAATGACTTACCACTACAAATCTCCATGTAAATAGCGCCAAAATATGGATGAACGTGCCTTAAACAATACCAAATTTCCTTGATTTTCATGAAATTTTAAAAAGTTCCCAGACATTTCCAGAATCAGAAAGCTCCCCGACATTTTCCCGGTCTCGTTGCCACTCTATTATACTTCTTTTTGACTTTTCAACTTATTTGTCGATATGTTTCCTGAATATCAGATGTTCAAGTGAGGTGGGCTTACAGCGTTACCAAGTGACATGGAAAGAAGCCAATTCCTGGTTTCAGTGCAATTGTAGCAGCCGTATAAGAGAACGAAGGTATCCACATTACAGGATACTCAGTTATTTAATGACAGCTAGCTTTAAACAGTGGGTAAGTATCAGACTTCAACAATACCTTTCTTACAAATATGTAAAAGAAAATACTTTCTCATGGGGCTTGCTCTACATTGCGACAGATGTGCACTCTCCTGCTTTTTCAGTGGTCATCCGAGAGGCCTTTCTTTCCAAGGCGGTTGTCAATCTGAGCAGGCCTCTCCGACACACATCCTAGGGTTGTCCTGTGATGACCTGTTTTATTTTCCCTTAAATGTATGTTTTTTTGCAAGTGAATAATCTTCTGGATCTCGTCTAACCGAGGCTATACTAGAAGACAATGTACTTTGAGCTCACTGAATACGCTGTAGGATGTATCTTTCCTCCGAAAGATATAGTTCCAAGTAAATCACAACTCATATGGTAATATTGTTTACCTGAGCACATAGGTTTGTGTTAAACTTAAATACTATATGTTGAAATCAAAAAGAAAATTAGAGCTTTTAAATTTTACCTTTCTAACCACAGATACTATAATTCATGACGTCATTCACTTGCCGAATCACAATTGGCCCAGTTCAAGACATCACATAAAAGATTATTGTGCAGCCAATCAGGACTTAGTAAAACCACCATTGCACATTACTGTAGCATTTTCAGTGAGCTTAGGGTATGTTGTCTTCTAGTATAGACATGGAGGTTAGAAACAACAAAAACAAAGAAAATACCTAAAAAAGTAGAACTTGGAATATTTTGCTTTGAGTTAGACCATTTTCCAATACAACCTCTACTGCTCTCATCACAATGTTGTCAGTGTTATGCTTAAGTATCCCACATACCAATTCTTGAACATACTCCAGGAACGTTTGATTCATTCAAGTAAATTAGACTATTAGCCATTTTTCCTCTTTTCAATATTAGTCCTCTGTCTGGTTCAGTAACTTCTTTATTCTTTGTATAAAATCTACTTGTAACAATATCACCAATTGCTGTTCAAAATACTTCTGTCAAGGGCAATTTTATTAGCTTAAATTAGACAGAATTTTATGACGCTATTACACAATTAAGGTTTTTTTTTTAAATGAAAAAAAGAAGAAAAAAGAGCTTTAACTTTAGTCGTAAAGCATTGCAATTTCTAAAGAAAATACAAATACTGTTACAGCACACAATAAAAACATATCCATAAGTTTATGTTTTTTATTAAATACAAATGTTTGGCCAAGAAGTTTATAGATTACAAGTTTTGTAACAGAAAAACAGTACAAAATCTTCACCAAAAATAATGACATTTTCTGCCTTAGTTACATGACTTAGATAAATAAATAATTAATCAAAATGCATGCATTTTTTAACACATATAGAAATGCGTAAAATGAATTACTTCTAAAATGAAGGAAAATGGTGGGGGAAATATTAAAGAAAGAAAACAATTACTAAATTTACTGCTTACAAGTACTTTCAATTAGAAAGTAACACATTTAAGATATAATTCAAACAGCAATAGTTATTAAGTTTTCACATTAAACATCTAAATTATTTTTGAATCTCATAAAAATACATTTTGGTTGAGATGTTAAGAAGGCAAAGAAAAATAAAACTAACATACGATTGAATAGTAATCAAACTGACAAAGGTAAGTAACCATCAAACAGTTGGCTTTCTAAATACAATTATCACAGACAACTTTAAAATTATGTTAATAATATGCAATGTTTAATTCATACAACTAATATTATTGCATAGCTGAACACTTTTATTCTAGTATTTTTTTTCCTATGTTTTTTTACTTTGTAACCCGAAATAGTTGGAATCTAGTTTTTAAATAAATATATTTAAATAAATTTGATAATGAGATATTTATAGAAATATGATTAAGTGTACATGTAGTTAAATAATATTAAGTAGTATTCCATAAAAAACATAACTTAAAAAAATCAACAGTATAAAAGATTGGCTTCATATTTTCAACATAATAATAAAACTAGAAAAAAAATTGTGCAGGAATTAACTCACATACTACATAAAAATACAAATCAGCAACTCAAAAAGATTTAACTTCAACAAAAATATAATTAATTCATTACCCACAAAATCAGGCACGAAAATAAAACTCTCACAAAACGTCACAAGTCACATGGTATCGAAATGAAAGTCGTATATTACAAAATGAGATTGGTTTATAGTCGCAATAAACACAGTATAACTTTGGCATCAGCTTTCATGAAATATGCAGTTTTTGACTATGTACACATGCTTACAAAATTCAGTCCAGTAAAAAAACTTTACAAGAAAGTGTCTTCAGAACTCATTCTGTCTTGAAGCACCATTTAGGAATTTCACTTTTATATGTTACATATTGCTACATCTCACTAAACGTCTTAAAAGGGGAATTTTCGTATTGTTTTGAACAAATATGTACAGTAGGTGGAGAATCATTATTTGCTAAACAATGGATGGAATATGATATACACCTCCACACTGACTCGGCAAGCTCAAGGCTTCAGAGAAACTGCAGCAAGTATTCTGCTGCAGTTGAGAACACATGTTAAGGAAGAGAGAGATAGTTTACAATGTGGAAGATATGTTTTGTTTATCAAGAAAGTCACTTTAAGTAGGATTTGTACAGGAGAGGTTTCCGTACTGTCTCTCTTTCTTGCTCCATTAGATAGAGTAAGTCGCGTAGGTTGACACGTTTTACACGAGGACGAGCCTAAAACAATAAAATGTAGTTAACTTCAAAGAAATTACACATATTGAACTTTTTGTGAAATAATTAGGTACTAATTTAAACCAACTTACTACATTCTGACATAATTAAAAAAATAAAGTACTAAATTGGAAAGTTTTTAGCATATAGTTATACCATCTATAGGAAAGATTTGTAACATTCCTCTTTTAAAAATAAATCAATTGGTAATGTGGGCAAGGGTAAAAATTGGTGATAGAGTTAAAATAAAAAAATAACTTTTGGGCATTCAATATGGTTTTGACTGTAAAACATATCTTGTTTTGAATATTACTGTAATTGAATAACATGGAACAAAAGAGTGCACTTCATAAGAATGATAATAAATTTGCATGTTTAAGGCTGTTATCGACACGCCACCTACATTTTGAATCTCAATGTTAAAGTATAGGAGATTTTCATATAAATAATCACAACACTGTGCTAAAAAATTTTAAAATATTCGAATTATTTTTTCACCATAAAAAAATTCGAAATGTTTTTTAAGGTGATGCGTAATGATGGCTTAGTATTTTATTGAGAAGTATTTTTTAAATATTTTCAAAAAATTCCATCTTTTCAAGTTGAAGTTCAAACTCTAATAAAAATTCTTTACAACACCAAAAAGAAAAAAAGAAATGCAGCAATCTGTAGAATTATTCATTTTCTTTCAAATGGTCCAAAATTTATAATTTTAAGAATTGTATTTAAACGGCTAAAATTTAATTACTCTAAATTTTATGATTTTCTTGAATGCGCGCATGAATACATCGTAGGTGACAGTGATTTATAATGGCTTCAGTTGTAAGAAAAGTATAAACATAACGAGGTTTGTTTTGTCTTTTTCATTCATGGAACGAGAGGCACCATTTGGGGTTATTTTTTTTTTCCTTCTTTTTTTCTTATTGCATTTTTAGGCCGACACGAAGTGTTCAATGTTTACAAGTACATTTAATATTTCTTCTACGCTATGATTTCTACGCTCTAAGCTTGGGATGGAGTTTAGTTATTCTTTTATTTTTTAATTGTTAGCTAGTTGTAAAGAAGTGACTAAATCTAAAGAATACGATATTGGATAATTTTATTTATGTGATTTTTGGTCAAATAATTTAAACAATATTTTTTAAATCCTTTATATTCACTTCGATTTATTTTGTGTGTGGTTATGTTTGTGGCAGATAAATATGTGGAGAGTTAATTAACCGCCTTGGGCTGTCACCCAATCAAACCGAAACTTTGCAGACAGATTCGTTTTCGGTGAGAATGTATTCTATCAAGTTTTGGGGACTTTCACTAAAAGGACTCTATTACAAACGCTGTTATTGTTGCTTTGTAGGGTTAAGGGCCACTTCATCCAATCGATCTTAAATTTGGCGGATGAATTCGTTATCAATGACATTTTGCTTTCTATCGTTTTGGGTGCTATCGTTTAAAAAGGTAGCTTTTACACACGTTTCCATTTTTTTCGGAGGACTAATTAATCTACTTGCCTTCATCCAATCGAGATAAAACTTGGCTGATGGACACGCTATCAATGACAATGCATTTTCTTAAGTTTTGGAGGCAAAAAGGTGTTAGTTCAATTGCATGGAATGAATGATTTTTTTTTTACATTGTGGTCAAACACTATGAAAAGTCGATCTGAGTTCAAAATTATTTTAATTAGTTGCACATAAAAGTTGGCAATCTAAATAAAGTATTAATTTTAAAAACTTTGTTTTTAGGGTAAATTATTACTTTCAATTGTTCATACGTTAACATACTGATGAAAGAATTGCATTCGGTAAAAAAAAAAAAAAATCGATTATTATTAATATTTTTTTTTTTTTTTTTCAATACCACACGTTTAGCTGAGTTCAAGAAAGTGGTCTAGAAAAGTGTCCGATGTGTTTGTGTGTGTGTGCGAGGTCAAAATTTCTCCCGAATGGATTTACCTATGATGTTTAAATTTTGTATACGGGTTAGCGGTGGCCATGGAACCTGATGTCATTAAGGTTTTCGTGAAAATTGCGCATGTGCAAAAGGTAGTTGTTATTGAAAAATTTAAGTTTTTCAACAATTGTCAAAAAACTGATCTTAGCGGTTTCGATCAAGTAAGTGCACTAAATCTCATCCGCCACCTCCAAAATCCCATTAGAATTTCGATTATGGTGTAAACAGTTAAAAAATGAGTTCACAAAGTTCTTTTTAATTGAGCATCGCCCATCAACGACTGTTTCTCCTCTGTTTCACTTACATCAAAGTCTTATCTATTATTTATTGTAAAAATTTCCATTTAGGCGGTGGTTTTTTTTTGGGAAGAGGTTGTCAATGAGATAATTATCACCAAATTGAATTTTTTTTTTAAATTAATGAAAAACGGTCAATTGCACCGTGGCTGGTATTAAGTGTAATTGAAAGTTGTACGGTGTTCCATAATCCCAGTTTTTAAATCATTTTACATTAAATTCGATGTCATTTGTTTGTGGCCGGGAAATTTGCAGATGGCTAAACTCACTTGTTATCATCCAATCAAATTAAAACTTGGTAGTTAGATTCGTTGCTCGTGATAGTGCAAAAAAGAGTTACTCCATAGCAAAGAATCTGTGGTTTCTTAGTAGTGATCAAACCCTAGGAAAACTCGAAGAGCACAAAATCGCTTAAATAAGTTGCGATTGCACATAAAAGTTTACAATGCACATTATTGACTTCCATTAAAAAATGTTTGCTGGCCGCCTGTGAATGTTGCAGTCTCTTTCGGTTAACTGCTCATATGTCTGTTCATAAGCTATAAAATTTTAAAAACCAAAAATGAAAGAGCACACGAGTTTAGAATAAGACTTACGATCTCTCGCACCCAATGTGTGTATTGTTTTTTTGCGAGCTATGTGTTCATTGCACTAAATCAGATTTTTAGTGCAAACACAACTCTACTTGATACAATCTTAAAGAATATACAGTCTCTTTTGAAAGAGAATATACTTTAAAATTATTTTTGCTGCCTCCACTATTTGAAGCCTGTACCCTTTCTTGTTACTTTTTTTAAAAATTATTATTATTTTCAGCTATAGATTTAAATGTTTTCAATTGCAATGTCAATTTTTTCCGATGTCCTAGCGAAGTGTGGGTGGTGATGTGGTAGGGGGGCTTGTGTTTCCCGTATAGCTCCGCCTGCAACAAGGTAAGGCTGTGTTGCGCTGGTTTGTGTCATTTTTTAAAAAAAAAATTTTATCGTGGATCGAACTCTTTCAAAGTGAAAATGTTAATTTTTTGGTGATTTAAGTAATATTAAATGCATTATGTTACTAGTCTACGATGATGTTAAAAAGTTCTATGACTGAAACCGGCATAAGATATATGGAAATATGGAAATAGAGGACATTGTCGTGGCAAAGACCAAAAAAATATGGTCAAGAGTTTCCATATCCTACTGTCAAACGAGTAAACATGATGTTGAAGGCACATAATTTAAAACACATCTTTTTTAAATCTCACTCCCAAAGGAGAATTTAGAAGACTTTATCCAAATCCTTCTAGAAGACTAGTAAGTATTGTTTGACATTTTATCCTGCAAGTTTAAGAAAATTTATGAGTGCATTTGCCCCAGGCACTAAAATGTACCAGTCGGAGAATTAAGATTCCTAATCGATCAAAATGGTGGTCGAAGACTTAGATATTGCTATCTATAATAATAAAATAAGCTGTGTGTCTTGTCTATCCGTTTCTGGATCTATAGAAACCTACTTAAAATTGGAGTAGAGCTCTGAAATTTTCAGCACAAGTAATTTTGGCCTTCTGATTGGACTTTTGAAAAACAGAATTTTAAACTTTTATTTAGTTTTTTTTTTAAGTAAATTTCTTTAATTAATTAATATATATTTTACAAAACGATTTCAAATAGGGCTACAGCTTTGAAATTTTCAACATAAGTAGTTGTGGCCATCTAATTGGATTTTTAAAAAACAAAATTTTAAAATTTTATTTGTTTTTTAATTTTTTTTAATTAATTAACAAGTATTTTACATGTAAATTTGTAATTGAGCTACAGTTGTGAAATATTCAACACAAGTAGCTTTGGCCTTCTAATTAGACTGACAAAAAGAATGTTAAAATTTTAATTTGTTTTTTAATTACTTTTTTCACAAAAAGCGACTTTTAATAGGCCTGGAGCTCTGAAAGTTTCAACATAATAAGTTTTGGCTTCTAATTTTACTTTTCACAAACACGTGTTAAAATAATCTTAAAGGGGTGTTGTATTATTGTATTAACGGGGAATTTTTTTTTCTCGACAAGGGATAGGCTTCCAATATTAAGGTTTTACGTAGCAAGTAGATTTTAGTGAATGAAGCTAGCTTATGCTTACGCAGCAATGAACCTTTGAGCGAGGGAAGCGAGCTCGATTTTGCGTAGCGATGAAACATCCTGCGGGCGAAGCGTCAAAAACTGGGACCTATACACGAATGACAGGTTTTCGCAACGCGAGACCTCAGAGCTAACTAAAATACTGCACATGTTAAAATTTCGTAGCGAAGCATGGGTATTAAACTAGTAATGAATAAAATGAAGAACACTTTGAGAAGGGAAATTCTGAAGTAAAAATTACAGTTTCAGCTTCAAAAAGTAAATATATAGAAGTCTATAATGATTCAACTTTATCTGAATCTAGTCATTTGGACAGTGACGATGTACTCCAGGCACATTCTTCAAGAACGTGTATAATAGATATGAAGTATCGGATAGGGCTGGGACAGTTATTGCTTCAGCAGTTCTTCTAACATCCACTTCGAAAATTGTTAAAAATACGTTTCACAGAAAAATCTAGATAGCACGAAAATTGACCGCAGAAAAAAACGAAGTTCTACAAATACCTGCTTTGTACTTCAGACAAAATGATAAAATTTAAATTATATCAGAAAAGAATGACAAAATGTATTTATAGAGCATTCTTGGAGAAAATATTTCATTGATTATTAAAGAGCATATTTCTTTATAATGGAACCAAAGTCGATGCTCATGGGTTATATTACTCCATCATCCAGCACATCTGAATCACTGATTTCTTCCTGGAATTAGAATATCTATGGTGGCATTTAGGTGGGGTGGAACTAACGTGAACGTTGAAAAATTTGGAGGTTTACCCGAGGTTTTTTTTATTAAAGGTTTTAGCACAGGACAAACATATCACCTCAACGATTTTAACAGGCATATTTTCTAAAAATTTAGCAAACAAATCTCTAGGTAAAATGTCTTATGGTCGATGGCTAACTCGAGCTAATCAAATTCTATGTGTCTAACTTTCTATGAGGGTTTACGCTTTGGTTTGCAATAAAAACTCACTCTTCTTGTAGCCTGTTCAAACTCATCAGTGCAACTATAGGTATTTGTCCATGTAACTGAAAACTAAAATATATCCAGTAATTCAAAGAAAAAGTTTCCTTGCGCACCCTGTAAATTTATTGACCGCAATGTTGACCGCCTTTAAACCATGAAATGGCAGCCGTCGCATTTTGAAATTCCACAGCATTCATACAAATAAAACTAAAACTGTTTCAACTCCCCACTATTAAAAATTTTAGGAATCAACTTACACCTATCTCATTGATTGTCAAGAGACTATATCTGATCCACAATTATTGTGATCCATTTCTGATGAAGATATCCAATTGTTTGTTGCTGAAAAAGGCAGAAGGAGAACTGTCTTTACACAATATTGTAATACAATATTTGAAAATGCGATCAAGACTGTGTCAGAAACTTCAGCCACAGAGCGCAAAAAATCTGAGAGAGAAGGCTTCATAAAAAGAATTAAATGCAGTCTTGAAAAGACATGCCGAAATTCTATGACAAGAAGGATTTTCGCGTTATTTGAAATATTATAATAGTAATAAAAATTTAATTTTTGTCAACATTTTACTGTAATAAATAAAAGTAACTCTTATAATTTAATTATATATATATATATATATATATATATATATATATATATAATTTAAACTTATGTGTAACACAGGGATGAGAGTTTTCCTCCTTTTGGAGGATTTCTTTGTTTTTTATGTAACATTTTCCTTGTCTTCATCCCTTTTTCGAGGATCCGCATTTTTATGATCTGTATCAGTTTTTCCTGCAAAAATTATACTTTTCCTCATATCTAAACAAAAGATTTTCCCTCTTGGCTCCCCTTTCCTCACAGATTACTTCACAAGTTTCTAATATTTGAAATATAATTATTATATAGTATGAGAAATGTCATTATATCTTTAAAATTATTGAATCATCCTTCCTGCATACTTTTTTTTTTTATTAATTTGTGTGTATTCCTTCCACGAACTTTTTTGATGAAACTTTTGGGTATCGTCCCTTCCGCTTGCTTTTTAAAACCAATTTTTGGGCTTCCTCCTTTTTGCTCTCTGATCACTCTCATCCCTGTAGTAGTAAAACATCAAAAAAGAGGTTTTTTTTCTTCTTCAAAATTTGCATTCGTTAACGTCAATCCGGAAGCAGAAGATGACATCCCATTCTAATAAAATTTTATATGTACTTTAAGAACATCATTTGGCACCCTTTCCTTGCTGTACCGGACAGAAATCTGAAACTTTTCTTTAGAACATGGAACGGTGAGTCATCCTCATACTACGCTAGTATGACGGGTCCCATGGCCACCACTGGGCCGTATATAAAGTTTGAACATCGTTCCTTGCCTTATGCTAACATATGGGAAATTGAAAGTAAAAAGTTTCACTACACTATTTTTATAATGTGTGTGTATGTATTTATGGTGCTAACTGATGCACCGTACTAGGTACAGAAACCTTGAGTATTCGCAAATGTTAGTTCATAAAGAATAGTTTTTCATTAAATAGTCAAATGCCACGTAAGTGATGTATGATTGACAAAATGTGTAAGGCAGCTATCGATAACATTTACAACAGTCTACAGGAGTCTGTACAAATCAATTGATTTTCATAAAACTTTGTATACGCATATAGGAACCAAATCATTACAGAATAATTAAAATTTTCAAAAAGATTAAAATATTGTCCACTTTTGATTACTAAGTAAAATATTCGTTAATATTTGTGTAAAAATATTTAAATTGCAATACCAGTGATTTTTAGAAATATTTTTGTATTTAGCTAATTTTATTTGAGTAATCGACTGACATTTATCTAGAGATAAATTTTTATTTATTTTATTACTCTCGGTATGCAGTCTATTATTACTCAGCAGATTGTAAAAAAGTTTTTTTTTTTTTTTTTTTTTTGTAGGTTGAGACCCATTGATGGGTCGTGAACCAGTTTTTTTATACGAGAGTCGTTTTTAAACCTGTGAGTTTTTCATATACTTAAAGTAGAAGTTAGAAGAAATACCAAAATGGGGGGGGGGGGGAATTTAATAAGCAGCGGCTGAGCGATAATTTTGTGACACGTCTATCAATACTAAATTGTTTTATCACAGTTCTTACCATTTTGTAACTAAAAAGCAATTTAAAAATTACCATTGAATTATACGCTTTTTCAAACCATACAATAAGTGTGCATTACTTTTAAGAACTGGAGATATATTTAGTAATTTTAACTAATTTAATTATTTTTAGTAATTAAAAATTAAGACATTTAATATTTTTTTTTTTAAATTACAATTTGAATTAAGTTATTTTATGGGTAATCCAAAGTAATGTTAAAATCAATGAGGTAGTGAAAAAGTGGGTCGCCATTGTTCATCTTTCTAAAAAGGTGGGTCTTGACCTGTGAAGGACTGATTTGTAATACATATTTGAAAAGATAAACTGTAGGATCATTGCAATTTAAGAAGGGGGGGGGGGGGGCTTGATTTTTATTTTTGGGAACCAATCAGTGTCTAATTTCCTTATTAGTTGGCGGAATACTTGGTCAGGGCCAACTTTATTTGGATGGGCAACTTTTACCTCATCGAAATTAATTACAATTTTTTTTACACATCCGACAATTGTATAATATTTTCATTTCACGTATACTTTAAATTTTTTTTATTTCAGATTCAGTTTTTTTCATGTTTAAATTAATGTTGATCAGAAAGACAAATTGAAAACTTGTCCTCTTAAAAAATTATTAAAAATCCACTTTTAAAACTTTTTTTTTATTTTGTAATTTTTTAATTATCCGTTCTCAGTTGTTTCTATAAAACACTTATTATTTTTTAGATATATCACTATTTCTATTACTTATCAATCCACTGCTTGGAATCATTATTTTTCCTTTAAATAAAACAGCACGATCATTTTGCAAAACACTCCCATAAAATATAAAGAAGCAAAAATGCTGATGTTGCAGTCAGCTGTATTTTGAATTATGACGCTTTCGAAGTGGCCTTGGCTCTGGCTATAATGAAAGAGATTCTAAGTGGATTTCTCCCGTTCAAATTTCAATACGTGTATTTTAAATAAAGAATATAACCATAGCTATTTCTAGTCATAATGGAACTGAAAAAAATTTCTGACTAATATTTGTGAAATGAATACTTGATAGTAGACTTAATCAAGAAAAAACTACCGTTATAATGCGGAACTCTTTACTAGTAGCGGGGGTGGGTAAACCTAACCTAAATTGAAGATGTGATTCGGTTAATTTTGCACACGCCTACTGCTCCACCCATTGTAGAGGCGCTGACATCGTTTTCTAGTTTCGGTTTAACTAGATAGCGCCCTTAAGCAAATGAAAGGATACATTTTCATAACAAATACATGGAGTGCAATGCGTTTTCTGAAAAATTTAGGTAGGAATTTTAGGATAATTCCAAACAATTCAGGAACATTTTAGGGATAATTTTCAAAAATTTTTATGGATGAATCAAAAACATTTAGGGATATTTCTTTTGCAGCTGACAAAGGCTCCTAACATAGATATATTCTTCCCAAAGCTTGTTTTAACAACAGCAAATAACAGTTTTCAAAAAATGCAACTTCAAAAATCTCTTTAGCAAAATAACAGTTATATAATTCAACAATTATATTATTTTGACCAAACATGCAAATTTAATTAAATCCACTTTTCTCATCTGGAGGAATAGCGGGGTATTTTCGAGGCTTTTGGAGGAATGATCAAAAAATTTAAGTACAATTTTAGGAAAAAACAAAAATTTAAGGAATATGGGAATTTTGGGGCAAATGCAACCTCAGCAAATATTGCAAGACACGAAACATTTACAAACAGGGCTTAAAAGATGTTTATTCTTAACTAATCATAATTAAAAATAAAACTTTTAACAATATTGCAATCTGCATTACCTGGAAATTCGATGAACTGTTGCTGGATCCAGGAAATGGACTTGTGGGAGTCTAAAAAGGCAGAACATTACCTCAATACAAAATTATATATATATTTTTAATAAAGTTCAAACTGCTATTACAGGGTGGTCACAAAATTCAGGAAAAAAAGTTTCCTGTTTCTTAAAAATTTCCCGATTTTACTGTAAACTTTTTTTCGAATTTCCCCAATTTTTCCAGGTGTATAGATACCCTGATCAAATAGAACATGTATGCTAAGGAGATAACATGCCAATTTTTTAAAAATAGTTTAGATGGTAATGAAGAATTATTCCGTAAAATTAAACTTCTAATGATTACCACAACAAATCTTCCAGTAAATGGCGCCAAAATACAGAAGAACGGGAAAACATGCCGGAAAATTTCACTGATTTTCGTGAAATTTTATAAAGTTCCCTGACATTTCCCTGATTTTTTCCAGAATCAGAAAGCTCCCTGATTTCCAGGTTCTATGGCCATACTGTATTATATAAACAAACCGTTTCCCAAGTAAAAAAACATATATATGGTCGGATTAAGGTGAAAAGGAACCAAACTGCAATTTCTCAGTTTGCAGGAGAGCAATAAAACCTTCTTTGCTAATTCACCATGAGCTTAGCACTTCCCTATATCACTCCTTTACTATACATTTATTTCAGTGACCAAGTCAGGATTTTTACCACTCAATGGGTCTAGCTTTTTCTTGTTTCCAAGTATACCAAAAAGGAATTAAAAAATCAAAAAAGAACAATGCAATAAAAAAAAAATTAAAAGGGAGAAAAATTACTTTAGATTAATATTAGAGAATATTATAATTATATTCTTTTTAATAGTTGGACAGCTTAAAGCCACAATTTATTGTAGCTTAAAAAAAGTAATGATTTGAAATAAAACTTTTAAAACAGAATTTCATTCCTAGGAAACTAAGTACTTAATTTTATTGCATGGTCTACTTAAACTATACCTGCCAACATTGGCACTTTCAAATTAGTACAATTTTTACAGAACAAATATTTGCATTCCTATGATTCATGGAAAGTCAAATAGCATCAATACTTATGAATGCAATATAAAAAAATTCATTTACAAATGAAAAAAATAAATAAAAATATTATATAAAAATGCTCTCAAATATAATAAATTGTTACATTTCAGCAGAATAGAAATTATAAAATAAAAATCTGGATTTAAAAATAAACAAAATTTATACTTTACGATGAAATTCCTCACGATGTTTATGATTTAGTCTACATTACACACATATAACATGCTTTATGGCACAAGAATTATAGTGAGACATACAAGGAGTTGGTATTCAAAAAGAGTCTAATCACATGCACAAATAGGTTAATCATGTATGCTTTTGTGTTTAATGGGTATTTTCTATATCACTAAAACTTGAAAAATGGAGTAAAATACTTTAAAATGCATAAAGTTCTTTCCAAAAACAACTAAAAGTTTAAATTAAAAATATGTGGTGGAATATTGAAAATTATCACAAAATTAACTTAACATGTTATTTTAGATTAGAGGCATGGGCCATTGAGGTTCATTAAAAGTCGAGCCAAATGCACAAAATTAATTCATATTAAAAAATTTAAAGATTCTTATACCAACAATTACACAACTTAACTTGTGATAGAAGGCTCATATAAAGAAACTCCCTACATAGTATTTGAGTGAAAGTTCTTTGAACCTACATCAGTGTTCCTACTAAAATCAAAGAATGAAAATAAAGGACTTTTCAGGATTTAAATAATATTTTTTTTAAGGACCTACGAAAATTTGTTTTCAGGCATCATATCTTTAATGTGTGACTTTACAGCTGTTTTGGCCATAGCACATTAAATGTGCACTCCACAGGCATAGTATTTGAAAGTTGCTTCTGCTAAACTGGTCGCAAACTCTTTTGGCCATACAAATAACAGAAAATTCCATTGCGGCACGGATAAGTGGCAGTCCCATGGGGATAGACAAATCAGATTTGAATTTTTATAAATATCGCAGTCGAAACACAGCATCAACAAAAATTAAGGACTTTTAAGGATACCTAGGTATTTTCAAGTACTTTTAAGGACCTCTAACTATTTATAAGTATTTTCAAGACCTGGAAAACTAGTTAAAAAATATTAAACATTTTTAATGACCGTAGGAAGTCTCTGATGTATAGCCTACTCTGTCTTACACCATGATTGTAAGCTATAAACTATCTGAAAAAGAAACACCAGAAGTATTTGAACTTAAAAGTACCAAATATAACTAACCTGATTTGTTGAGGGTACACTTTCCCACTTGGCTTTCTTTCTTGGTCCTATCGCTAAGAGAGCAGTAGTATTAGCTTCTCTTTGTCTCAGTTCTTCTAGTTCAGCTTTTTGCATCTATTCAAAATATTTAAACATATTTGCATGAAATTGTATTAGTTTCGTTTATTACAATTACTCAGATATTATAATATAATAATCTAAGAAATTGAACTTACCTCTTTTGCTTTTTGTTTTAATTTTAACTGTTCTGGATCTTCTAATTTGGATCGACTCTGAAAGTAAGTGTTTCTGAATAAGTATAAAAGCACAAGAGGAAAAATTAAACAAATAAATCTTCTGAAATACAGAAATGTTTAAATATAATGAAACAATAATATGCTGCTAAAAAAGATCCTCTCAAATTGAAATCAAATAATAAAACTAAATCAAGAATTGAACTGAATATTAATACTTAAACATTAAAAAAATAGTCCTGCATTAAAATAATAATTCCGAAATATAGGTCGATAGTAACGAACAATGTCTCTTAACACAGATGTTAAGCTAAGAATTCAAGTGTACAAAATTAGAAAAAGATACTGAAACGCAATAAATTTTTTTTTAATCAATATGACATTATCGAACATTTTAATATACATATAATTATTAGGCTATATAAAAGTGCAAAAATAAAAAATTTCATACAACTTTTAATTTACTCTTACAAAAGTAGCTTTTTTTTGGCTGCCTAAAAAGAAGCAATCTTGATTTGCTGTTTTGTTCAATTGAACATTTTTAAAATATTCTTTTCTTAGAGGCGAAAAGCAAACAAATTTATACACTGTGAAGTGATAAGATAGAATATTCAACTTTCTTAAAAATTACAAACCTTTGCTGCTCGAAGGAGAATTTCCCTCTCTTGTTCTTCGTGCCTTCTCTTTTCTAGTTTATCGAGTTCTTCAATGAATTTAATTTGGCCTTTTACATCTTGCGTAACTTCGTACCTGTTGTCAGTCTAAAAATATCAGTTAAAACATTAAACAAACTCCTCAGAAGCCAAGTCAAATGATACACTTTAAAGTAAAATAAATTCAACCAGTAATATACAGGGTATCTTCCAAAATAAAATGGCACAAATCCATGACTTTTTAGGGTCAAAGCAAATAATTTTCCATGACTCAAGAAATCAAATCTTGAAAAAAAAAAAAAAAATCTTATATGAATTTTACTCACACGAATATAGTAAGTAAATCAATGTACCATAAAATGATTTTTATAAAGGTTTATTTTAAACTAAGTAAAATATCCTTGTTTTAGTAACTTCCAAATCAGAAGAAAAAGAGAAAAATAATTTTCCATTCTTTGATATTTCAGTGTTAAAAAAGCTAATCAATCTGAAATAATAAAGAAATATTTGAAAAAAGAATAAGTCAATGATAATAAATTATATAATCAAAAATCAATATTTTGATATCAGCAATGCATAACAGAAGAAAGAAGACAGGGGAAAAAAAAAATTTAAACACAAGCTTATCAAAACTGTTCATTTCAGTTTTCATATAATGAATTTTTTTTTCACCTATGAAACCTACTTGTGTGATGTCACAAATTTGGAGTTCAGAAATGTTTTCACTGTGACTGTCAAAACATAAATAAAACCATAGATGAACTTTCGATGAGCTGAATAGCGATCACAGAGTTTATGACGTCAAAGTTCACTGATTTTACTTAAAATGTATAGAAATCCATGAAATTCACTACATTTTCATGACTCGTGGACATTTTTTTGCTCAAAATCATGAATTTCCATGACAAAATTTAACCAATGTCCAAATTCCTGACTTTCCATGAAATTTCCTGACTTTTATATGCGAGGAAACCCTGAATATAACTGTCTGTGATTCGAAACCCAGAAGCATGTTTATTTGAAAATTGTTCAGTTACATACCAGGATTCCCACTGAAATCTTAGAATGAAAATCAATGAATTTTCAAGGACCTAAATAATATTTTTTAATGACTTTCGAAAACTTGTTTTTATGCATCAGGTATTTAATATGTGACTATACATCTACTTAGTCCAGAGCGCTAACATCAAAATCTTTCATCTACAATTAGCATTTTGCCTTATAACCAGCATTGTGCAATATATTATTCACATGCACCAGGCTTTATTCGAAGTACATTAAACATGCAGTTTAAGGACATAGTATTCGTAAGTTGCATCTGTCGGGGGGGGGGAATCAGCACTAGCTGGTAGCAAAATCTTTTGGCTTACAAAATGTAAACACTAATCTCATGTGTTCGTTTCACAGAGTACAGTGCGTAACTACAACCATAACAAAAAAATTTAAAAGTTGATGCATGAGCAATACAAATAAATCAGAAAATTTTGATGCTGAGCTAATAAGTGACGAAAATTAACGCCTTTTAAGGACCTCTAAGCATTTTCAAGTACTTGTAAGGTCTGTAAAACAAGTTAAAAAATATTAAGCACTTTTAATGACTGCATAAACTGTGCATATTGTTTAGGTAGATATTAAAAGAAATAAAATAATGAAAGGTATGGAACCTGGGAAGCTAAAAGAACGTACATTAACAGATACCATTAAAATTACTTAAAAAAGATTAATGGTTTACCTTTGGATTTTCAATACGATGTTCAGAGATGATGCTAAGCTTTTCGATTAAGGATTTCAACCTGACTTGGGATGCATGAGAAATGAGATTGACAACTTCAGGTGATACTTCCTCCAAACCATGTCTCTTCACTGAAATTAAGAAGCAACATAATTAGAAATAAGTTAATTAGAAAAGCTAACATACTAAGACTTTCAACAGAGAAGTTACAGTAGAATGAAGGAATTTCAAACCAATTTGTTGGATGCTAGTGTGTAGAAAATAATGTGATAAAACTGCATCCATTTGGCAGGTTTTTTTTGTAAGATTATCATTGGAGGTGCAATATATATATCAGATAAACTTCTGGGAAATGAATGAAGGTTACATGTTAGTTCACATGAACATAGTTTTTATTTGGTACAGATGGTACAATACAGATGTTTGAGTTATCAAGTCAAAGACCTGGAATTATTGAGGAAAGGGCACTGTTAACCTAAAATTGTATCAATGAGTCGATATATAAAATAGGGTAATATTTAAGTAAATTTATCACCAGAAATTTATATTGCACAAAAGACTAATTTGTTTATAAGTTTCCTGAAAAAAGAAATCATTGATGGCAAATACATTTTTTTACTCTTGAGGAATTTTGTGCTATCAAATTTTAAGTTATAAATAAAATAATTATATTTCCTAATTTTTTAAGTGCAATTTATCAAAAACTAAACGTTTAATCAACAATATTTCATGAATTTTCAAATTCCTTGTATTTTTTTGTTTTTCATATTTTCAGTGATGCTGGACACAGCTTAAAATTATTTACGAGATGGGATTTAAGGATGGTTTCATCAACACACTTGTTAAATATAAGAAAAACAAACTAAAGACTAGTGAAAACTCTAGAAATTTCATGATAAGATACATAATAAACATGGAGCATACCAATTGCATGTATCCGCCTTTGTATTCCTGACGAAAATAAAAAACTTTCATCCTTGCACGACCTTATTTGGGTACCAACAAGTTCAGAGTTGGAAGCTAGAATTTTCTGGCTTTCTTCAACCAGGTTTACACCTCCCATTGCAGCAACATCATTGATGTCGTCATCATCCCTAAAAATGTTTGAAACATGCCAATTTTATTAAACAATTCGAAATTCCTTGAGTATTATGACAAACAGCATGAATCTTGCAGAAATGAGTATTTACAGAATAAAGCAAAAAACAGTCACTGAACAAAATAATTACAAAAACACACACAGAAATAATTAATAAAAATATGCAAGTCTTTGAGAAGCTAAAAAATAAATTGAGTATTGCTAATTACATATCCCAGATAATGAAATGCAAATATATCTTTAGCCACATCTAATTAAATAATTAAAATGCAGGTAACAAATTTTTGTAATGAAATTATAAAATGTTAAACATATAGGATTGTTTTGAATCAAGGATTAAGATTTTTCTTAGCAAATAGCTAAACAGGGTTCCCACTCAAATCACAGAATGAAAATCAATGACTTTTAAGGAACTAATTAATGTTTTTAAGGACCTTTAAAAATTTGTTTCCAAGCATCATGTCAGTATATAAATTTTTATAAAGTATATTCTACCAAAACAGTTACAAGTTGGCGCATGCGTAATACAAATATGTCAGAAAATTTCGATACAGTGAGGATAAGTGGCGGACTCGCGGGGATAGCAAGTCTGGGTTGCATTTTTTTAAATTTTACAATTGGTCAACATACAGAAAAATTAAGGACTTTTAAGGACCTCTAAGCAATTTCAAGTACTTTCAAGGCCCTTGAAAACAGGTTCAAAAATATTAAGCACTTTTAATGATTTTCAATGACCATGGGAACCCTGCTAAAGAACTTAGTTAAATACAAAAATAAGAAATGCAATTTAGCTCTTTTGCTAAAATATTTAACCATAAAATTTACAAAATCCCCATTTTTGCTCAGATTAGTCATAGACCTAAGAGACCGAACAAGCTGGAGGTTGAAAAGTATTTTTTCAGTTTATATTTAGAATGAAACAGTTTTATATTTAAAGTTTGCAAAGATTTTAAAATAAAAGTTTCTTAATTATTTTAGATTAAACATCATGAAAGTTTTGGTTTCATCTTTTTTAAGAAATGTTGTACCTTAGCTTAAGCATCTCATTGAATAAACAAATATAGTGATGAAGGCAACTAATGCCAATTTTAATAATAATTTAAACTTCTGTTAGCAGTAAAAAAAAAACTACTAAAAAACAGGTGTTAAGATATAAATTTCTTGTGAATCAGAAGAATCAAAGTTACGGGTTCTTAACTAAAAGATACAAGAAAAATTTGCGTACCTCAATTGAGAGAAACTCCGTTTCCCTGGATCCTTGACAGAATTTAGATTGTTATACTTTCCCTGGAATTTCGACTGGAGTGCTGTGACTGTAGCAGGTGACTGTGCTGCTATTGTCTTGCCAACTAATATACTTTTACCTTGTATACTTGTTGGAGGTCGCATCTAAAAAGTTGAAAATACATTTAAAAAAAAACTAATTTCAAATAAAAATTAATATAAATAAGAAAACTGGGCCATTAAAAAGATAAATAAATAAATTATTTTAAGAGTTAAGACTTTATAAAATGCATTAAATAATAATCTAATCCACAAAAAAGATTTTAATATAAATCTTTTATATGTATTGCCAATTTTTATATTCATTAACAAAGAGCCGTTTCTGGTCATGATATCTTTTTTTAAATATTGTAAACATCTATATCAGCAAAATATGCGGTACACTACTTTTTAAAATTTATTCTTTGAAAATTAATGTGAATTTATGCGTTCACATCCAAACATTATTTATTCTATTATTAAACAAAACAATTTTGGTAACAGGAAAGAGTTTTTTCAATGATTGGTTAAATGTTATTTGAGCGTGATTGAATGACAGCAAGTTGGTTTATTCGTATTCCATAAAAACGACATTTTAGTGACAGTGACAGTCCCCAAAATTTGACAGAATGCATTGTCGTTGACATCGAATCTGTTTGTTAAGTTTCAGCCAAATTGGATGACGGCAAAGGAGTTAGTTAGGTTTCCACAGATTTGCCAACCACCCACATACACAAAATCGAAGTCAATATAAAGGATTTAAAAAATAGAAATTAACTTTAAAACCATTAAAAAAAGTAACAGTTCAAACTAATATATTGAATATAAAATTTAACTATAAATTCAAATACAAACCCCTGGAAATCTTTGATTCAAGAGATTTTGATTTTGTTGCAAAAGCTGAGTAGAAAAGGAAGCGTTAGGTCCGGTCATTAGCCTCACTTGAGTTGTCGGTGGCAAAGTGGGCCTTTTCAAACCAACCTGTAAAAACCATAACATTAACATACAACCATGAAATCCAGAAGAAAAAGAATACAACAGCAATATAAAAAATATGTTTATTCTATGTGCATTAACTTTTTCATTGCTAAAGTTACCATTCCTTCCAAATATCATGATGCAACAAAGAAAAATTCATTGGTATCTTAAAAAATAGGTAGAAAAGAAAAGGGCTACTTAGAAATGAAGACACTAAAAAGTGCACAGCTACGTTGTTTGTACACTTGAAGGAGAAAAAAATTCAAGGACTTTCAAGGATGCATTACCAACACAAATACATTAAAATAAAATTCCAATATTATTTTTATTGGCAAATGATGCATGTTCGAATTGAGTAAATACAAAAAAAAATTCTTTAGGTTTTAATAGAAGAACATTTTAAGGTTAGAATAGAAGACAAAAACCTTTGAATATTCTAAAAGCAGTACTATGTCCCATAAAAACAGAAGTAAAGTAAGTAGTATTCACTTTGTTATTATGTCAATATCAGATGTGAATATTCATTTGTTTTCTTGTTTCATTTTCATCACAATGAGACTTTCACCAAATAATAATACAAAATTCTAGTTGATTAAACTACCTTCCAAAACACACTGAAGACATCATTCAAAATACTATTTAATATGCAGTTTTTTTCCTTCTACCACATGAAAATTTAGATGCAATCGTGCTATTAGCGAACATGCAATGAAATAATTTATCAATGTTTTCATTTGATTTATAAGAGCCGTGAATTCTTATGGTTTTCAACGCTCGATAAAAACGTTGATTGTCGTGGATAACATTTATTATCATTATAAATAGTTCTAACAATGCTAATTGAACTTGTAGAAAATAAATCCCCTTCCCTATTGTTCTTCGCATGGCTTTTTAAAGGATATCGATAAAAACGTTGATTGTCGTGGATAACATTTATTATCATTATAAATAGTTCTAACAATGCTAATTGAACTTGTAGAAAATAAATCCCCTTCCCTTTTGTTTTTCGCATGGCTTTTTAAAGGATATCGATAAAAACGTTGATTGTCGTGGATAACATTTATTATCATTATAAATAGTTCTAACAATGCTAATTGAACTTGTAGAAAATAAATCCCCTTCCCTTTTGTTTTTCGCATGGCTTTTTAAAGCCCTTTCCACTATCGATGCTATGCTGAAATTTTTGGCACACAAAATACAACGTGCAAAATGCAGATCCAACATATAAGCTTGCATCCATAAATTATATTCTGGATTTTTTAACCAACTTGAATTGAAAATACATTTTCCTGAGACTTTTAAAGAGTGCAAAAAAAAATTAGCACATACGAAACAGGAGATCACACGAAATGACCAGAGTGGACCAATTTCCATTGTTGTTCATGCGCCTGTACTAACTGAAGAGAAGAATGACTTAATCTTTGTATGTTCAACTGCCTCATTATCTTGCTTGCTAATTGAATTGGCTTGACAAAATTTAAGGAATTTGCTCATTTTGTTGACCAACTTCTTTTAAAAGGCTACATTTTTTTTAGAATTTAAAATGAAATTCAAGTATTTTAAACATATTTTGAAAGAATTCAAGATTTTCAAGCACTTTTCAAGGTTTTTCAAAAATATACAAACCATGAACTAATTTGTTTTTGAAGGTTAACAAAGAGAATGATTTCATATTGTTGTACTCAATTATATACTTGTGTGTGGCAACTTACCTGTGTGCAGGGATAAGGAAGCGTAGGGGCAGTTGGGGGAGGAGGTTTAACACCTTCGATGCTCAATTCATTGTTGACTAAAGACTGCCTTAAATAAGGCAAATTTTTCTAAAGAAAAGTAAGTAAAACATTAATGATGCAACAGTAATTTAAAAAAAAAAAATGCTTTTACAAGTTTTAGCATCACAATGAATTAAGCGTATAATGTACCTTAAGAAAGGGAACTAAATAAGGTTGAGGGGCTGAATTCAATTCTTTTTGTAATTTTGCAGTGAACTCTTCAGCATTTATGGAACCATCCTATAATGAAAAACATACGAGTATTAAATACATGATAGAATTGATATGAAATACCATTTATGGTCTTCCAAGAAAATAAAAATTATTCTATAGAAGATGTAACAGTTTGGATCACTATGTTTGCTTCGGCTTTGCATTATATATCTGAATTTTAAGTAAAATATGTGCTATATTTTACGCCTGCATTAAAGTATTTAAATTATTTTTGCTTATATTAAATATGCAACACAAACCAGTGACTGACTGAAATTAGAAGAGGGTTGAAGTCATGTGCGTCACTAGTAAACCGCTTGAAAGATGCTGTAAAAAAAATTCTATAATTGTTTGTTAACGAGATTGGTCACTTCAATGTTAGTCGGCTTGTGCACTCAACAACCTATCTTTATGCACAATGACGGCTAATAAGGTCAGAACCTACAGCTTAATGTGGATTCCAAACCACAACGAACATCCATGCCTAACCCGGAATTCGAATCCGCCACCTTTGGTATGCGAAGCCAGAATGCTAACCACACAGTCATCAGGAGGGAACCATTTCAGGTATACCTGGATTTTGTTGAATCTTGCCAAAACTTCCAGTATCAAAATAGAGAAGAAACATTAAAAGGATCAATGGAAAACACTCAGTGCAGCACTCGGCGAAACCTTGTTACAAGTATGCAAATCATTCAAATAAAAGGATAAAATTCTGCAGTTACTTACTATTATACCCTGAATTAAATTTCGCACACTCCTGGCAACTGTTTGGGGTTGTTCATCAGCCAGCCTTATGAGAGTAGAAAGAAAGTTTTTGCACTTTTTCTTGGCTGTGTTGGGTGACATCTGAAGGGGAAAAAAAATTTAAGCATATATTTGATAACTCTAAATATTAATTTCTAAGTAAATCAAGGGAGATAGTTCGAAGAGCGCAGAAGTTAGTGTTCAAATGCAACTTTTCAGAGTGATATGAAAAAGAGAAACTTATGTGTTCTACCACCATAGAATTTGTTAGCATTTCAATACAGTAGTTATCCCTCCCAAAACTGAGCAATTTGATTTAAGATAAAAGTCTAAATTGCTTTATGATAATATGTAATAAGCACTGATACTGGCTTGTTCTGAAAACAATCAGTGCAGCACTCGACCAAACCTTGTTACAACTATGCAGATCATTCACATTAAAGGATAACATTCTGCTACAATCCTTATTAAATTTCTTTTGGAGATCTTGGATGTATTGGAACCCCCCCTTTTTTTTTATGATGACCTATTTTTGTGCACAATAACACTTATCACCGTTTACAAGTTAATGTAGATTCCGAACCACTACAAATATCAATGCCTAACCCGAGATTCAATCCATAGCGAGGGCAGAGAGTTTGATATCTGCCTAATAAATTCAAATTAAAACTAATGTAAAAAATCCTAAGATCAAACGAATTTGAAGTTTTCCAATCCTTAATAAATTTCTTTTGGGGATCTTGGATGTATTGGAACTCTTTTTTTTTTCCTTTTATTTATTTACTATTTTTTTCTTCTTCTTATTTCTTTTATTAGCTTGCATATCTTCCAATATTAAATAAACATATCACAATAAATATTCTGTCAGAATTTTTCTGCTTGATTAATTTATATCAAGTAACACTTTAGTGTATCTCTTCTTAAGCCTTCAAATAGCAGCTTGAGTTAGTATTAGCTTACATTTATTGACATTAAGTTACCCTCCTCCCATCATATTATTCTTATAATATAAACTCCATTTAAAATTTTTATAAGCTAAAAAAATCTATTTTATTTAATATCGCATAAAAAAATCATATAACTTAATTAAAAAATTTCTATAGCTTATCCATTTGTCTTAAACTGAACTTCAAACTATTTTTATAACCCCCCCCCCCCCTTCCCTTCCAATTTGCATAACATACAAGAATCTTCTCTCCCCCCCCCCCCCTTCTTTTTAATATTTTATTTACACTTAAACATTTGAAGCACAGTGAAAAATAAGAATGACTTGGCTTTCGACAACACTTACACCAAATTTTTTTTTTAAAAACACTACCAACTGTTTGCATCAGCTAATAAAAATTTATGACAGAAATTGAAAAAAATCACAAATAAATATCAATGGCTTAAATTTAAATAACTACAAATTTTACTTTACCATACTCTACAGAGGAAACACTAAATCATTAAAAATGTCGACATGTATGTTTACATTTCCGATTAGAAATAATTTTAGTGAGATGTGTGTGTAATAACAAAGAACAAAGTTTTAATAAAATTTGTTTCTACGGCAAACTCCGAATGTGGTTCATGTTAAATCATTTTCAGATACTTTCCTCAATAGAATTAAGAACGGATGCCACAAAGAAAAAAAAACAAAAAAAAAACTTTTTTGAATTCTAACAGAGAAAACAACTCAATTTTCTCAAATTTATTTTCTAGAAACTTTTTATACCTGATTTTCATTGGCGGTATTGGCTGGTGTCTTAGATAACTGAAAACAAAAATCTGGGGTAAATAATAAACCAAGGATGATACAAGTAGTACAAACTTGAGAGTTTGGCATAATAACAAAAAGTAACATAAGATAAAATAATTTAATGGATGTTTCAAAAATATAATTTCACTGAAATCTATTTTTATATAATAATGCAGGGGAAATCCATTTAGGTTATACGAACACAATGGATGTATACAAAGTGTTACTTCTCTAAGTAATATTTTCCTTATATACCTTAGATTGTTAAATAAATGCTGTTTCCATGTTTATTGTTGTTTTTATTTAGAAGAATAAATATGAAGAAATTATATCGTTATTTTAAAATTTCAATAGTTAAAAAGAAATATGTTTGGTTATGTTTCTTTTCCTTCTTGCAAGTGCAGTTGTTATGCGCGAGTCTTCTTAATGAATGTACATTACTTTTCTTTCTCAAGCAATGTGTTAAATTTTACATAAGTAGTAATTTTATTTGATTCAAGTTTACTGTTGACTGTGTGTTGATTGGACTCTCAGTTTAAAAGATAAAAATAGTCATTGATGTGTATGTTATCTCTAAGGGGTCATCTTTTTAAGGAGATAATGAATGGAAGAGTGCAATATATGCTTACTTGATAGTACTTAGTACTGTAAAATAAAACAAAGTTATATTTTTGTTAAAAAAAAAAGTAGTTGGCTGCTTCATATGGTTGAAAATAGTAGAAAATGCTTTGTAAATAATCTGCTAAATAAACTTTTGGATTTTTTTTGTGTACACCAAATTTACGAGCAAATAATCATTTCAGATGAACTTAAAAATAAAAATATATCAAAACTAAGTCTCCTTAAAAAAGGGATTACAAACTGTTAAATGGTTTGCTAAACAAATTAAAACATGGTACGCAAGTGATATTTATAAAATCTGCTAATATGAAGAGATTTTATTTGATATCACACACAACTTAATTTTAAAGATTTTTTATTTTTTCACAAACTTTTAATTCATCCAACCAGTTTCCACATATAAAGTGATTTATAAGAGTGCCTTTTTTTATCTCTTAAATACAGAACGCTAAATTCATACATGAACTCTTCTTTTGGAAACAAACTTCATAATATGTAGTAATTTCTTAATCTTTACAATACAAATAAAATGAAATGCAAACAATGCGATAATCACCTGCGTTGGTGTGCTTGGTTGGCTGTTGGCAATGGAAGTTTGAACATTAAGCGGTGTCAAGTTACCATTGACTCCAGCCTGCAAAACATTATTAATGGGCCTCATTATCTGAAAATGAATGTTTTTTAGATATCAAAGCATTAAATTTTTATAAATGTGTTTTTATTTATGTACAATTTGGAAAAGAAAATTCCAGGAGTATTTGAAGTCTTTCCAGTGAGTATCTTAAATAACATACAGTTTTAAAAATCAATTTTTAGGCATTTAAAGTTCTTCACTTTGATGTCAAACTACACTATCTAGGTACTGGAAAAATAAAATCCTATTTAATGTCAGTGTTGTTATATTTTTAGTTACATAAAACACTATTATATTTATCTGACATTAAGTAGAACTTTTGTTTTTCCAGCACTTAGATATCATTATCAAGAAAACTTTTAACTATGTAGATAGTGTTTGACATTAAAGTGGCAAATTGATCATGGTAGCAAAAAAAAAAAGTTCAGACATTATGAAATTTAAAGCTAAATAATGTGACCAGAACATATACTAATTTTATCAACTTTTTTACAACTTGTGTTATTAAGTTGAAAATAATAAAGCAAATTTTTAAAATACTATTTTCAACAGAAAAATATAATTTAAAATACAATTTCCAAGAAGCAAAGTTGCAAGGGCACAAAAGAATTTAAATCTATTTCCAACCCTGTTTATAAGATGGGTACATTGAAACAAAATTAGTAGCTTTAGCATTGATTTGTACAGTAACACACTCATGCATATGTGCACATAAAATAATAATTTGACTCATTCACTGATTTTGTTGATCTAGAAACCAGAAATCGGGACTAGAAGTTATCCAGACTACAGAATTGAATTTTTCAGGAATAGATTTAAAATATTCCTAATTTCCTCACTAATTACGTCTTTCTTTGTTAAAATAACTTGCATCATTACCACACTATATGTTATTGTTTCCACTTTCAGTTATTAAATGATCTTCCAAACATGGTTCCCACTCAAATCACAGAATGAAAATCAATTACTTTTAAGCACCTAAATAATGTTTTTAAAGACCGTTGAAAATTTATTTTCAGGCATGTATAAATTTATGTCTATGTATAAATTTTTAATAAAGTATATTCTACCAAGAAAGTTACAAGTTGGTGGATGCGTAATACAAATATGTTGGAGAATTCTGATAAGGTGCGGATAAGTGGCGGTCAGGCGAGAATAGCAAGTCCGAGTGGTATTTTTTTAAATTTTGCAGTGCACACAACATCCGCAAAAAATAATGACTTTTAAAAACCTCAAAGCATTTTCCAGGATATTTAAGCACCTTTAAGCACTTTCAAGGCCTTGAAAACAAGTTCAAAAATATTAAGCACTTTTAATGACTTCTCAATGAACATGGGAACCATGTCCAAAGTAGACACGAAGGAAAGCAGTTTTATTCTCTCTCATATTTCCTGGCCACACGGACACTAAGCAAATATACACAATGGAACTAAATTTAGCACACAAAATAATTTCTTTTTGAAATGTGTGATTTCATGCTCTGGCAGAATATTCTTTATCTTTTTCAACATTTGAATAAAAACTCAAATAAATTCCCTAATTAATTACAACATACAAGAATTAACTTGCCAAATCCCTAATATTTCCGAATTAAACTTACTTCTTGCTGTATACTGCAATAATTTTCACAAAGGCAAAGAGAAAATGATCATTCAGATTTGAGTATGGTAAAGGAGAAAAATAATGAAAACTTTTTCTAGTCAATCTATTAAAACCAATATTGTTTTTTAATGGTCTGCAAATAGAACTAGTAGCATCTGGTAATACAACAAGAGGCATGTTTTATAAGTCAATTTTGTTTTAAAAACACTTGGTTCTATCCCCCCCAAAATAAAACTTAAATAGTAATTTCTTGATGTCAAATAGCATTTCTCAATTTTTTTTGGTAAATTATAAGGCATATTTAAAGTTACAGCTGTAGAATATACAGAAATCCTTTTAGTGAAATTAGTCAAGAAATTTAGCAGAAAAAAAAAGTAAATTAACCATATTTCAATTTTACCTTAATAACACTACTTTTTGTAGTGTTGACAGTTGTAAGACGAGAGTTTACATCACTAACAGGTGTTCCTTGTTGGAGAATTGTACCAACAATTGTTTGGGGGACTGTTACCGAGGCCTGGAAAATAATTCATGTTAAAGCGAAACAAAAATACTTTTAAGGAAAGTAATTGAAGGATAAGTTTTATGGAAGCAGAAAGAAGTCAGCCATTGATCTAAAGATTATACCATATAGCTTTATTTAGATATATGTGACATACACAAGGTAAAACAAAACTTAAAATTGAGTCATATTTTTTAGGAATAAGTCCATTTAAATTCAGTAGACTAATGCTAAGTTTAAAATAAAGAGTTCTATAACTGTTTTGCTAATTATTAAGCATATAAAGAGTTCAAGGGTTGGTTACAGGAAATTATTATAGCTTAATTCAACTTGGGTTCAAATTTATAAAATCAAAGTCGAGGGTCCAAAACTTTTTTATGAATAGGAAGGTTGCCAAAATGTAACAGGAACTTTTTAAAATTTATCCCAAAACCTGCTTTAGCAAGCATTTTTCAATGGTTAAAGATCTAGTAACACTTTTTTTATGAAAGTACTTAGAATTCATTAAAATGTGATTGTTTCATCTTAAAATATTTTATAGAATTGATTTAGTACTAGGGGACTTAATATTTCATAAAAAAAAAAAAACCTATTTAAAATGTTGTGGGAAAATACAAACAATTGAAAATCAAGGATCCCCCCCCCCCCCTTCCCCAAATCAAATTTTTAGTTAGAAATTAAATAAATAAAATTAAAAGCATAAGTGGATTTAGAGAAAAGTCCTTAGGACCTTGATCGAGAAACCATGGCTGATATGCGATACTTTTTTGTAATCAAGTCAGTCATTAAATGAGAAATTAATTTTTACTGTAGTACAATTATAACTACATAAGACAAACTGCTATTTATTACCTGGTTAGTTTTCAATGCAGGAACAGTAACAATTTGCTGTGGAGTGACAGTTCGCACTGTTGCCGTCCCAGGCTGAAACAATAACTTCATTGAAGTTTCAATTTTTTTAGTTAATTTCTTTACATACTTTTATTGAATACATCTTATAAAAAAAAAATATAACATCTTATTATAAATTCTAATGTCAAATAAATACACAATAAACTCCATATTCATACCAAATAACAAATGTCATTACAGTTTTGAAAAACAAACCATTGAAAAAAGGAAGCATCATTTGACCAGACTAAATAATTTAAAGATTCACTTGGAAAAAGTAGCAGTAGAAATTAATTTTAGTGTTTTTGTTATTTGTAATATTAAATTGAACTGGTAAAAACAGTTTTCCTAACCAATTATGCCACATGGACATTGGCCGTTTCAGTTTTAAGATACAGATGTCATGGAAGATCACAAGAAAGCAAAGCTGTGATATTTATCAAAATACTAAGCTAAGTCAGGCACAAAACAATACATTCAATAATAAGTTCTCAGCAAAAACAGGTACTTTCTTTGAAAAGACTGTTATAAAGCAAAGTAGAACATAAACGTTAAGAAAAAAAATTCACAATAGAAAATTAAGGATCCAAGATGAAAAATAAAATAAAAAAATAAGGGCTTTAAGGTAGATATTATAACAAGCCTACCAAAAACAAGTAGTTCTCAAGGACATTTAAGGACCATGCAAACCTTATTTTATTCTTACCGGGAGTGACTGTAAACGATATGCCGTTCCTGGAATTGCACCGCCAGCTGCGCCTGAAAGATTCAGCATCTGATATTGGCCATTTTCTGTTTTGATGAGAACCGCTCCTCTAATATTTGGAAGTGTGATTGCACCCTAAAAATAAAATTTGGTTAAATAAATTAGATATAGCAGTTTCAATGAATACAAATTATTAATTCCTGATTAAAAAAAGGCTGCAAATATAGAATTTTAATCTTAAAATTAGTTTAGAACTCAATATAAAAGTTGAAAGTTTTGGGTCTTTGGAAAGGTTCCTTGGCGATAAATTTTATGAAGAGTCTGATTTTTGCACAGAATTATGTGTAGCAAGCATTTTTATTTAATCTGTAGTTTTGATACATTTTAGCTGTTGGCAATCTATCTTTAGCTAAAATTAATTATCTCTTTTCTTATTATTCATAATTTTTTTTTTACATATACCAATTTCTATCAACCGTGGCTGTTTCTTTAGAATCTAGTTACTTTTTGGCGAGGAATAATCACTAAGACAGTGCTTGCCTAAAAGTAACAGGTGGAACTCATTGTTTACAAATACTTTATAGCAATACATAGAAAATGTTTGACTTATATACATTGAATTATATCAACAATTAGGCACTTGAAAATTAGTATTATTTTAGAGGCACTTTTATGAATCTACCTCATTAAAAAAATTTCTTCACAGAAATATGATTTCATTTAAACCCCACTATTTTTGTATATATCATTCACAATAAAAACAGTAATACTATACTAACTCAAAAGATTTGATGGCCACCACCAAATAACGTCATGCAAAAAATTAATCCTAAACCAAGAATTTCCCACAACAATTTTATTTGTTTTGTACCTAATCTTTGTAGGAAATTTGCAGGTTTATAATCAAGCATCCATTGCAAAACAAAAAGATTTGTCTGTTTTATCCAGCTGGACACTTGACCGCAACATCTCCTTTTTGGGAATCTATTTTAGAAATGGATACTATTATCACACATACAGCACATTTTCACCACCACCTAATAATTCCCAAACACAAAAACCCAATCAAGAGTGATTAGTCACTCAGTGTCAAGTGTTCGCTAGAAACACTGCAATTCATCCGTGCTAGAACTTACTTGGGAGATGCAGAATAAATTATTTTTTAAGCTGTCTAAAATGGCATGAATATTAGAAGTTTCAAGTACTAACTTCTTTCACACATTTAGAACAATTCTTAAAGGGACTTGGTACCCCTCGTTTTCACAAAAAATAATAAAAATATAAATTATCTATTTTTTGCGTTTTTATAATCTTTGAAACCTTCTTATTCTGGCCAGTTTTTGAGCTGATCCGATAGCTGGAATTGTAGAAAAACTATACTTTTATGGAGATTTAGCATTGCTGCAATAGCTCCTTTGATATATTTCGAACACATTTTTCTCAGTTCGGGATTTTTGATATTCCCACCTTATTCAAAATGCTAAAACTTCAACAAATATGAATGAAATGACTTGAATTTTTTTTTGCGACATTCTTAAAATCTATTTGACAAAAATAGACATGGATTTTTTAATCAAATAAAAACTTTGTTTTTTACAAATTTAAATATTGAAAAATAACAGTTTTTTTTACATATAGGTACAATAATTATCGTTTCCCCGAAAACTATTTTACTTATTTTAAATCCGATGTCTAAAAAGTTAGAGTATATTACTAGGAATTTTTTTAAAAAAAATATTGAAAAATAAAAAAGATAAAAATTTCAAATTTGATGAATTTTTTAAATAATTTTAAAATTTAGAGCACTGTGTGAACTTTTTTTTTAATAAATATTAAACAACATTATTGAGAACAAAGTAATACTTTCCTTGAAATGTCATATGTGTATCAATTTCAAACTAATAATTCTTAGATGCTTAGTTTTTGAATTAGCTTATTTCCTTCTTTTTCAACTGGTTTAGGAAAGCAGTGACAGACATTCAATAAATAACGAAGAGTTTTTTTTTTAACGTTTTGGGACGCTGATAAAAATTCTTTATTGAAGACTGGTACAAATTAATCCGAGAGGAAATATTAAAAAATAAACAATAGGATAAATGTTTAGTTTTGTCCACATACCTTACTTGTAGATACTGGTATAACTTTCTGGGTTGTAAACTGGTTTCTTGGAGCAATGGTTCTTTGTTGTTGAAAGGTTTGGACTTTTATTTGAGCATTATTATGAGAAGGGAACCGCTACGATAACAAAGGGCAAAAATTGATAAACACAAAATAAATCATGCATAAAGAAAGCAAAAAAATATTGAATCATGCTTAAATCAAATTATAATAAAAAATTTGGAACAAATAAAATATAAAAAGAAATAAAGCTTGACCTAAGAACAACAAATAATACACTCAAAGCTTTAAACAGACATCTCCCAGTTATTATAAAGAATATTTCTAATGCTCCAGATATTTTCTGTCATCCAGAGATCAATAAAAACAAACTCCCACCAAGAGTGGTGGGAGATTTCTATGGTAATTAACACTGCTATACAGAAATTGCACAGAGGAAAATTATGTTCAAGATATACCTTAGAAAATGAGAGACAGGAGAAAACTATGAAATAATTTAAATAAGCAAATTTGAGAAGCAAATAAAAACATTTTCAATCCAAGGAATTTGTTGAATTTTGCTAAACAACTACCTAAATGTTTATATTTAAGGAGAATTCCAATAACTACTTTCTTCTTTTCTACATCTTAAACCTTTTGGGTACTCTTCTGTTAGACAGGTACCAAAAACCGCCATGTTTGAAAGTTGGCGCAGATATCATCAAGCTGAAATGTTTACGCAAAAATAATATTTTAACTTCGTAGACTTGAATATGTTATCGCTGAAATTTGGCAATTTATATCTGTATCCTAAAGAATACTACCTCTCAAAATACCTCTGTTTGTATTTCAAGGTGAATGCAATACATCATTTAAGAAAATAACTGACAATCGAGTTAAATAATAAGGCATTAAACAACATTTTTATTATTAGTGTATTAAACTAAAAAGTAGAAGTTTTTACGTATGTAACGTAAAATTTATACATTACTAATGAAAATCCCCATTATACCATTATTCAATTAGTGTACTAACATGCATGTTTTTGATACCAGCAAGTATACCGATGTCTTAAACATTAATAAGATGTTAAAAAACGAGGATAGCTTTGAATATTCTCTACTTTCCCTCACAGTGGATAGTATTTGTTGGTTTATTCCCATTTAAAAACGAATTTAGGATTTAATGTAGTAAAAAAAAAAAATTCAACTCTTTCCAAACTTATTCTGTTACAATTCCATAAAATAAAAATAATCTCAACATTTGCTGTAATTGATGTCGCAGTAAAATTACTCAAAATTCGTTTGATATATCAGCATTAAACTTTTTTATATCATTTTCTTGTATTCGCCAGTGTTCTATAACTGTTAAATTTTCAATAAATACCTTGAAAAAAAGATAACTTCAGGTTAAAAATAGAAGTTATTTACAACATCAAATAATTTGAAAAGTCTAATTATAAATACCTACATAAAAATGTAATTTTAAATTATTCTTTAAAATCACAAATATTTTTTTGAGAAAAATCCCATTTGGTTTAACCCTTTCCATACGAAAACGGCCCAGACGGCTTTACAAGCAGAGTACGGGACGGCCGCCCGAACGCCTGGAGACTGAGGAAGACACTTTGTACCGCCCCTCTTGTCAGAGTGATATATGAGAAGTGGGACTTGAGTATTGTCTGTGTCGGAGATGGCGCCCTCAATGTTGACATAGGTGTTCTAGGCAATTGTTAATGACCATCTATGGGTATATATGAACCAGTTTGGCATCATACTTCACAGAAGTATCATTATTAGAGCAGTTGCTTCCAAATTTCGGAATGCTTATTTCATTTTGTCTCCAGCTTCGTGCATTTATATTTCTGCTTCTATATTTTTCTCCAAATACTTACATTTCGAAAATGTCTAGGCGAAAGAAAGTTTTGACTCAAGAAGAGATAAACAGCATTTTATTTTGTGAAGATACGGATGAATCGGATATTTCAGATTTTGATGAAGATGACGGATGGGATTTGTCCGACGATGAAGAACCGGCAGACGAAGTACCAGAATCAGGCGATACTTCGATTATGTTTGAAGAGCCAAATGAAGAAGATTCGTTTATCTCTGAAGAGGAACAAGTTGATTTTGACAAGCTTGCCTGGACATCAAAAGTGAAAAATGAAAAAATGAAATTCAATTCTTTCAATTCACCTGTTGGGCCAAACCATAATTTAGAGTCCGAAAGTAGTGCATTGGACTACTTCAAGCTTTTATTTCCCGACACTTTATGTGAGATCATCAAAGTAAATACAAATAAATACGCAGAGTTTCGTGAGAAAACTTCTGAACGAAAGGACAATGATTGGACACCGATTGAAACAATAAGAGAAATTTGGAGTTTCATTGCAATTTTGTTTGTAATGAGTATTGTAAAAATGCCGAGGTTGTCCGATTATTGGTCCCAGAATCCAATTTTGGGAAACGAGATGGTAAAGAAACTAATGCCAAGAGACAGATTTTTCAAAATCAAGAAATATTTGCACATTTCCGACAGAGAAGCAGAAAAGGAAAGGGACGACCCAGAGTATTCCTTTTGTCAAAAGCTGGAGCCTTTGAATACCATTTTAAAAGGAAACTTTCGCAAGAGTTTTAATCCGTATAAAGAAGTTTCAGTTGATGAAGCCCTGCTGAAATTTAAAGGACGGCTCGGTATTGTACAATATATGCCTTTGAAACCGGCAAAGCGTGGATTGAAATTTTGGATGCTTTGTACATCCAAATATGGATATGCACTTACCTTTGATTTGTACTGCGGAAAAAAAGATAAAATGGAAAGGTCTGGAAAGGGCCTAGGGTTTGATGTTGTGGTACACTTGGCAAAATCTTTAACTTCTCAAAGCCATGAACTGTACTTCGATCGATTTTTCACCAGTATTCCTTTGATGTTGGAATTGGAGCGGATGGGACATTTGGCTTGCGGAACTCTGATAAAAACCAGAAAATTTCTTCCTAAAGAAATTACTATGTGCAAATTAAGAGAAGAAAGTTCAAGTAGGATTATGCAATGTCAAGAACATCCTAACCTATTATGCACAACGTGGATAGATAAAAAGCAAATATTTATGCTATCCACAAATACAGAAAGAGAGATAACTTCAGTTACAAGAAGAAAGGGATCCGAGAAAAAAGATGTCCCATGCCCATTACCATTTGCTAAGTATAATCAATTCATGGGTGGTGTAGATTTAGCAGATCAACGTAGGAAATATTATACTGCTTCAAGGAAATCAATGAAATGGTGGACTTATGTTTTTTCATTTCTTTTGGACACTTCTGTAAATAATGCTTATATTTTACAAATTGCTACATTAGCAGCAAACTTTCCAGCACCCAAAAGAAGAAAATCGCTATACGATTTCAAGCTTGAACTGATTGAACAAATCGCAAGCGAATACTGCTTTCGTAAACGAAGTATTTTTGCATCTGATTCAAATGAAGACCACACTCATAAGAAAAGAAAAATAGAAGGAAGGAAAAGAACTTGTGTAAAGTGCAGACAACAAGGGAAAAAAACAGCCACAAGTCGAAGGATTGAAAGTTCATGGGAATGTTTTGTCTGCAAATTATGCTTATGCAAAACTTGTTTTTAATTCCTGTGCACTAAGAGGAGTGCAAGATATGTTATTGAAACTCAAGAATACAAAGAAACAAATACATAAAAAAAAACCAATAAAATATACAAAACCCCCCAAAAAAATTATAATACACAAAACTGACAAAAAAAAAAGGAGCCCCTTGGGGCCCTTTTTAAAAATAAAAGAAGGCTATACACTATACCTACATAGACCAAAAATTGTAACCAAATTCGTAGCTATTCGGCTAAAAAGTACAAATAATATCAAAGTAATTCAAGTTAAAATTTCAAAAATTTTCAAACGAATTTAAATAATTTAGTGTTTGTTCTATTGAAATTGCTTGCACAAGATTCTGATGTCCTACAAAAGCTACACTGTTCAAGCACAAACGTTTACAATTTTTGGATGGTATTTTTGCAAGTCTTTCAACGAGTGCTTTGCTAATCAAATAATAGAATATCCAGAAAACAGCCTGATAATTGACGCAACACTAAATGTCCCAAATGACGGTGTTTCTCGCCAATTTTGAGTTCATTGCTTAACTTTCAGATTACTTTTATGTATTTAATCAACCAATGAATAATTATTTCAAATTCAATACTTGAGTGACTAATCTTCGAAAAACTTAGCTATCTCAGAAAAATAACTTTTCCTTTTTTCAACGAACATTTACACTATCAATCTGCAAAAGAGATGCGTCATAACTAATCTTTTTATTCGAATAATTTGTATGCATTATCAATCGTAAATAATTCTTATTCTGCTGGAAAACTTTTCGCTTTTGAAGAAATTATAGTGCAATTTTTTATGTTGCTGTATAATGCAAAAACACTCTGCAGTTTAAAATAGATAGAATCTAATTTTATTTCCACTAAACCAAATACAGTTTCACCACCCGTTTTCAAATGATCTTTGCTTTGGCATAGTGCTGAGTTGCAACCTGTTGTCGTCAGTATGTCTGCCACAAACCCAGGAGGGGCGGAGTAGCATCTTTTGTTGGACAACTCAAAAGTGAAAGTTTCTTTTTGTACGGTAAAAAATTTCGGCCGTTTCAGTATTCTCAGGACCTTACAATATGTCTCTTTTAGTATGGAAAGGGTTAAACCATGCCAACCCTGGCTTTATGACAATCCAGAATTGGTCTCACCCCTTCACAGTTAGTAAAGAAACCTATCTATTGCAGCAAAGTGGGAGAAGACTAACAAGAACTTTTTCACCATACTACTACCTACTGGTGGTTATCAAAATAATGGAAATACCCTAGATGTAAAAGGAATTCTTTACTATTATGATGTAGGACTACCATTGGTATGTAATACAGCTTGAATTTGCCATGGAATCGAATAATACAAGTGCTGAGGTGAGTAGTGTGTAGAGGAATATTGTACCATCTTAGAAAGGGATACTGTGAATGTTCCAGGAGAGATGCCGGTGGAGGATATCGATTCCGTATTAAACGCTCCAAAACTGACCATAACGGTTCGATTATATTGGAATAGGGGAACTGTGCAGGCAAAGGGAGATGTTTCACTTCATTCTCATGTTCATCAAACCATGATTTAACAAGTCTTACTGAATGAATAGGAGCATTATCCTCCAGCAAATTTCCATTTCCTACAGGAAACAAAGTTTGCAGGTATCATAAGTTAGAACGGGTCAGCTAAAATCTCGCTATACTTCGTCCCAGTGATCCTTCCTTTCAGGGTTACGATTATGTCAGCAGATAATCACAACACGGCTGCCCATACTATAACAAATCCACCTCCTTGCTCGACAGTTGGAAGTAGATAATCATATGCTTGTGCAGGTGTCCTACAAACATACACTTGTTCTGTTGTGGGGAAAAGTGCGAAAGATTATTCATCTGACCATATACCTATCTTCCACTTATCAATCGACCAGGTTTTGTGGTTGTGGCACCAATGTAGACGACGTTTGGCATTAACATCTGTGACAAGTGGCTTGTGAATTCCTGCTCTACCATAAATGTTCTGTTTATGAAGGAGTTGTCTAACTGTAATTATTGGCACTGGAGAATCCAGATGCTGATTGAGCCCTGAGGTCACCAGTTATTTTCCAGTTTTTTAGACATTACAATCTGCTTCAAAAAACGTTGGTCTCTTTCACTCAGCTTCTCCTTTCGTCCACTACTTTGCTTTTTCGAGCATGTCTTGTTGCGCTGTGTATGGTGTCATGATTTTGAACACCATACCTCTAGAAACACCCAAAAGCTGGGATGTTTCAGTCGCAGTTGCTCTAGCTAGTCAGGCTCCTACTATTTGGCATTTTTGAAAGTCTGAGGTCTGACATTTTACGCTTTTGAAAAAAAAATCCAAGACACATACAACTTCACTAAAGCTACCTCATACCTACCGTGATACATACATTTTATATTTAAAAAAAAAAAAACCCGATAGCTAGGATAGTATTTAAAATGCTAACCAAGTGAATTCTTAAATGTTACTTTTGTTCATAGGTGCTTCCATTATTTTGATAACCACCAGTATTTATAGATGTGGAATGTTGAGTTGATTAAAGTAAAGAAGTTGGCCAGTGTCAAAGCTTCATAGATTTGTTTACTTGATATAGGGATTTACAAAATAGGTATTTAACCAAGAAGTAGATATAAACACTAATGACTGGATAGGGCTGATAAGCAAGAAAAGACAGACTTGTTAGGCAAGAAAATGCGGTGCACAGTATATTTTTGTGGGTGATTATATCATTGAGAGGACAGACTTCAAATTTAGGAACAGATTAATAAATGAAAGATAATTTAGGGTACTCTTTCGTGAGATGGGTACCAGTTGGAGAAAGTCTAAAGGTTTACAAGTGTAAATGACACACAAATGTATCGCCAAGCCTGAATATTTACTGTATTTTATAAAAATTCATAAGTAATTTTAAGGTAGTTTATTTGGATGAGTTATCCCGGCAATTCGAAGGTTTTTATCTGGTAACCGTCTAACAGAAGAGTACCGAATTTGGAAGAAGTCTAGTAAGGCTACTGGCCCGTTTGGATTGCAATAGGTAGATTTGTTCTTGGTATGAAAGGTATTATGGGACATCAGTTATAAGCACGCTCGGCTTTGCCACTCTCTCTTCTAATCTATCTATCTAGAAGAATTTTAGATGACCGCCATTGCAAAATCAGTACATATACATACATTTTGAAGTAGGCAATGAAAACTATTGTAGTAAAGGGATTAACCATACCTGTCCTGCCACACCTGTCCGTGCAGTCAGAATCTGAGGTGCAGCAGCAATTCTTACAGAGTTGAGCACAACCCTGGGGGCCAGTTTCTGTCCAGGCAGCCCCTGCACCGTCAGCCTGGGATTCACATTCACAATCTGTACTCCAGAAGTCAGAATGCTTGGGTTTGTGACCATCTGTGACATAACACTCACAGGCTGGCTGGTCGTGACCACATGGCCTTTCGACACGACCATGGGGCTGCTGACCTGGATCATATTGTGCGAGTGCACCATGGTGGTCACAACTGAGTTGGGCACAGTCACGATCACAGTCTTTTCTAAGGGTTTGGACTCAGTGGTCACTATCTGTTTTCCATTGGCGATTGCGACTTGGATTTGGGAAGTGGTCGCTGGAGATGTAGTGGCACATGTGTTGGAAGTGACTATTGGTGGTTGCTGGGACGCTACAGTCGCCAAGTCGTATATTGCACTCATGGAAGATGACTGGTTCGACTTGGCACTGAGCATTCCAGGGCTACCATTCGGCATTGCCGCGGCGGCTGCAGCAGCAGTCTTGCTCCGCGTGTTTATCGTTGAGGCGGTGGAGTTCAAATTTGGAGTTTGGGATATGACTTTTATCTCCGGATTGTTCGTAGATCTGATGTTTCCGGTGGATAAGAACTGTTGGGAAGGTCCTGTGACTTGGGTGATGTACCCACTGGCGGGCAGCGCACCAGGCAGAGTTGATATTGCGTTTGTTGTGGTGGCCGAAGAAGAGTTCGCGTCTCCGATCTGTGCAGAAACATTCGCGGATTTGTTCGCGTTCAGCAAAGATACAGCCTGACTCACTGTGATGACCCCTTGTTTTTGTCCATCGAGCAATCGCACGACGTTGTTATCTGCTACTACTACGTTGTTGATGTGATTTAAGGTCGCGGAGGTTGTATTTACATCCTGACTAGGCAGCTGTATGGTTGAAGAAGCTAATTGGGATTCTAATGAGCCGACAAGCGCACTAACAGCTGATTCATCCACTTCGGAAGACAGCATATCTTCCAATGACTTCACCGTCGCCATTTTCCAACAGCACTGAAGTAATAACAAAAAGCGCATGCGTTGAGTATGGATCTGGAAAATTCAGCGGTTGCAGTTAATGTGTAACAGTCAAAACTGTAGTGGGATTTCTAATTTTCCCTATAATTATCCCTACCTGGCTATGATGAGTGAGGAAAGAAATAATTTAAGGAATAACTAATAACGCAGAAGGAACTTAATTATTTGAATATTTTATATAAATTTATTCAACCATTCTACTTTAAAGAGTATTCTCCCTATTGAACAAATAAAATGCAATGTGTTACACGATAAATGTACCATGTTATTTAAAACATGATTATGACGTTTGGCAAAATATTTGTGACATTTTAGGGACAATTAGAATTTTGATTGAAAAAATATATCTAAACATTCAACCAATCACAAACAAGATTTTTACATATCCTACAATTACAGATATATGTGAGGTCACAGTGATTAAAATCGACATTTATACAAACTAAAGAGGAATGGCAATAGCAATTTTCGCGAATTTTCGGATGAAATTTTAGTTCGGTTTTCGAAAATACTAAAAAATTGTATAAATTCAATGTTTCTTTTTGTTAAAATTGCTGCAAATATTCTATAATTATTTTCTTTTCATGTTTAACTTTTTTTTTCATGAAGTTTGTACGTATAAACTTTCTTCGCAGTGCGGTCGTCACAAAATTTGCATATTAAATATTATCTGTCGCAAAGAAATGCACAGTAGCTACGCATTATAAGTTAAATACTTGAGCTCAATGCGGTTTTGTTGTGATAGGAAGTTCAGTTTAAGGTTTTGCCTGTAATAAAATTCAAAAATGACGAGTGTTCCTTTTTTGGGAAGTAAAATAAGTTTGATATCGAAGTCTGAAATTCGGTATGAAGGCGTATTATATACTGTTGATGCTAAAGAATCAACTGTAGCATTGGCTAAAGGTATGACTATTATTTTATTGTACTCTGAGTATTTGTAGAATTTTGCGGAGTCTAATGCTTTTATTTATTTAAATTGGTCACTTAAACTTTCCTTTCGAATTATTACAATAAATGAATCTCTTTTTATTATTGGGAACATTGTACAATAGTCTTCATTTTTAGGTTAATAATTGAAATTAACTCTTTAATTATCCTGTTTTACCCTATCACATGATGGATGATCAGTTTGACACTCCATTGTAATAAAAAAATTAAAAAATGCACTAAGTCACTGACTTAGTAAAAAGTGCTATTAATAAAGTAAAATTTGATTAAATCTCAAAGTACGGTACGGATTCTGCGCCAAGGTGACTTTCGCCAACAAATGGCTGCCGCCGTCATTTTTTAAAAAAATAATTAAAATGCTCGGTTAAAATTCCTAGTCCGTTACGGATTCCGAGCCAAGAATTGTTTGCATCAAGCCGCGTCCAATTACGGCAAACATGGGCAGTTCACTTGTTATTAAAAGAAATAGTGGGGCTGCCATTTTTTTTTTTGGCAAAAATCACCTTGGCGCAGAATCCGTACTGGACTTGGAATTTTAACCAACTGTTCAGGGTTACCATAATTTGACGAGGTTTTCTGTAAACAATTCTTGGCGCAGAATCTGTACTGTACTTGGAAGTTTTACCATACATTTAATCTGAACTTTATCACAATTAAAATATAAGCAGGTGGAATTTTTTGCCTTGTATCAATAGAATAGTTTAATGGTTTGAATTTGAAGGAATGTTATGCTAAAGATTGATTATGCCAAAGTACAAAAATTGCGATTTAGTTTAATTTTGATTTAAAGTAGGATTTTTTTGTTAACCCCTTGACATACAATGACGTCTCGAAGACATCATTAATTTCGTGTGCCATTGTAGACTTTGATGTCTACAAGACATCAAGAACTGTCTTCGGTGAACATCGGGCAGTATATTACATTATTGGTTGTGCATCGATGCTGTTTCGTTAGACTGTTGAAGATGCTTTCCCCTTCTCAACAGTACCGATTAAAAAAAATTGCATCTGCAAACAAATCAACAGAAAGAAGTGCAATGAAAGCTGTAATCAGTATAGCAGTGATCTCTGAAATAATCTGTGCATATTCACTGTATAATCTTAAAACTATGAATGAGAACATCACCATAATGCGTTTTCTTGATTTATTTGACTGAAGACAATCATGATAAAAGATGGGAAATTATTTATTCTGGTTAGGATCTCATCATTAATCTCAAATTATATTTCGGCACCAAGCAATTTTATTTGTATGTCAAGGGGTTATTATAATCTTATTTCGAAGATGTATATTGAGCAGTACAAAACATAATGAAACTGCTAGGATTCATGGGTGCTGCCAGGAAGGTGTAAGGGGTTGAACTTGTAACCTCCTGAATTTTAAAATTAAATGTTAAGTGGTATGAATCACTGAAGAGCAGGGTCTGAAGAGTTTCAAAGTATAGATGAAACAAATTTATAAACTAATATTTTAAAATGTTTTATTAAAAAATCCAATTTAAAAAAAATAAAAATCCCATAAAATTTCACTACCTTGCACTTGCTAATGTGGTAGGATTAGTATTTGTAGTATTATCTTGATTAAAATATTTATGAATCAAATGAGGATTCTCCAAAAAGTTTTATTTTGCTAGAAAATATTAAATAACTATTATAATTCATCTTGTATATTTTGTAATTTTTAGTCAGATCTTTTGGTACAGAAGATCGGCCAACAGAGCGGCCTGTAGCTCCAAGAGAAGAGGTCTATGAATACATAATCTTCAGGGCAAGTGATATTAAAGATTTGCATGTTTGTGAATCGCCTCATCAATATAGCTTGACATATGATCCAGCTATTGTAAAGGTAATTTATAGAAAAATTTAGAATTTATAGAAATATCTTGGTTTTAGTTGTGTAAATGTTCTGTATAAACTTCCAGAATTTTTGATAACCAATCTGCCCAAACATTGACATTGCTTTTGCTTCATTTTAGCAATTTTAATGCAGGTCTCGTATCTTAATAGATATTTACAACCATAAAATTTTCTTGCAAGTTAAAATTTTTTAAACTTAGTATGATGGAAAAAAAATAACTTGAAGACAAAGTATACTCGAGGAATGTCTGTGATGTTATAGACTTTTGTGCCTCAAAAGCCACAGTTGTTGTTACAGTGACTATAGAAATACTGTAGTTAACATGGCTGAAACTAGACTATTGGCAATATATCCTCAGAGCCACTAAGGAAGCCTATATTAAAAGTATAGGTTTTTAAAAACAGAGTCCTATTATTTAATTTTAAATTTATATTCTTTTTAACTTTCTGATAAGTATAGCATCCTTTCTAAACCGTTGACATTGGATTCAGTCGCAGTATATTTTGGATCTTTTGCTTGGTTGACATGTAAATCAGAAAAATTATTGATAGCCAGAACTTGAATATTTTTATGTCTGTATTGAATGAGACAAGGATAATTTTTTAGTAATGTATTTTACTTTACAGCATTCTCAACCAGTTTCGTCTTCTACGTATGGCCAGGCGTATGGGTGTGGAATACCTTCATTTCCACATGTACAACCTCAACCAAGCTATGCTATTCCTCATATCTTGACACCTGGTCATTATTCTGGCAAGTTATTTCATAAATCTGAAGGCTTACTTCCATATAATTGTATTTTTAGAAGATTGATGTATTCTATTTGCAAAAACTTCAAGCAAATAATTAACTTTTATTAGTCAAACCCCGTTAATGTGAAATCGCTCAACATGAATCCTGTTTAACGCAAAATAAAAGCAGTTCTCTGAACTTAACTCAACGTTAATTTATTCGTTTGACATGAAATTTGGTTATTGCGAATCATTTTGGACAACAGGATTTTATTGTGTATTATAACTAAAGAAATTTAGAAGCAAAGGGATTGGTTACAAATCATAAAGCTGATTAGATTTTAAGATATTATTAATTTGGAATTCTCATGAATGGCAGAAGTAGTAATTTTGTTTGTTCCAGATCATTTATCACTGTAATCTGAAATTAATCTTAATGTTTCTAATACAAAGCATAAATATTTTTAAAATTTAAAATGTAGATACAAAATGGCAATGTTTTGGATACTTTGTTTTTTTTTTTATCAAAGAAAGATTTCTTACCAAGATAAATATTTTAATAGCTGTATAAAAGAGATTATTTCTAAAGATTATAATTACTAAAGTCAATAGTATAAAATGAGCTGTAATCTCTTTGAAGCATTTGTGTCTGAATAATCACTTGGATTTCCTTTGTCTTTATATCATCCACGGTTAAAATGTGTTATATGGTTGCACTTAGCGATTTCTGAATTTTTTTTTAAATTTAGCAATGGCGAACTCAAGTTAAAGCAAACCCAAAATGCACAGATTCAAAATTAACCAATAAATCCAAATCAACAGTGGAAAGTAAAAAAGAATTGAACCCACTCCAGGAGTTATGGTTGTGATGTAGGTTATAGCAAAATTTTAAGCGTATTCATTTTCAATCTAAATTATATTTGCATCTCAAAAAGAAGTTAAAAACAATTGTCCAAGTTTAACAGAAAATTTAAAGAAACTGAAGTTGCAAATAACAATTAAAAAAAATTAATCACCATAATTTAATTAATAATAAATAATTTAAAAGGGTAAAAATGTATCAAGCTTTTACATTAATTACTAAAATTAAAAAATAAATCAAAGCATAATTGTTTAAGCAATAGTATGTTTTTAAAATGTCATTACAGGATATTCCATTTGTAACACGAGAGCATAAGTATTTTTTTCTTGGGCTTTTCCTTAATATTTTTAATCACTTTCTAAAAGTAAAGTAAGGTGTGTGGTGAAAACATTACATTTGGCATCAATCCACAAGCCATGGCTCGAATACTACGGATGACGTCAATATAAAATTTTTTGTCAGTTTCCATACTTGGTTGCAATTTTTTTTAAAAGAATTTATCAATTTCATTTACGTTTTTTTGCTCAGTTTCTAACGATGACTGCTGCTTTCGACTCGGTAGTGATAAGATTATTTTGATTAGTTAGCGACTGAACTTATTTTCTTAATTTTCAACGTGCAGAATGCTTTCATAATGTCTTTAATTTTTGTCTTCAATAATGAGGGCAATTAAAAAGTGGTTTGATCAAATGTTTTGTCTTGAGTTCGATTTCATGTTTACGAGATTTTGTGTTAAACAAATTAAGTTTAAGTTTCTTCTTACAGGAAACTATTTGTATTTCATGCTAAGCCATTTTGTGTTAACAAGGTTGGACTGTATATAATTTATTGATAATGCCAAAGGAAGTTATTTGAATAAAATTCCCTAGTATGAAGATGTTAACTCTGTAATTGTATAATCGCCCTGTTAGGCTCCTCTCGGCCTACTGTCCCAGTCCAGAAGAAAAGCTTGACATCGGATGCTGGAGTACAAGTATCTTCGTATCACTTGCGTGCAGGCGACTCTGATCGCGGCAGCAGGAACGATACAAGGGAGCCGTTGAGGCCGCGTAATAGAGAACAAAGTCAATCAAGTGGACAAAATAGACGAAGACCGTCTTCACAAAATAGGCAACAAAGCAACAGGAGAAGTACAAAATTTACCTTAATTTTATTTAAATACTTATATGTTAAAATTATATGCAGAGATTTTTTATCTTAAACTAACAGACCTATTTTTTGACAACTATCTGATCTTTTGAGGTTCAGTATCAATCTTTAGCTTAGTTTTTAAATAAGTTAATAACTTAATATGTAAAGTTATCTTCAAAAAAATATTTTGATCATAAAATTATTCTTAATGCGATATTTTTAAAAGTTAAGATTCTTATAAGGGTAATTAAAAAACCTATTTCTATATCTTCAAAATTACTTCATATTGCTAAAATGAACTTTTAATTCTTGGTGACGTGACTTAATTTAGAATTCGTAATGTATAGAAGGAACAGATTTGAAAGTGTTCATAAAAGAGTAATGTATTAATAAGAAATGCTAGTTTTGTCAGGTAGCCTAACTTTTTAATATTATGCTAACTTCTTGGCAGAAGCTAAATCCTCGTTAGTGAGAAAAGTAATAGTTAGTGAATATAATATTATACTATTTTAAAATGAAATTTTAATAGGTAGTTAAGTGCTTTAATATCATCTTGTGTAAATTATATTAAAATAACTAGTATTACAATATTAACTTGGTTAGATTTAAAAACTTATTGTAACCATACGTTACAATAAGTTTTTAAATCTAAGTTACTGGAGGTGTCTTGTGCTATGTATTATGTTTGTTGCTCATGTGTAAAAAAAAATTGAGCATATAATATATATTTTAGATAAGACTAACAATTGTCATAAATTTTTTTAAGTGTATATTGATTGCATTCTTAGATGTTGCAAGACGTGGGGGAAGGAGGAACAGTAATCCTTCTACAATTGAAAGGTTTGAAAATGAATACGATTTTGAGCAAGCAAATGCAGAATTTTTACAACTTGAAAACAAGATACTAAAGAATACACTAGGTATTGTTTGTTTATTTTTCTATATTGGTATCTTCACTTTAAAATCTGAGTAGCTCGAGTAAGAAAAGGTTCTTTAACTCATTAACAGTTGGTAAAAAAAATTGCCAATTGACCTTTTAGTTTTTTTCTTTGCTGCTAATAAATTATGACTATGGTTCCACTTAGAGTTTTTAAAAATAATTTTCTAAAATCTGAATTTTTAAACATACTTTATCCTATACTTAGAGTATTTAAAGTCTTTGTTTTTAACTACTTCAAAGTCGTCTTTAATGGGTTAATATGCACAAGTGCATGGAAATCTTAAAATGCTCTAAATACTAGTCTACAAACAAGTAATATTTCTAGACTATTGAAATAAAATTTAACCTTATAAAAGAGTGAGGTTTAAAATTATAAAATCAGAATCCTAAAGAATTTAACTAAAAATAACTTACAATTACAGAATTTAATAAACTTTTATCTAAATTTATGTATTTACCATCATACAGAATTGGCTTGTTTATCTAACACTTTATCTTCGTAATGTTATTGATTTAATTTATCTTTTCAACCACCATTTTTAGATGACAGCAATACTGAATCTACATCAAATCTAGATGACACTTCTGGAGCTTACAACAAAGACAAGTCGTTTTTTGATGACATCAGTTGTGAAGCTACAGAGAGAAGTAAAGGGTAAGTCTTTTTATAATAAGTTGTTGCATTCATTTGCATATTATTAGTATCTGATCTGTTCTTCCGATTAAGGCTGCCAAGGTTTGATTGGAGATACGAGCAGAAGTTGAATGTCGAGACTTTTGGAGTTTCTGCTAACAATAATTGGTTACGCCGACGCCGTGCAAGAGGTGCCTACCGTAGAGGATTTAGGGGACGTGGCAACTTCAATCGGCAAAACGAACCGGCGCCTGTTCAGAAAACGGGTATTTTTGTCAAATCCTTTTTAATATAAAAATTGTGTACCTAGTAGTAGAGTTATAATGGGGACCACTAGTTAAGTTGAGTAATATATCTAAAAAAATCACTATTGAATATAATTTTGTCTAATGTTTCTCATGGAAAAATTAATGCACATCTACTTTCTTTGAATGGATGACAATGCTTGCTCCCATAATAAAGATAGGTAAAACAAATGCTTTGCATGGGTCGTATCAAGTGTATTGTTATGAATGATTTGAATGACTGTTGCTAAATATTGCCAAATGCTATTATGTCTTTATAAAAAGACTGCAATCTGCTTCTGAATGAAGTACAGGGTTTCTGTGCATATGGAAAGTCGGGGAGTGTCATGAATTTGGGCATCGGGTAAATTTTGTCATGGAAAGTCGTGATTTTGAGTAAAAAAAAATGGCCATAAGTCATGGAAATACAGTGAATGTCATAGATTTTTAAATATTTCAAGTAAAATCGTGTAACTGATGTCATAATCGCTATTCAGCACATCAAATTCATCTGTTTTTATTAACATTTTGACGGAAACAACTGTCATAGTTAAAAACTGCTGCCAATGAAAACATTTCTAAACTCCAAATTTGTGATATCATACGAGTAAGGTTTTGTTGCTGAAAAAATGTCATAATACGAGAATTGATGAGCAGTTTTGATAAGCTTGTGTTTGCATTTTTGTCCCGTCTTTCTTCTGTATTGCATTGTTGATATCAAAACATTGATTTTTGATAGTTGAAGAAATTATTATTATTAACTTATTCTATTTCTTTACTGTTAAAGATTAATTAGCTATTTTAACACTGAAGTGTCAAAGAATGAAATTATTTTTCTCTTTTTTTTTTATGATTTGGAAGTTACTGAAATAAAGATCTTTTTTACTTAATTTAAAATAAAACTTAGTAAATAAATGTACCATAAAATGATTTTTATGTTCGTGTTAATAACATCCATATAGATTATTTAAAAAAAAAAATTTATATATTTTTTAAATTTGTAATTGGATTTTTTGAGTCGTGGAAGTTATTTGCTTCAGTCTTGAAAGTCGTGGATTTGTGACATTTTATTTTGGCAGAAATCCTGGAAGTATTTCCTTTTACTACTTGGATTGTATAAATCTAACAATTTTGTTATTAATTTTAAACTAGTAAAGAATTATTTTTTTTGGTAGAGATTTGATTTAAAATTGCAATTTTAAATTTGTAGTCTTTTATTTGCATGAACTTTTAAGAAATGCTGTCAATTAAAGCACAATGAATCCGAGCTTTTTTACAAACTGGTTAGTATAAAAGTGTAATTAAATCAAATCTTGAAAAGTCTTGTTTTAAATAAGCAATTTTATTAAGGTTTACAAATTTGACTTTAATAATCCAATTATAGGACTAGTATGTCATGTATTTAGTTTCTAAAGTGTTTGGTGCCGTATTGGTGTAAGTATTGAATATTCTTTTGTAGTTACTTTTGATGAGATACCTAGTGTAAAAGAAGTTGAAATTGTAACGCTTGAAGAGAAGCCTGAACCGATTCCAGTCATAGAAGTAATTGAAGAAGAAAAAAGTTGGCCTGAGCCGCCAAGTACCCAAAAGGAAGAAGTGTGGTAATCTCAATCTTGCAGCAAGGAAAATTGAATATGTATTGAAAAGCAGAGCTTTATATTTCGAACATTGACAGTGTTTCAAAGTACTTGCATTTTTTTGTACTTCTGAAGAGTTCTAATATTTTAGAAAGTTACTAAGCTTATTTTCTATACTTTAATATTTCTCTAGTCTTGTTCCTTGCATACAAGTTGATGTGTGTATATATTTGATTTTAGTATTTAACTTTGGATTTTCCACATGGTGGAGCATTTGTCTAGTCAAGCTCGACTACTTAATTTGAGTTTTATTGAGATTCATCCAGATTAAAATGTCCAAGATATTAATAGGGTTTGTCAATCTGGATTGAAAATGGCAAAAAGAGTGTAGGTGTTGGCTAAGGATACTTGTGCTGAGAAATAAGTGTAAGCACTAAGGATCCAAGCTATTGCAACTTCGAAAATATTGCATTTTTTGAGGACTGACCATTTGTTAATTTACACAGTGGAGATTTAAAGAAATGTCTGTCTTGATTCATATATTTTTGAAATAAAAATTGTTATTCTTAAAAGATGCGTTTATTTTTATTCGTTCTATCATTTTTACAATAGAGTAATTGATAAGTAGAACAATCTGCAAGACCGCTTTGTAAATTGTATCGGAGTCAACATTTTCAAGATGGCTGGCTCTATACTGGGGGATTGTTTAAAAAAGTTAAAATTAGACCACCCTTAATGGACCTTATGCATGTAGTTTTGTCATTTTTATATTTGTCTTTTATGTATATACCATTTTTTGGGATTTTATCTACATGCTGAAATTGCAGACAACAATCATTTAAAAAAAATATAGTCAAATACTTTGAAGTCTGTTCAAAATCTGGTCTTGATATTGTTACAAAATGTCTTATTGTACTATCTCAAGGATCTTTGGCTGAAATAAAGTTCAAACGGTGTGGGAGGACCAACTAACATAATAGTGGATTTGTTTAGCTTAAATAGCTCCTTCTCGAACAAACTTGGGCCATAACACTTAAGTTCTCTAGTATAGCTCTGACCTACATTATGCTAATTAGTTTGTTTTTTTTGTCATTTACCGTTTCAGCCACTGTCGTCTAGTTTACAGTCGCTTCCTGAAGTCAAAAATGGTACCCTTTAAGAATGTTGGATATCTTCAAAGCTGGGGTATCTTTGAACTATTCCTGGCCAAATTAACTAATTGGAGCTCCTGAGTGACCAGGTATCCAATAAAGAACAATTCGGTCATAAATGGGTAGTTGTATGCATTTTAAAGGAAGTATTCCCTTTGGAATATTTAGTGTTGCGCAACTATGGAAATTGTAAACTGGATGCATATTAAGATTTGGTAATTCAACTGAGAAGAGGAAAGTTTAACTGATTTTGTTAAGAGTTCCAATTTAAACAACTACTGTTGAACTTTGCTTGATTGTATCAAAACTGTTTCCTAATTAGTCATTTATATACTTAACATTAAAATGCTTAATCTTCAATTTTTCCTCTACATGTTGGATCAAAAATACCTGAACCAAAAACCTTTACCACAATTTGGTTCGACTCTTCAAATTTATACAAAGAATGAGAGTTGTGTTAGCAGGTTGGAGTTGGACATTTGAACTCCTGGAATAAAACTGATTATTAAAGTTAAGACTACTTTGGGCATGATTGGCCAAAGTAATAACATTCCATTTTGTATGCACTAGTACCATTCAAAATGTTTGAGAGTATAGATAAAATTTATTTATTATCTCATTAGAGGACTTGGACCATTTAAGTTTTTACAGATAATTGCCTAAAAAACAACTGCACATTCATGATTAATAAAACTGCAATTTGAAATTTTCACAACATATTCCAATATAAAAACTTGACTTCTAGTCCTAATATACTTTTAAAGAGATGTAAAATATAATTATATCATTGAGGTTAAGTACAACTCCTTGCTAGTAGTCATTCTCTCTGTAGTCTAAGAAGCTGATGTTCTAATTTCTTAATCATTTATAATTATTGCTAGGATGTAAGAGTATATAGGGAGGAGGCAGTTTTTAAGCTGGGGTACGAAATTTCTTTAGCAAAAATGCTAAAACGATTGAGTTGCATCACACGTGATATTTAATTTGTCAAAGCACTTTTTAGGATAAAATCATTAATTTAAAATTCTATTTTGTACAAAATATCAACTGGAAAAATACTTTCACTCTTCAGCTTACTTGTGTATTTAGATCGATGTCGAAATTTGAGATAACAAAAAATGGCAATTTTGTACATTGAGTTGAAAGGTTTTGGCAAAAGAGCTAAACCACACTTTCTAATTTTAGAAAGTTCCTAAGCATTTTTGCTAAAAAATACCCCCACATCTTAATCACTGGCAGGAGGCATGTAGCAAAATTATACTGCTATACATACTGCAAAGCTATGACAAAACCTGTTAATCTCGCAGTCGAAAATTATTAAATTTAATTGATAGTAAATAATGTTATTTAGATGGTTCTTTTTAGCTTGGCTCATTAATAGTAATTATAATCTCAATTTATATTAAAGACTGAAGTTTCAGGCATGTGGTCTAGTGTGTTGTTGGTATTAACTTGACTCAGCAAACTAAGTTGCCTGTATGCCTCCAATAGAAAAAAGTGCCACAACTGGACAAATAGCAACAATATGAATTTTTTAAAAACTTTATAAATTGAGGTTGTGATAAAAATTACATTATATATATTCAATAAATACAATATTAACACAAATCTATGTTCTTTTCGAATTTCGATTATTTGAAGGCCCAAGTCCATTTTGGATTTGCTTCCACTTTTCGGAATTATGAAGAAAATGAAAGATTCCAAATTTCTTTAAAATAATGCTACCGTTCTTGTCTGCTAGTAAAGTCTTTTCGTCGTTGGCTATCATTTGGGCCATTGCACTTCTCTGCTTTATCGATAAAAGTATCCACATGCGTGACAGTGTGAGGCTGCCATTTCGATCGCATGCTAGACCAGAGAGATTTGGCTAGAAAAAAGGGGGAAAAAAAACATATCTAGACAAAACCCTTCAAGAGAAAACTGCAATGTAAACTGTCATTTAAAAAAATGTAAATATAAAGATTTTTTTTTGTAGTTTTCTAATGTTTTTTATAGTACTTTAAGTGCTATGAACATCTAATAGAATCAGTTTGATAATTGGTGTTTATTTGTCTACCTAAAAATATTACTTCTTTCACTAATTGAATTTAAGAAAAAATATAAGATTATATATTCTAGAAAAAGAAAAATCAAGATTTCTACGATGTACGTATACATAATGGCTACTTGGTATACCTCGAAAACTGTCCAAAATTTAAAATATTTTAACATACTTGACAGTTTGAGAAACTGCAAAAAAAATTATGACACGTCACATGGGACAAGAAGGTTCTGCATACATGTTAGTTTATATAGAGAAATATTGGAGCATACTTAGTACTTGATTGACATTTATAAAACATATTTTATGTAGGACAGAAGTTGTTTTAGAAGCCTTATATGGTTAACACATTTTAGGCCAAGCATAGAAATTTTATAAAATGAGATATTGTTTTCATTGAAATAGGCTTAAATTATATTCATTAAGACACAAAAAAGTTTTGTGCATGAAAAATAATAATAAAAATGGTGCGTATACGCACTATTGGCCAAGAAGTTGCCCATTTAAATAATTTTATTTTTTTTTAAATTTTATTTGCAGAACTTGCAACTTTAATCCATTATAAAAACATATGATTAATATTAAGTGGAATAATTATACATTTTCAAAAATTCGAATTTGTCAATAACCATTTCAAGTTAAAAAACTAGCATATTTTGAAAATTTCTCAACAGAATTTACTTCAATTAAATTACAAACACTTTATGGATGTCTTTAGAACCCTTAACAATGGCAGAAAAATAAAATTAGTGAAAAATAAACGTCACAGTGTTAATAAATGGCCTCTGGACGAAAATGGGTTAAATCAAACTGATTACTGAGATAATCTTAGTGGGCAACATAAAAAACCCCAAAAACAATCTCTTAGAACTTATCTTTAAAGTATAATATTATTACAAAATGTTTTAAATAAAACTATTAGTAACACATTCACCTTGATAATAAAGTAAGCAAACATACAAACACGAGAAAAGTTAAAAAATTATTTTTAGCATTTTTTTTGTGGGTCAAAATTTGAACTTTTCAATGGTTAATTTTTACCCTATTTGTATGCATCGTAAAACTGTTTGATGGAAAAGTGAATAGTCATTTGATATTTAAGTTAGAAATTGACACTGGCTTATTTTTAAAACTTTAAAAAATAAAGGTGATTTATGTACAATATGATAATGTACTGACCTTGAGCAACTGAATTAGTTTGTCTTTACTTTTTTCGCCAACGCTGGTACTGCCGAAAAATGCTGTTAAAACATGGCATCCTTGCATGTGGCAAGCTAGATTGGCAATATCCCGCGTTTTCATATTAAGAATACTATTCACAACCTAAAATACAAATGATTGCTTTAGTGTAATTACAAAAATAACCTTATTTAAATATGATCTGATGTTTATTTTATTTAGATATCATTTCACATGGCCTCAATACTATGTGATCTAAATTTTATGACCAAATAGAGTAGGTGCTGTTTAATTATGGGCAAACAGACATTACATCAGCAAATATTGGATTCATATGGTGTTTTGGCTAAATGAGATATGGCAACACAGAATCATTAATGTTGTTGTTATTCCACCTTCAAGTTTTTAATAATATTGTATCTTTCACAAAACTTTCTCATTCATTATTCAGTTATTTTCCTTCCATTAAATAGAATCCGATTCTACAACCTGAATTCAAATTTAAATCTAACATATTCTATTCCTCTAGGCAATATTACAATAATAATGTATAATTCATATTATTAAGGAACCAATAATTGTTTCTAAACTCATAATAAAAGAAATGCTCAAGTACTTTTGTAGGCTTCTGAAATTTGACGAGAGCCTGAACGAGCAATGAGCCTTGCAGACATATAGAGGCGTTAGATTGGTCGTAAACTTGAAAGCCCATCACAAGAGGGACAAGATGGAGCTGCCTTTCTTCTGGTTCTGCACATTGTAGGCATCGCATAATGTTCTGCAATTGAATACAACAAAATATATGATCACACATAGAAAGTACTTAGTTTCTTCATTTAAAATCTATGTAAAAGTGTCATTAGAAAAAAGAAATGCCTACCTTCATAAACTGTGCTTGCTGTGTTTTTAGTCGATTGCAGGCTCCTGCTAATGATACGAATATCCCATAGCGATGTGAGCTCAGAATTTTCTCAAAGGAACTTCCAATCTGTTCACTCATCAATTCAAACTGTTAAAATGAATGAAAGTGCACATATTGTAAATACATCCAGGTTGATGTGAGGTATAGTTTAATATTAAACAAAAAGAAGAATAAACTTTAAAATGAAAAACCTGTCTAGGTAAATTAAATATAAAAGATATTGATTTAATACTAGGAGGACCTTTCATCTCCTCAATGACTTTAATTTAAATTATAAACCATTTTACTTCATAGCAAATTGGATTTTCTTCGCATATTTAATGCAGCAGCGGAAAAAAACTATTGGGAAACAGTAATTCAGGAAGTCCAAAAGAAAAACAATTTGAAGTTTTGTGACCATTCTCGGTTCCAAGTATTATTACAAAAATGGATATGCAAACCATTAAAATGTAAATTTATATAAAGAAATTTATTATATATTTTTTATTTTTATACAATTTTTTTTTTTAACTGTAATTGTTATTAATGGAAAATGCTATTTTTCCCTCTTATAGAATATCTTTTTTTTAATTTTAAGTTAAAAATGAAGAAAAATTAAATTTCATGGTTCAATTTATCAAAAATTACTTTACTTTTCAAAATGACCTAACTCTCTGATATTATTTTTTTTAATCATTATTCATTTTTATTTCAATTCTGATCTAGAAAATTTATGACAGAAGCTGCTAATGGTAAACTTTCTTTTAAGCAAACATAAATTAATACAATCGTAAATTTGAAAATTAAAAGAGAATACATACAAGTGACTTGCTTTCCACAACATCGAACAGCCTTTGAATAATATAATTGCCAACTGGGTGAGTTATTAAAGCATCTAAAGTTTCTGCAAAATATTCATTCCACAAGTGTTGCTGAAGTTCTTCATCTGCACTTTGAAGCAATTTTTCCACCACAAATGAGCAATTTTTGTGCAAAAATGCTTGAGGAATACTAAAAAAAATAAAAAAAAATTAATGGTTAAGAGCATACTTAAATTAAAAGCTGTAGTACATACAATAAAATTCTTTAATTCTAAAATATTTCATGTTGAATAAAATGAAAATTTTGGACAGGAGAGGTTAACCTTTTATTAAACTAATATGTGTTTTTTTAGCAAAATGCCAAAAAAAAATAAAAAATTCTTGAATACTGAAGGTGATGTTTTTTTCTTTTTTTCCTAAAACATTGAGCCATGAAATTTACAGAAGCACAATTTTTATGATTTTAGGATTAACAATTAAATGAAAATAAGCAGAAGTAAAAGCACAGTTTCCGATGTAAACTCAATATTTAACACTTTATTAACATCAAAATATTTAAATGATCTAAGTAGATTGTTTACTTATATTTTACTACTATATCGTTAACTCTTTAGATGAATTTTCCCTACATTGCTTGTATTTTTTATATTTGTTACAGGTTAACTTTCTTATTTTCTAACATTTTTTTAATAAAAATTATAAAATTCTTCGTTTTTTTTATACAACAAGAGTGGTGCAACTTGTAAGCAGCTTGCTGAAAAGAAATTTTTGATTTTAATATCCCTACTAAAGCAATTTTGTACTCTAGCTTATATATCACTCATATATTATACAAACTTAAATCTTAGGCATTACCATGTAGTTTGAAGAGGTTTCAATCAAAGATTGAATGAAAAAGTACTTTAACAAAATAAAATTATTTTGTAAGAGTGCAAATAAATAACTTTTTATTTATTTAAAAAACATCTAAGATAACTTACCCTTCACTATTCTTTTCTGCAAACACTTTTGGAGATAAACCCAGAATGAATTTTTTACATCGTTTTGGTACGCGTGTTTTCAATATACATAGAAGTGTTTGAATTACAGTAGCGGAAGAGCTTTCAACAAAGTAATCTAAGGAATAAAACACATATAAGGTTTTGATGTAGAAAATATTTGTAACAACACATTTTATTATTCAATTCAATTGAATACCAATGCTATTGGATCGGAAGGAGACATGCAGAGTACATAAGCACTCCCAGTTATTTCATTTAGTGTTAAAATTTTTAAAAAAAAATTTAAATTGTTTATACATAAGTTAATATTTTAGTGCTGAATTGAACATTGCAATAGTAAGATCAGGTCTACATGAGCATAAAGTTACATTATTTAAAGGCTCATTGCGTAGGTAAAAGCTAAGCTACATGGGCTTATTGTCACAAAAATTGGGAATCATTGCAATGGTAAGAACAAGGCTACATGGGCTGTCATACAAATTGGAGACTCATTGAAAAGTAAGAAAATTGCTACTTTGGCTTATTATTGCATGACATAGAGAATCATTGCAATTGTGAGACTGTTACAATGGCTTATTGCCACACAAATTAAAGATTAATTCCAATGGTCAAAACAAGGGAACTTGAGCTCATTGCTACATAAATTGAAGACTTATAACAACGGTAAGGACAAGGGTGATTCTTTTAATCGTTGAATTTTACTTGGTGGTGCTCTTGCAGGGTGGATACATACCAAAAATTTAAAATGTTGGTTTACAAAATAATGCAAATTCTACAGGGTTAAATGGGACATACAATTTGTTTCACTTACACAAAATAGACAAAACTGGAAGTAAATGGAGTGTGGGCATTAATCGTTGAAGGAATCTAAGTTAAAAAAAAAAAAGATGATTTCTAAATAAATTGGCTCTTTTAAATCATGTTACCTCAAATTGCAATGTATCACCTTGCTTTGGTATAATAAAAAACAACATGGCATTTCCTAAAATGGTATACTACTGCAACTGGATGAAATATTTATTATCTAATATAGAACAAATACTTATTCTTGTAATGTCTATTTACATTTAATTGACAGTACTATTTAATTGATACATTAAACACACTGATTACTAGATTGGTTAACTACTAGGTAGAGATAAATCAATAGGATTTTTTGTATTCTTAGTAATTTTTTGTATTACAGTAAAGCATCAATTATTCAAAAGAATCAGGGTGTGGGGATGTTCAGATAACTGACCTCCCGGATAATTTATCATTTAGGGAAAAAATATGCAACAGTCCCATAGGAGAAATATGAAACAAAGAAATAGATATTGCATACAAAACTATATATTTTAAATCATACTTCATAAAAATAACTGAACATACAGAGATTTTGGGGAAAAAAACCCTTTTCCCTTTAACACCCCTAAAGGTGAACGATTATGATTGAGATCTATTAAACTAACATAATTATAATACTACATAAAATAGGCTTAAAGTTTAAAAAGAAGTACACAATTTTGAATTTCTGACCAAAACAGTTTGGGTTAATCGATGTGCTCTACTTTATTTCAAAACAAACTTGCAGAACTGTAGTCAATCCAATAACAGTGAAAGAAAATATAAGGAAACATGACAAATTTGTGACCAATAGTTTATGAATAACACATAAGCATAATTTAAATTGACCTTGAAAAAAAAAAGGAGAGAAAATTATAAATGAAATATAAGTATTTTAGGTATATACAAAGGAATTTATAAAATATAAAATGCTTATTCACCTTTTAAATTGTCAATTTTTAATAATGATTTAGCAAAATTTTTCAATATCTTCTTAAAAAATTTAGGTACAGCTTCTAACACAACTGGAACCATGTATTGCTTATTAGGCAAATCTTCCCCTAAAAGTAAAAAAAAAATTTTAATCAATTTAATCGAATTAACAGAAGTTTAAATAAATTATAAATTTTTTAAAGACTATTATGTTAGTTTCATTATATGAATCTAAATATATAAATAGTGTCCTTGAAAGTATTCCCTTTTTATAGAGATTAAAAAAAAAATCCCCCTCTCCCCCTTTTTCATCCTTTGAGGAATAATCATAACTCGAAATCTAAAGTTTTATTCCGATTTTGATCAAAATTTGTACACTTGATCTTCGAAACAAGGAGAAGGTCACTAGCTAAAAGATATTTTGAAAAACCATCCCATTTCCTTTTTAATGCCCCTAAAGCTGTATGATCATGATTGAGATTTAATTAAATAATTTAAACAAGTTTTTATCTATAGATATCGTGACCAATCCAGATATCAGGAATATAATTTCAATTTGATACTTTATGGTTGAGGTGGAAAAATCAAAGATAGGGTTTCAAATTGGATATGTTAGGATATTTAGAAACAATTCGAACAAAGCAAAGCTGAGCTACAGCTATTTGAGTGTGGACAACACTGGGCACTTGAGCCAGCATTTCAAAAATTAAACTTATTTCCACAAAATTTTTATTGTCTCCAATATTCAATTTTGAAAAGATGATGAAACATTTAATCTTTCTTTTACATCCAGTAAATTGAATATACTACAGTAAACTTTGAAAGTTAGCAATTATAAGAGAATCTTATTAATAAAAAATATGATTCAAAGGAGAAAAATTGTATCATAGAAAGTTAAGAATGTATTGTGTTGGAAGAGGCAATTGCTTTTAATACCAACAACTAGATCTACCACAGTTTTGTACAAGGACAACTCTGCCTTAAAAACCAACCCTAAAAATGTCTCTACATCTATTAAGTTGAATTTTATAATGGAAAACATGACTTAGATTTAAAAGATACCTAATGGTTGATATTTTAATGATTATCAAAAGTGTTAGTGGTTTAGTGTTTATATTTTGTTATGACTTTAATATTTATAGTCTTGTTCATAACACTATAAATTTTTTTTGTAAATATTTAAAATAATTATGTAACATACCTAAAAAGTATTTCATGAAGAAAACATGTTTTATTTCATTAGGTTGGTTGGTTGTATTCAGATTATCTGGCGCCGTCAGCAACACGAGGGCTATAATGCGCCGAAACATTTCGTCATTTAACAAACCAACATACATTTACAAACATCCATGCCAACGCGGGACTCGAACCCGCAACCTCGCGGTCTAGAAGCCAGCACGCTAACCACTATACCGTTTGGTCGGCTTTTATTTCATTAGGTCATATACTAGTATTTCAATCATAATACTGGCAATTGTAAAGAAATAATGCAGCTTTTTCGTTCTTCTCCATTTTGTTTAAAAAAGAAGTTGACCATTTTTAGTTGAGTGGAATCTATGGCAAATAAATGCAATAACATACAACTCCACTTATTTGAGTTGTCCATTTCCAAAAGCGCCTAATTGACAAAATTTGAAAAGTTGAGATTTTAAATGCATGTTGTTGGCACAACTGAAATACACATTTTAAAATAGTTTTACAGTGGCAAAAGTTTCTAAATCCTATTTGAAAAAGGACTGAAAATCGAGTACAAATTCAAATTGAGCCTAGTTGCATTTCTTTCCATTTCCAAAATTGTCTTGTTGCAAACTCAGATACTGTTCCAAAACTACCTACTTGCTAGCATCTAGGATGGTGGCTTTCATGAAGTTATTTCCAAAACTTGCTAGTTGCAATAAAAAAGAGCCCTACCCACTAGTCGTAAACTTCCACAAAATTGTTTATTCTGAAAAACTAGGAGACATTTTCATAGTGCAGACCTATATTTCTATACTTTTAACTAATAATTACTGCTGACTAACCTGCAACTTTTAAGGTATCAGTTATTTTGTTCAGCTGTGTTGATTGAAAGTTAGGTGATTTCTATGAGGTTATATCTCGTGTTATGTTGTCTTTAGTTTTGATCTTGTGAGTGAAAGAAAATGAGTTTAAATATTGCAAATGTCGAAGAAGAAGTTAGAGTTGAGGGTGTTGTGATAGTGTAAGTAGAAATAAAAGTTGTTTGTTTTAAACTTTTTAACATCATATTCAGTCTCATTGTTGTTTTTGACTTCCAAAACTAACTAGTTGCATTTACAATGCCAAAACTAGCTAATTGCAAAAGGTCCATTCCAAAACTAGCTAACTGCAAAAGGTCCAATTCCAAAACTAGCTAATTGCAAAAGGTCCCTATTCCAAAACTAGCTAATTACAAAAGGTCCAATTCCAAAACTAGTTGCAAAAGGTTCAATTCCAAAACTAGCTAATTCCAAAACTAGCTAATTGCATAAGGTCCAATTCCAAAACTAGCTAATTACAAAAAACTTTTCCAAAACTGCCTACTTGCAAATTAAAACAGCTTATTGCGGCTTAATATATAATAATACCGATCTAAGATCATGTAAATTGTATTTCTAATTTATTAACAGATTTTATAAACACAAGAGGGCTCTGCCCCCTGCTCGCTAATGCTCGCCAACCCCTGGGATTGCTACACAATTCCCTTTGGTTAGTGAAGCAAACCAGGCTCGCTTCAAAGTGAGACATTTAAAATATGCCCAAGCAAAAAGCTATTTCAGTAGTATAATCCAAGAAAAATCTTAAAGAGTGATATTGTGCCATGAAACTGAACAAAATTTAAATATTTATGATGAGCTACAATACTTGCAACATCATTATCCTTCTGCTTATGCGCGACATGTTAAGAAGGAACAGTGTGGCAAAGTAGTAAAACGTTTTTGAAAAGCAATAAAAATAAACAGTTTCATGCACATAACTAAAAAATATCAGGTATTTCAATGAACAATTCAAATATACCGATTGGTTTTGCATGAAGTGCCAAAATAATTAAAGTTGCAAATCGAAATTTCTTAACACAGCAATATAAGCAATAATATGTTTGCATACTCTTTTTAGGCAACAGAAGCGGTATAAGATTGGCGACTTTTCCCGGTTTGAACTGATCGGATTGGTGCTTTTTTACACTTCTGGCTACCCCTCTTTCCTACACGATGTCCTGTGGGTTTCAATCTGGCAACCCTTGCAGTTTTGGCAGTTTTAATTTGTTTTTGCCCAATAATTGAGTGTTAGAACGGATACGGTAAACAACCAAAACACTGTTGCCGACTTTTGATAAGCACTTTCTTGTAGTCACCAAGCAAAAAGTTGCCAATAGGGTCCTATACAGCTTCTATAACCTTTTTTGCAATACTTAAAAAATAATACAGTAAAAGGCCAATTACCCGCCCATTCAATCAACCGGAAAGCTCAATCCACAGTAATTTTTTGAAAATCGAGTTTGGCGAGAATAATTTTAATTTCATTTGAGATTTCGAAGTTGAGTGGGGGGAGGGTATTCTTTATTTCGATAATTTTAAATTAATGTAATTGTGTAATGGCTGAATTTGCACTGATTAGAAATAAATAGATTATTCGGAGCCTATCGGTGACTTTTGAAAGTTTTTGATTTGGAGCCGAATGTGGCAACCCCTCGACTTGGTTTTCCAGGAAACCTAGTGACCGTTTGGATTTGACAACACACAGTTTTACCGCCATTTTGGATTTAGCAACACAGCCTTACAACTTTATTTCCATTTTGGCGACTTTTTTTAAAATTTGCCAAAAGTACTAGTACTATAAATCATAACCTGAATAAATATATTATTATAATAAATTATTTTTTTAAAAATTGTGGTTTATCGGGAATGCTGAATTTCTCATTCAATTTTCAGCATAGAAACTTTAATATTCTTAATGGAAATTAAGTTAAGAATTTTTATTGGTATATAGAATCGGAAAACGTTCACACATAAATATGGATAAAACTTTAAAGAAAGGGTGTTGGCTTAAATTTTTTGGCGCAGAATCCGTACTTGACTTGGAATTTTAATCGCCAATTTTTCTGAAAAACCTGTTTTATAAAGAATTTTAATCCAAAAGAAATGTACACCATCTTGCATCTATTTATTCCGGCATCAACGTAAATATTAAATCAATACGGTTTAAATAGGCAATAATTTGTATCAGTAATAAGAAAACAAAATATAGCGAACTAGCAAACACATCTTGCATCATTGTAAATATTAAATCAATAAGTTTCAAATTGGCAATAATTTGTTTCTGTAGACTGTAATAAGAAAAACAAAATATAGCGAATTGAAGTTGTTTTCAGTTGCCAGTTGTATTAATCAAATTTCAAAAGATATATTGTGGTTGGCTGAATTGCTGAATTTGGAAACTCGTACACAAAGCACATTTAGAAGATTTGTGGTTGGTTGTTTGAAGTCGTTGCCATTCTGCTCACAGAAATACAGCCAAATTTGGGTAGCATACAAGAGAATTATATATATAGATTACAGTCATAAATTAACTCGTTAATTTAATAAAGTACAGGTTTTCTCATTTCCTGAAAAGTTGTCCCCTAGGCACTTTTGGAAATGAACGACTCACTTAAATATTCCTTATTGAGGAATTGATTGGGAAGTAGAAAAGCACAATTGTTTGAACTCACCCATAAACTGACTTCGAAATTCTTTTTTGTGGTTCACAGATTGTTTACTCATAAAATCAGTTTTTTGACTTGTATCCCCACCGAGGGCTCTGATAACTGAACAAGTCACATGACTTGCATAAAGGACCTGAAGACATGACTCTGCATGTTCTACAATAAATTCACCAAAATCTGAAACCCATGAAATATAGAAATGCATGTTTTTCTTTTCTTCACTCTCCTCTTCCTGCGCTAGAACAGTAGACCAATCCTATAAAGAAAGTTTCGATGAGATTAAAAAAAATTAACTTCATTAAATAAATTCCTCTACAAAGAAAATATATGGAATTAAAGAACCAAACATTTTCGTTCTGCATTATACTCATATCATAGTATACTTATTCTAAATTTTAAGGGGTATTTTTAAAAACCAAAGCAAAATAAGTTTTTTGACAAAATAAATTTCTACAACAATAACAGTGATACATGATAGTGATTTTGCTTATCGAAGCGGGAATGTACTTTGTAAATGCTTTCTAAAAACACTTGATGGTTGTTAACCATAAACTAACTATCAATCAACGTTTTTATTTTACCATGATGTGTCAATGGGTGAAATCATGCATGAGGTTATTTCCATGGGTTAAATTTGGTTTTCAATGCACGTTTACTCAGATTTCACGCATTTTGGTGAAACCTGATTAACATTAATAATTAATTGGGAAATTTGCTTTGGTTTTGACAGAACTAAAAGCATATTAGAAAGTAATTTGCTCAGTATTTTAGTGCATTGAAAGTTGTATTACCCATAGCCTAAGAATTTATACAGTGTCCTGATTTTCTTTTATCATTTTTGCAAAAAATCTAAAATTTTTTTACAAAAGAAAACATGAAAAATGGCAAAGAGAAAAACATGTGATTCCATCAATATATATCAAATATTAGTTTTAAATAATTTTTTAAACGTATATTTTATGTAAAGACAACACAGAATTTTGTGAAGAGTCGGTAAAAGAACCCACATTTTTCCTAAATAGAACACTGTTATCAGTATTTCTTATTGAATGTGATACTTTATTATTGATACTGTGATGTTGATTTCAAATCACTGAAGGTGAATAAGAATAATTTTTTTTTTAAAGTAGGGATGGGAAGCAGGGCAAACAGCAACATTTTCTATCATCCAATTACCACTACTACATAAAAATGTAACAACGATCAAAATAAAATATTGGATTAAATAATATAACAAATAAAAACCAAGTTTTTAAATATAATTTTTTATATGGATTGCCAATTTTTATATTCATTAACACAGTACCGTTTCTGTTGTCAGCGTGTGCTTGGTGTTTGCATTTAATTTTAAATATTAAAAGCATCTCTAACGACAAAATATGAAGTAAACTACTTTTTAAAAATTTATTCATTAAAAATTAATAATGTGACCTTATGCACTCACATCCAAATATCTTTTATTTATTCTGATTAAAACAATTTTATTATTTATTTATTTATTAACACAATTTTTGCAACAGAAAATAATTTCTTCAATAATTGGTTAAACACGCTATTTCAGCGTGATTGAATGTCAGCTAATTGGTTTATTAGTATTCCATAAAAGTGACCTTTTAGTGACAGTCTCCAAAATTAGATAGAATGCATTGTCATCAAATCTATCTGCCAAGTTTCAGTACGATTGGATGACGGCAAGGGGATAATTAAACCTCCGCAGATTTGCCCGCCATTGACAAACATACACACCCACACACAAAATCGAAGTTAATATTAAGGATTTAAAAATGAGGTATACATTCCATAGACAGTATAGTAAAGCATATTACTTGAATGCGTTGTACAGCGATGTTTAGTAGTACTTCTGTAATATGACTGGCATTAGCATTTGTGCAAACTTCAATTTTTTCTTTAGCAAATGCAGCCATGAATTGCAGACATATTTCCGGGTCCTTACTTATGGAAAGCAGCAATTCAATAGAATGGCTGCTACACTTGTGCATTGATAGCTTCACTTCGAAACCTTGGCTTTCACGAAGAACATTTGGGATAAACATATCTGAAACATGAAAATGAAATTTATTAATAAAAAAAGAACTTGTCTTCAAAAGCTATAAAACTCCCACAGAAAAAAAATTTAAAAAAAAGAAGAAAAAAAAAGAGGATAAAGGTTTAAGTGAGCAATTAAATGTTTAGCAGAATTGTTTCTTTTAAATGTTATTTTGAATTTTGATCAATTATGTATATTTAAATTTGGAAAGTTTTTTGAATAAATTAGAATGTTTAAAAATAATACAAGAAAGACATAAATTTCTTTCTAAAAGAGATTAGTTTATCAGATTTTACTACAATTACAGAGAAGTTACCAAAATTCTGTAACATGTTTCAGTTTAAATAATGAAGTAATACTTTGGTCATTCTATGAAAAATTAGAAATTTGATTTTAAATTAAAAAAAGAACATCTATAAAAATATTGATACTAGCTACAAAAGGAGATTTAATCAAGAGTAATAATACAATTATAGTGATAGTTAAAAAAAAAAAACTTTTTATTTTTTATAAATATTATAAAAAGTTATGTTCACGGATGTGACATGAGATATGAAAAAACTGCAGAAAGTTATTTAATGAAGTTAAATTTAAAATAAAAAGTTTAAAAATGCAAGTTAACACATTACATGTGAATAAAATGTTACACAAATTAAAATGTTACAAAATTACAATAATTTTTGTGCATATTTTTGGATTTCATAAGATTTTCAGAAACAATATACTTTGATTGTTTGTTTCTGGTTCACAAAATAAATCTTTTAAATCTTTTTATTTTGCTCAGAAAACAAATTAAAATTCAGCTTACTAATTTATAAATCGGGTACTCTTCCTTTAGACGGACGTCAGATAAAAATCCCCAAAAATTGAGCTATTTCTCATTCAAACTAATAACCATCCGATCCGTGATCAGGTCGCTATAACAATCCCTAAAGTACAAAGGAGTTCTTGAATAAAAAAAGACATCTTTAATACTATTACTGAGAGTGTTTATACTTTATTTGCAAGTAGAGGCTTGCTTTGCTCGAAAAAAGGTTCAATGCCACGTAAACAAAAGCTCGCTTCACTTGCTAAAATATTGAAAGCAAAAAACTTCTCCATTAATGCAATACCTCCTCCAAACTTTTTTTTTTAACAATTTTTTCATTTATACAACAAAAAATATTTTTCTGTTAATACCATATCTCCCTTAGAATTTTTTTGTTTTAACCTGCAAGCAATGTACAATTCCTACAATTTATTATTTTTATTGAATTCTAAATGTTTCAAAAGTGGCATAAACAAAAAAAAATTTTGCTCACTGCATTTTTTTTTTTTTTTTTTAATTTGCAACCTAAGCTTGTTTGTTAGTTTTGGCGGGGAAAACGGCACATTTGGCTCGAAGTGAATGTGACTTCTCTTGATCTATCTGAAACAACTTGGCTTGAAACGCAGTAGCAGAAACCAGTATTGCAAATTTCTCGCAAATCGCGCCAACCAGTACGGCATATAACAATTGTCTACCAAGCATAATTAAAAAATTCTACAGAAACCTCACGATAATGCGATAACCATAGAAACGGAAGGATGTTTTGACGTCACAGCTATAGCGGATTGTTTTGATCGGATTGCAATCAAGTAGAGGTTTCGGCACTATTTCTTTTCTTAATATTTAAATAACTAATTTTTTTAAAAACTTTTGTTTGAATATTTCGAATCAGGAGGAAATTCTTCATAAATATAAACTAATTTCAATCGTTTTTTAAAAAATGTGGGGATTGTCCATTAGAACCAATCGAACGTTACAATTTGAAATTGTTTTTGTCTTTAGAAACCAAAAAAAGTCCTTTTTGTGTGTCTGCACCTGAAGTTTACATATTGTTAATAAGTAGAAATAAATTACCTGTTTCCTCTTCAGATAAACCTTCTTTTAGCTTCTCTAGTGTTTTTTCATAATACACAACTAACTCTTGCAATTTCTTTTCTTCGTCTGTTTTCGCAGGTTTTGGTTCTTTTGGTGCTCTTAATGAGTTGTTGTACTTTTGAGACGGGTAAGAATCGCGAGAATCGTTGTCGAAGGATTTAGCTCGTTTTGCTTGCCATTTGTTTGTGCCTTCATCCGGATCTGATTTCTGATCAGTGAGCGAATTTTCAGACCGATTATTTCCACTTTCGAAATATCTTTTTCTTTTGAACATTTTTATTATTATTTGGGAAGAAATCAAACTGGACTTTGAAAGGGTTTAGAAAGCAAATTGGTTAAACCAACCACATGGATCACGAAAGGAATGAAAACAAAATATTATAAACAATGAAATTGCGTTGCCATCCATCTTTTAGAAATTATAAATATTATGGACGTTGATGCATAATGTATCATAAGCAACTGTTTATCAAGAAATTAAATATACAAATATAATTCGCTTAAAATTAAAATTTAATTTTAAAATCAATTAAGTTTGGTCACAATTAGACAAAAAGTTTTACCAAACGACAAGATGCTATGCCAAACTACATTGCCATTGGGGTGTGTTAAAAGTCTGTCAAAAGTCAAAAGTCTGAATGTGATATACAAACACTATTTAAAACAATTTGAATTCAGGGAGGTCAAAAAGTCCGTACTAGAGCAAAATTGATCAAATTGTCAGGGCAGCAAATTAATCAATTCCTGAGAACGCTAACAGGCGATGGGCATCTTTACCAAAACAGCGTTAGAGGAGGGTTAAAAACCAGTTCCAGGACATTTCGGAATGGCAGAAGGCTGGCTTGTAAAGCACAAGTTTCAATGAGAATCTGCGAGTATCTTGCAATTAAACAGTAAGTAAATACATTTTGAATAAGTTAAAATTGTAATTTTTTATGTATTAATGGCTTTAGATGATCAAATTATGAAGAAATCGGGGTGAAAAGAGCCGATTTCAGGGCGATTTTGGTTAGTATCGTTGCGCATGACCGGTTCTATGATGTCACTTGCCCCTGAAGTACAGAGCCGGTTTAAACAACGTTTTTTTTTCTTCTTCTTTTTTTTCTTCCAACTCGGTTATTTTTTAGAATGAATTGTAAAAGTATTTGCTGGAATCAATACGGCAGTGCTCCTTACCCCGTCTCATTGATAATCACAACTTCAGCTGAAAGAGAAAGGTTATATGATTAGTGATTTGAGTGTCATAATAATTGCCTGGCTATTAACTTCGTCCTCGGATCAAAACCCTTGCTCAGAGAGTCAGAATAAAAGTTATAAATTTTGTCGGGGTATGATTAGGGAGGGGGGGGGGGTGTCTTTTGAAATATTTATAGTCTACGACAGACATACTAGAAAAAAATAATTAATAAATTGCCCCCCAATCGATGGCACAATTAAATTATATGAAATTCTGTTCAGAAAATATTTTAAAGGTGGATTTAATCCCAGTATTGGGATTTAAAGAAAATGAAATGTATGAAATTCATACCATATATTAAAGCTTTTCACAACGATACCAGTAACGGTCATTCAACTTTAAATTGGTGAAACTTCAGTTGAGGTTCAGCTTGTAAAAACATGTTGTAAAGTATTTAAAAAACATAGTTGAAATTGGTGAAACACTAAGTTTTGTAATTAATGTAGCGTTCAGCGTCAATGCTACATTAATTACAAAGAAAGAATATTTTAGATTTACATTTGTTTATACTTAATCGCTCAGCTTTCATGCACGATAATATTAAATTACTGCGCATTTTTTTATTCTTTCAATGGCAAATAAATTTTAAATTTATAAAATGTCGTGGCAATGGACAATTTCCGCATTTTTTAAAAAACAAGTTAAATTAGTTTATATTTACTATGAATTTCTTTCTCACATTTCATTCGAACAAAAGTTCTTTAAAAAAAATTAGTTATTTAAATATTAAGATCTTTAAAATTATAAATATTATTCATCTTTCGTCAAATACAGCATTCGAATTCCACAGTTCCACCTACTTTCTTAAGTACCAAACTCAAAACCGGTTGTCAAGTTGCCAGATAAATCTTGTCACACAAGTTTTACAGGGGAAAGGTTATCTGAACTGCGGCAAGGTAGAATCATCCTTGTGAAAAGGGGGTTACTGCAAGCTTGGAATTGGACCCTTTACATACCCTTTTCAAAAGGTCTTACTTTGCAGGCTCGTCACGGCTGCCCTTTTCGTACCCTTGTTGGAGGGTTACTCGGCAAGCTCGGAACTGCAAGTCTAATGACAAGGATATGACAAGATTTTCTCAAGCTTGCATGCTATCTGGGAGTCCGATCAAAGCACTCAACAAAATCTGTGACGTCAAGAGATCATTCAATTTCTATGGTATCGTGAGGTTTCTGCCAAATAGTTGGCGTTTATGTGGTAGACCATTGCCTTATCCCGTACAGGTTGGCGATTTGCGAGAACCTTGCAAAACTGGTTTCCGCTGCTGCATTTCAAGCCAAGATTTTTTTGGGACCTCTTGACGTCACATTCAATTCGAGCCGAATGAATCGTTTTCTCGCCAACGTCTAACAGGGGAACCTTGATTACAAATTAAATTAAAAGAAAAAAAGCACTGAGCAGAAATTTTTGTGTTTATGGCCTTTTCGAAACATTTAGAATTGAATAAAAAAATAATTAAAAAATGCGGGAATTGTCTATTATATAATTATTAATAATTGCCAAAAGACAGTTGTAGCGATGTCGAACAATTCCCTAGCAATGTATTTTAAAGGGTTATAAATATCCTCACCTCTGAAACTCGCGTAAAATTTTAGTAAAGGTGTAAAAAGTTGAAAAATTTATGTTTAACATAGAATTATCTTTCTTTGGGCATATTGCCCTCAAAGACTATTCCACCATTACTTCACTTATCCAAAAGAAAATGTAACAATGGACAATTCCCGCATTTTTTAAAAACGAGTGAAATTAGTACATATTTATGAAGAATTTCTTTCTGATTCCAAATATTTAAACAAAACCTCTTTAAAAAAATTAGTTATTTAAATATTAAGAAAAGAAAGTGCCCCAAAACCCAGCCAAAACCAGTCCTATCAAAACAGTCAACAAAATTCGTGACGTAAAGAGATCCCTGCGTTTCTATGGTTATCGTGAGGTTCCTGCCAAATAGTTATCGTTAAAAAAGTTGGCGTTAGTAGACCATTGCCACATTCCGTACAGGTCATTGCGTGATTTGCGAGAAACTTGCAAATCTGGTTTCCGCTGCTACATTTCAAGCCAAGATGTTTGAGATCTCTTTACGTCACGTTCAATGCCAACGAAATGAGCCGTTTTCTCGCCAACCTCTAATAAGGTAATTTTTATCGCAAATTAAAAATAAAAGGAAAAGTGCATTGAGCAGAAATTTTTATATTTATGGCCTTTTCGAAACATTTAAAATATAATTTAAAAAAAAAAAAAAAAATGCGGGAATTGTCCATTATCGGCAAAACGATGGATTTCAGTTGATATAGAAGTGGCGGGGGAGTGGGGACGCATGGGTATTTTCTTGTAAAGTGAGGGGACGCGTTACTCCGCACTTCTAGCACTGGACCAAATGCAATGCAATACTTACATTACCCTATGTTAACAAATGGGTAGTTGAAAGTACAAACCAGCGGTCAGGTAATGCTGCCCTATGACGAACTATAATTAATAATACAAATTAACTTACCCCTCAATCTTTATTTTGCTCGTAGCGTCAAATAATTGTTCAAATCCAACATGTTTTACAGAAACTACCTTTCCTGCATGTACGTTAAATTCAAGCATTCGTTTGTAGTTCTCATCGAAACAATTACCTCACTTCTTTTTTCAATTTTTTTTTTTTTTTTTTTTTTTTTTTACTTCTAATTACCCATATGTATACATAGGGTAATGAAAGTATAGCATTCTGTAAAACAAAAAAAACAAAAAAAAAAAATCGATTTTTTTTTTTGCATTTCTCCACTTTTTGGAACATCCTAATTTCAAAAAAGTGATCTAGAAAAAATGTCTGTCTGTGTGTATGTATGTGTGTCTATGGTCAGCATAACTCCCGAAACAATTGACCTACAATGTTCAAATTTGAGATCAGGGTTAGTGGTGGCAAATGGGACCTACCATTAAGGTTTTTGTCAAAATCGCGCAAGTGCATAAGATAGCTGCCATTGAAAAAAAAATCATGTTTTTCAATTATTGTAAATAAACCCGGCTCCAACGATTTTGATAAAAATCACTGCGGCAATGCCTTTTAAGGTGTTCTAAACATCCCCACTTCCGAAATTCCCGTAAAAATATTTTAGTGGCGTTAAAAGTTGAAAAACGAATGCTTTCAACACAGAGCTCTCTTGCCTTGAGCATACCTCATCAAGAATAATTTTTTCTTCTCTCCTCAGTTTCACTTATAACAAAGGATAATAGAAGGATTATCTAAAAGTATATCGCCAAAATCCCCATTTTGGCAAAGGTTTCTTTTTTTTTTTTTTTTTTGGACCCATGCAAGAATTATCGCAAAAAATACCACCAAATTGACCATTTTCTCTAAGTGAATGATGAAAATATAAAAACGGTAAATAACACAAATCCACGTCAGTATTATAGTGTAATTAAAAGTTGTGCGATGGTCCACACCCCTAGTTTTTTATCATGTATAGTGTCAAACCTAAGTGATATAAGTTTGCTCAGATAACACACAGGGATATATACCGGAGTTCAAAGATTGACTCTTGGTTGAAACTCTTGTTTTGCGAACTACAGAAATTGAGGTGTGAAATTGAGTGGGGAAAATTTGGAGTGAAATACAGGGTTATTCAGAATTCCCTCCCGGGTTTCGAAGCAAGGACTGGACTTATCGGCAGGAACTGGACTATCGCATTGATGTATGGCGTGTGACCAAGGGTTTACACATAGAACACCTATAAACTATGTAAATGAAACTTGAATTGTTTCTGTATTTTCTCAAATGTTCTTATTTGCTGTATTAGTCTTCGTTTTTTTACTATAGCGCTTCGAAACCCGAGAGTGAATTCTGAATAACCCTGAATATCAATCTCTGCTATATATCTATAAGCTATTAATTAGGGATGAAGGCAAAACTTCCCCACCCCCTTTACCGTACTTTAAAACCAAAGAATAATTTAAAACGAAACTAATTTTTCATTAATGTTTTATCGTGTAATTTAACTTTACTCAATTTAATGGCGCATTATAAAACCACTTGATTTGCAAATCAAATTCAGTAGGATTTTTAAGCACATTATACACATTTTTTTTTTTTTTTTTTTAAATCAACAGCAGGGGTTTTTTCATTTTGGATTTACAATTGGCTACTCTCAAATATTTCCTAGATCATCTGCCGTTCCTGATTCTAGGCTACAACTAGAGCTTCGTTTCCTAGGCGTCTTATCACTTCTATTATTAACTGACTAGTTAATAAATTACAAGTTAAAAGTACTTTCAATTTTTATAAAAATAAATTATCTCACACCTGAATTAAAAAATTTCAGGTTTCTAAAAATGTTTAGATTTATGTGGGGCCTGCAAAATTTATTATTTTATAATAACCCAGGTAGCACTGTGGAACAGGTGTGTCGAACAGCCAATGTTCGAACAGGGGTTCTGGGGAAATCGGCAAGTCCATGCCGAATCTTGAGCATTGTTCCAAAACACACGATTTAAAAAAAATAAACATGTCTAAACCATCACAAAACATATTTTTTACCCCTCCGTTCTTTCATATAACATTACATTTCAATTTTAAGACTCTGCATCAACATTTTTTAACTTCCAGTATATATACCAGCATTGGGTGAGATTGGCCAAGATTCATAGCAACAGCCATTCCTACAATGGCCCCACATCGGGATTGGCCAGTGTTGAGCGATATTGGCCAGCGTATTTGTGCTAATGTTAGACTATTTTGAAGTTTAGAGAATTTCAACAATGGTCGGTTAAATCATAGCCAAACTGCGATTGGATATTGGCAAGTTGGTTTATTAGTATTCAGTAAAAGAGACCTTTTAGTGACAGTGACAGCCCCCACAATTTGATAGAATGCATTATCATCGACTTTGTGTAGTATATATCTGCCAAGTTTAAGCGTGATTGGATGATTGCAAGGTGGTTAATTAGGCCTCCGCAGATATGGCAGTCATCGACAGACATACACACAAAAGCGAAGTTACTATAAAGGATTTAAAAAGAACTGGATTGTGCGGCGTTCCTGCAAAACTGTCGAAGGGTTAAAAGAAAGTGATTACACATTGAAAACCGGATGGAAAATAAAATGCCAGCTAAAAGAACCTCGTGTGTTTGGACACGATAACACAATGCCTTATGGGTAGAAACGTGGGGAAAGGATTTAATGTTGTCACTCGCCAAACAGAAGCCACATTCGTCCCCAACCTTGAAGCTGCCTAGCGAATGCATATTCCATCGTGCATTTTTATATACTCAATCTCTTCCTCTGACTACTCACCTGTTGAGCAATCAAACATTACTCAAATCGCAGCAGCGCATATTTCCCCTCATTTTAACCTGGAATAGATGCATCTGATATACCCAGAGAAAGTAAAAAACTTTCCGAACTTTGGGATATCGAAATAATCATGTCTGGTGGAATGCGAAGCTTTGCCGCTTGTGTCTTGCTATCGTTCTGTTTCTGCGGCGAGTTGGCAGAAGCTAAGAAACTGATTGTAGTGTTGGTGGATGGGGTGAGATGGGATTACATCAAAGATCCGGAATTGAAAGGGATTCATGGAATTATTGAGAATGGAGTGAAAGCGCCTTACGTCGTGCCAATCTTCCCGTCTCTGTCTTATCCGAATTGGTATACCCTTGTCACAGGTAAGACTGCTTTTGAGATAATTGAGAATATATAGTTATTCAGACTGTCAGATAGAAATATATTAAAAAGAATTATACGAATCGTAATTTAATTCGATAACTGTTTTGGTCGATAAAAAAATTCGTTCCACAAAAGATCTGTTGGGAATTAACTAACCGTACTTTTTTATTGAGGTTAAATATATAATCGTTGCATGTTTTCTGTTGTAGTTTAAACGACAATATTCGAAGAAGCTTCTTTTGGCCCACAAATATTCATACATCAAGATAAGTAGCCGTTCAAAAACAACTGGCAGTGCGATTGTGTTTAAGCTTGCACAATGAATTTTAAATAACAATGAAGCAAAGATTTCAAGGTTTATCTACAGTCTAAGGGAACAAAGCATATATTTAATAAAATTAATTAAGTGAAATTAAATTAGTATTACTTTATAAACCCTATTTTCGAAATATGAAATTTTATAAAAAGTTTACAAGTGATTGGCAAATCTTAGACTAAAGATATAATAGATATTGTATAGATTAATTCTTTTGGAGAAATGACATCAATATTTCTACTATCTTTATATAAAGCTAATACTTCTTTAAGAGAAAAAAAAATGCATTTGATCCGTTTATAGTAGGCAAATTAATGAGCTTATATAATAGAAAAAAAACCCGCAAATGCTCAACCGCTTTAATTTATTTTGGAGCATTTTAGTCTTCCGATCATTTAAAAAGTTAGTTTTTATTTAAGTCTAATGATATACAGGTTAATTTTTATATAGATGGATAAAAAGTTTTTTCCTTCATGTAAAAAAAATCACATTTAATCAGTTGTCTTGTTAAATACCATAAGAAATATATGATTTGTTAGCCAATATTCCTGATTTCCTTTTGTATTGTGTGTGCTATATATCACATCTGAAAATAAAACCATTACTAATAGTCATGGGCGCCCGTAGACATATTTGCAGGGGGTAGCAAGACTAGATTTTTATCAAAATCATTAATTTTTTAGAAATTTTAATTAATAGTTATGCATTTTAAATTATACTCTTTGAGAATAGTTTTAAAGAATTCATGATATCTATTTTTGAAAAGGCAACCCTGTGAAAAAGAAAAGAAAAAAAAATTAATAATAATAATAAAATTCTTAAAAAAATCTAATTTTAACAATTTTTTATCATTCTACTAGATCTCATGGCATTCAAGAGGCAGTGTTTAGAACAGAGGAACACGAACACGCAAAAATACAGAAGAGTAACACGAACACGCAAAAATACAGAAGAGTAACATTATATTTCTTCTAAGTTTTAGAAATAATTAAAAAAAAATAATTAATAATGAAATACAAAGGCATCAGTATTGAATATGTTTAATTGAATTCTAAAAATCGATTTCAAGATAATATATCTGATGACTCAAAAGCAAACTATTTTCCCTAGAATTTTGAGAATTACACAGGAAATGATTATACAATAAAAGAAATAAATACATACTTTTACTCAGCTTCCAATAATCCTAGACAATTGGCGCCAGTAGCTATAAAAAAAAAAAACGACATTGAAAAGAAACAAAAGACAAAAATAATAGAAAAACAAATGCTTATTGTAACATAAAAACCGAAACGGCATATGACCTTTTCTTTTTATTATGGAATTTACACTTTCTCTCTCGTACTTTTTAAAACAAATTTCAAGAGCTAGGGGGTGCAAGTGCTCTTCCTTGCACCCTCCTGGGGGCGCCCATGCTAATAGTCTGTTTAATCTACAGTATATTTAAATATAGCATTATTTACAAAACAACCAATTTAATAAAAACTTATGCTTTCTCACACTTAACGCGAAATTTGAAGCCAGGTTTCAATCAAAACACAATCCATTCACGCAATGAATTCATCGTTTCACAACCAATTCAGTGTCGTAAGTGTGACCTTTAATTGTAAGTTATGCCACACAAATTTCCAGAATTAAGTACTTTCTCATCTTTTGTTATTAAGTACTTCTACATGGACACTTCCGCGAAAACGATTGTTCGTTTATTTAGCCATTCATTTTTATATTTTTTCTTCACTATAACTCGACTTCTATGTTTTTGTCACGGATGCTGTTCCGTCCTTATGTAATCAACGACAATTTATTAAAAAAAACTTGAATTGCAATAATCGTGCGTGCCAGCGCCTTAATATAACGAATAGTTTAATATATGCCGTGAAGAGTCATAAGTGCGTGCTTACGTTAAACGCATTTTATGCAAAATGTACTCTATCACAGAGTTCTTGTTGTATATTGTTTAGACTAGCGTTCGCCACTGACTCTTAGAGGCCGGCCGTCTGACTTATGTTGGAGCTTTTCGCGGGCTGGATACACCAAAATGTGTATCTTTAATTATTACCTATTTAATAATATATAACGTTTCTGAAAACTGGAGCAAATTATTATTATTTTTTTTTTATCTTATTAAAATTACAATTGATATTTGATTAATTTTTTTTTCTCAAATAATAATTAAAAAAAAAAATTAGTTTTTATTGTTAGTAAATAGAAGTCTGAAAAAGAAGCGAAAATTGTGTTTCAACGTGACAATGCGACTTGACATAACATTTATTAAAAGTATTTAAAACTGTACGTACAGATTACTCCGTTTTAGTTAATATTAATTGTGAGACGATGGGGTGTCGAAATCTTTCAGTTTATTTTATGATAGAGTCCATGTCTTTTGAAACATTTGTTGCAGTCAATTTTAATAAATTGACAGCAACAAATTTTTGATGGAAAGCATCTTGCGTAGTTTCTTCGGGTACGTAATGGAGAACTGTGTTCTACATAGTTAATAAATATTATTTCGGATGAATTACATTTATGTTAAAAGAAAGTCCATTTCGTGAAATTTGAATTTTTTTCGAGCAGGCGGGCCGCAGAAATATCTGTCGCTGGCCAAATCCGGCCCTCGGGGCGCGTAGTGGCTGACGCTGGTTTAGACTATTTTACTTTTTGATCTTGAGACAGAGCGGCATTAAGCTTCCTTTTCAACAATTTAAAAATTTGCTCCAAATTCATTATTCATTTTACCTCAGTTCAATGAATTTTTTTCCGATTGTATGTTTTGTGGTATCTTTTAAAATAAAGAAGAATCTCATTTGAAAAAAAATCTAAATGTTGTTAAAAAAAAGCCCATAAGTAAAACAGTCAGTCATAGAGCTGAAATTCTAAATGTTGACCGCCAAGGGGTGCATTTAATACTTTCGGCAATGTTTTGTCGCCGATGAACTAAACTAGGACCACTGCACAAAAAAAAAAAAAAAAAAAAAAAAAAAAAAAAAAAAAAAACCCTGTAACCTTTTAGTACTGGCAATGTCGTGGGATTTTTAGAAAAAGCATAATCCTAGTTCGAAATGAGTTTTTTTTATTACTCTAAACTATTTTTGTAACACGACAACCACTTAAGAATGAATTAAAAATTCTGAAATTTATACTCATGCACCTCTGGATTTTTTTTTTTTTGTTTTTTTTTTTTTTGTTCTGGGAGCCTAGGTAACTAGATATCAAATTATATGAACTGAGTGAATTCAGGCAGTAATTCAAAATATTTATATTTTCTCAATCGGCTTTAAAATTATGCTTTGCTATTTGTATATTTTACTTTTGCATATTTCATTCATTTATTTATATAAATTGCACTTGTGTGTTTTAAGTCTAATGTTTTAAATGGAATGGTTGTCCATCATATATTTATACCTACTTCATTTGCTCGTCATTGGTGCTTCCTGGATTATTATTGTTATTATTATTATTATTATTTTGATTGATAAGATGATGACAGAAAACTCTTATCCAAAAACAAATTCGCGCATACAGTCCTTTAGAAATGACATTACAGTGGACAATTCTCGCATTTTTTAAAAACGAATGAAATTTGTTTATATTTATGAAGAATTTCTTTCTGATACCAAATATTCAAACAAAAGTTATTAAAAAAATTAGTTATTTAAATATTAAGAAAAGAAAATGCCTGAAAACTGAGCTAAAACCAGTCCAATCAAAACACTCAACTACAGCTATAAAGTCAAAACTTCCTTCCGTTTCTATGGTACTCTCGAGAGGTTTCTGCCAAATAATTGGCGTTGGTTTGGTAGACCATTGCCATATCCCTTAAAGGTGGCACGATTTGCGAGAAACTTGCAAAACTGGTTTCCGCTGTTGCATTTCAAGCCAAGTTGTTTGAGATCTATAGTGACGTCGCATTCAATTCGAGTCGAATGAATCGTTTTCTCTCCAAAGTCTAACAGGGGAACTTTGA